>CM053589.1:19022344-19101322 GCA_028646515.1 Pseudochirops corinnae
CCTGCTTTTTCCTTTTATGACAAATTTCTCTAATTAGGGCAAGTGTTGGTATGTAAAACTGGTCTGCAGTCTGCCTGCATAGTCAAGTGAAAGGTTAAATCCCTGGAATAGAACATTTTTTTCTGAATGATATGGGAACAATTAGACAAAGAGAACAGAAGTTTGTGAAACAAAGGCACAAACACAATGTTAATCATTATCCCACAGACCAAAGCTGGGATACATTCGAGCTACTAATAAAATGTGTGTTAGATCTGAGCTATTCAGCCTAAAATCATATTCCTTTCTACAGTCTAAATAATAAGAAAGAGCATCCTCGGTCTAGCCAAATGCCTGTTACTAAATATATGTCTTTCTCCTGATATCTTGGGCCCTGAATACGGAACTTGCCCATCAGATTTGTGTCTCTCAGACTGCAGACCAACTACCTACGGTTGGCAGAAAACAGTGGATACCAAGTCCATACTCACTCATCATCCCCTGGATGTGACCGATGCTCAGTTCCATTCAACCTCCTCCTTGGGACCCAATGAGACAGGGACAGCTCTATGCCCCTTTTTAGCCTGAAAAAGCTACAGAGGGGGTGGCTAAGTGGCGCAATGAATAAGCACTGGCCTTGGAGTCAGGAGGACCTCAGTTCAAATCTGGCCTCAGAGACTTTTAACACTTAGTAGCCGTGTGACCCTGGGCAAATCACTTAACCCCAACTGCCCCCTGCAAAAATAAAAAAAAAAAAAGCTACAGCAGCAGAGACCTTCATCCCTTCAGGTCTCAGTTACAGCTCTACCTTCTGAAGGAAGCCTTTCTTTGTCCCCTTAATGCTACTGCCTTGCCTCTATCGCTTCATGGCCAATGCAGAACTCATTTGTACAGTCTTCTGCATGCGGTCTCGTCCATTAGACTGTAAGCTCTGAGAGTGAGGACTTTCTTCTGCTTTTCTTTGTGTTATCAGCACTTAAAACACTGAATGACAGCAGGCACTTAATCAATGCTAGCTAACTGACTGGCTAAAAAACACCAGAAGAATAACAAAAAATATGTATACTTGTCTAGGTAATTAAAAAACACAACTATGATGGGGGAGGGGAGGCGAAGAAATTGTGATTTCATCAATCTGAGGACTTTCCTCCAGGAGAAAAATACCCCTTCACAGACGCAGATCAGCAATTCATCTGCAAAACATAACAACCTGTTCATAATCACACAACTAATGTACGTCAGAGGCAGGCATGGAATCTCGACTTGGGGATAGGTTCCTCTATCTCTTTTGCCAGGATACCTCTCTTTTATTACTCATGAATAGAAAAATAAGATCATGGATATTTAAAGAAAAAGAAGGATTTAAGGAAACAGCAATTTAAAAATGTAAAGCCACACCCACAGCATAATAGGAGCGTTGAAGAGGGTCAGATATGAACTGAGTCTTCTTCCTCAATCCAACTATATAATACAACAGGGAGTCATTACTCCTTAGGGCAGTGGTTCTCAACCTTCCTAATGTCGCGACCCTTTAATACAGTTCCTCATGCTGTAGTGACCCCCAACCATAAAATTATTTTCGTTGCTACTTCATAACTGTAATTTTGCTACTGTTATGAATCTATCTGATATGCAGGATGTATTTAAATTGAACATAACCCACAGGTTGAGAACCACTGCCTTCGGGGCTAAAAAGACCCTGTACCTGAAGTACTTTGAGTTTCATCCTCTTATAAATATGTTAATGATATTACATGTATATATATAACATCATAAATCAATTTATTAAGAAAGCAAAGCAACTGCAGAGAATTCATATAATAAACTCCTATAATACAACAGGTACTAAAAGATAAGATGTTAATACAGCTTAGAATTAACACAAAGGAAGAAAATAATCCAAGCAATAATTCCACCTTCTTCTCCCTCCCCACTTTCAGTAATTTAGCAAGCAAGGAGGATTGCAATGTTTTCTACTGTAGGGTTTTTTTTCTTTTTTTATTAGAAAAAATAACATTGTTCTCACAGAATTCACTTGGAAGCAACGTAAAGCCCCTAACTCTTTTCTGAATCTAGTGCATTTTATAAAATGGATGAATTTATCATTACCAAGTGATACCTCCAGGTCACATTAAATCAGTTCAGTATAACAGCAGGGGAAGCATTATGTAACGCTTCCCAGCAGAGTCCAGACTAGGGCTTTTTTTTTTTTTTAATGGCCCAGACATTTAGGCTCCTCCTCCCATCCAGACAGCTTGGCTCCTTCAGCATCCCCCAACTCTGGGGCTGGGATAGGGAGAGTGCCACTCTGCTCTTCAAGGGCAATACAGAGTCTGGGAACCACAGGCGCCAATAACTCAGTCACGGGCCTCTTCCCTCAGCCTTCCTTCCCAATCCCAAAGGAGGAGAGAGGAGACAGCAACTGCCCTCCCCATGAATAATGCACACTCAAACCCCACCCGTCCCAGGCAAAGTGGTACACATATATCCCTCCTCTCCAAGCGCTCAGCCTCTCAGCACTCGTTCTTCTGATGCCTAAAATCATCTCTCCAAGGCTCCCAGTCCTCATTCATTCATTCATCTGACAAATATTCACTGATTAGGAAGGCTTCCAAAGACTGGGAAATGATGGAAAGGTTTTCTAAGTGACTGTAAATAAAAATTCCAAGATGGAAATGTCTAGGCAATATTTAGTCCAGTTTGACAACAGCTACAGATGAAGAGTAGTGAGAAGGAAGCCTCCAAAAGTAGGAAGGGGTGTGTTTGGGATGGTCTTAAAAGACACATCTATTAATTCTAGTACCTAATAGAGTGTACATAACAATCCCTACATAAATGTTTATTGGGCTAATCTTTAGTTGGCTGACAGCCTCAGATCACAAAACCAATGCCTTCACAGTGATAAGGATTTCAGAGCACTTAACAAGCCCTTAGGGGAAGTTCTGGGAGGGACTGACACATTTCTGCCCCTCAAATCACACCACAGATAGTCTTTGTTCACTTCCAAATATTTGGTCGGACCCAAAACCACCCTCTCGACATACAGTACGGCACTGGTATACACTAGCGCCGGCTGATTTTTCATTTATTTCACAATTTAAGTACCTATCATGTGAAAGTTATTAAGAGAAAAATGACCCTAAAAGTCGGGAGATGGCGCTACACTGTTGCAGCCTGGGGTAAAAGGCTTAGTTCAGCTCTCTGGGCCTCGGTTTCCTCAGCTGATGATCTGGAAGCTCCCTTCCAGGTCCAATATTCTGAACTGTACTTTTGACACCTGAGAAATTCCTGTGGAAGAAAAGGCATGAAGGGGCTTGAGAGGCCTCAGAAGAGATACTAGCCTACTCTATACGGAGCATTTGGGGAGGGTGGGCAAGCTGTGCGGGACTCGACACATGATGCCACCTGTACATGAAGGGTGGCAACGAGAAGTAATGGCAGGTGAGAATAAAGGTACCTGACTGTATAGACTAAACTTGGGATAAGGTGATGACAATAAACTAATGAAATGAGTCATCGGGAAGAACTTCGTGCCTCGGGAATCGTTCAGCCCCAAACCCGGCAACATGATGGGGGGGGGGAGGAGCGGGGCTGAATGATGGAAGAAGCATCACTCTTTGGATTCTGCATAGTGGGAATGGACCACAGGCAGGCTGGACTGGGGGGGGCGGGGGTTTGAGGGAGGAGTATTTGCAGCACATCCCAGAAGCAAGCAGCCTGTTTCAGCAGGTAGGATCCTCAGATCCACACCTGTGCTCCCCACTTCCTCTAGGCAAGGGAGCCCAAGCAGAATCCTGGGGGCTCCCTTACCTGAGGCGGGCGGAGAAGCTCCAGATTCTCGTGAGAGGCAGCCGGCCATCTTCGGGCCCCCAACCCACAGTGGCGGCCTCACCATCCCCGGCTTAATGTACTCAACAACGTGGCCCAAAAGGGCACCACCCCCTGCCACCCCGGGATGGGGGGGTGGAGGGGGAGGTCCTGAGCATCCTGGCCCGGGAAGGAGCTTCTGGTTGCCATTTTCCTCCTCCCTTTTTGCATGTCCAAAACTAAAGGGAAAAAAAAAACCCAAAACCAACAACAAAAACAAAAAACCCACCCCTCTCCCCGGAGCTACTTGCATCTGTCTCGCGACGGGTGCTGAAAGCTTGCAAGCCTCCGCGGAGTGGCTCACGCCCGAAGTCCGCAATCGAAACGGAGAAACCCAAAAGGGCTATGGAGGTGCATCCCTTACCCAGGTGCCGCCGCGGCACTGCCCGCTGCTCGGTGGGGGAGGGGCCGGGAAGGAGCGTGGGGGGAGGGGAACAGGCGAGGGCGGCGGGGGGAGTAGCGGGCTCCTGGCTGGGGACCTGACGGCGGCTTCAGCGCTCACCCAGCGGCCCTGGGTCTCGCGCGGCTTCACGCTACACCTCCCCCCCCCCCGCCGTCGGAGATGGCCCACGTGACCGCGCGCGTGGTCGCAGTAGGGAAAATGAGAGACTGGTAAATGAGGGCATGCGTGCATACGGTAAGCGCGCAGGTGGCCAGCCGGCGAGGCTCTGTTTTGCGTCGCTTCAGCCGCCGCGGCTCGGGTCCCAAAATGTAGGGACCGGGTTTGCGCGCTGTGGGCTGGCGGGTCCTACGCTGGCGCACGCGCATACTGGCCCCCTTCGATGGCTTTTTTTAAGCGCGTTCAAAAAGCACGGGCTTCCCCGCGGAGAAACGTGAGAGTGGGAGAGACAAGAGGGTGGGCGAAGACCTGAAGCTGACTCCCGGTTGTGATAAGAGCTGGGGTGGGGGAGGAATGGCTAGGACCATCGATCACTGGGGCCCCCACACCAGTGCAATTTTGGGCAGGGCGGAACACGAAGGGGTGAGTGCCCCGGTTCAACAGGCTGCCAAGCCAAAGGGGGTGGGGGCTGTCAGGATCACTGGAACTTGGGTCTGGTGTCTTTGCGACCCCCGAACCTACGGTAGGGCAGAGCTCACGGGCTTTTTGGTGTTTCCCGAAGAGAAACAGCGCCTGCGCTTGTAAACCTGAGGCGCCGAGAGAAATCCCACTGTTGGGCCCCATACGTCAGTAGTCCTAACATGTGGGACCCGGAAAAAAAAAGCATCCCGACCCGGGGGAGTTGGGAACTCCAGCCTAATCCGCTACCCTACGTATACAGCCGTGAAAAAAACAAAAACCCTGCAAGGGAGAAGCCCGAGACGATCCTTTCTAGAAGTTTGTGGAACCCCTCCCAGTGCGGATGGTGTCAGCCCCGACGCAGAAACTTGTTGCAGACCCACAAGCTACCGCGAGTGCCCCTAGGAGAGCGAACTGGAGACTGAGCAGGGAGTGGGTGGGCGGGAGGGGAGGAAGGGAGGGAGGGGAAAGCTGGCGGACGCCGCCGCCGCCGCCGCCAGCGAACGGGTGGGCAGACCCTGAGTCGCCGCGTAAGCGGGGCCGGCTCAGTGCGGTGCGGCAGGCGCGGCTGTGCGGCAGCGGAAGTCCTTTGTTGCAGCGCAGACCCTGGCAGAGCAGGAGCCGAGCTCGGGGAGCAGCCGGAGCCCAGGGCGCCTTCGCTGCTGCCGGGGCTTCAGTTGTTTTTTTCCGCCCTTTCACCTTTCCCCGCTCCGCCGCCCCAGCTTGGCCTTAGAAGTCCCCCAAGGCTCCCCCCGCAGCCCCAGGTCCTGCAGTGGCCGGTGAGTAGATTCCAGGCGCGGGAGATGGGGGTGGGGGGGACGGGACGTTCGCTCAACTTTGCGGCGCAGCTTTGGCCTGGCCGAGGGCGAGGGCCGGGGAGGGGCGCGAGGACACGCGGCTGGCGTCCGGCCCGAGAGCGGGCGCCTCCAGCCTTGCTTTTGGGCCTGCGGGGCCGGGAAGGCTGCGCCCGTCCTAGCCGGGGAGCTGAAGCCGGCGGCCTCTGCGAGGACGGATTCCGAAATGACTTCGCTTCTTTTCTTTTCTTTCTTTTTTCGCTTGCTTTCTTGGCTGGAGGGTTCGGCTTTCAGTTTGATTGACGTGCTCTGAGCCCGACCACGGTTTGGGGGGGGGGGATCGGAGGGAGGGGGAAAATGTCCCGGAGCTCAGGCTGACTCTTGCTGGGCTGGTGGAGGAGGACGCTGCAAAGACCGGGGGCTTTCCTTGCTGCGCTGCCACCCGCCCACATCCTCCGTCCCGCAGCACAACAAGCTGTCGTATATGCATTGGAAAGTGCGTGGGTTAGGAGTTTGAACCCTGTTAACTGGAAAAAAAATCCCTTCCGCTTTCCACCAACTACAAAAATGGTAAGCGCGGGACCGCCCAAAATATGTCTTGAGTTCGATTTCTGCCCCTCCCAGCCTTACCTCTGAAATGTCAGTCATAATCAAAAAGAAAAAAAATTACGAACTGAGAATGGAAAGGGAACCCTTCCACCCCCAATTACTGAAATAGTGCTTTGTTTTAGAACGCACGTTATGGGTATATTCACATAATTTATTTTAATGACATAGGACGAGTTTTAAACGTGGCAGCTCGGCTCAGTCTTATCTGTCTGTCAGAAGTGTAATGCTACACTGCAGGAAGGCTGCACCAGCGGGTAGACTGGGGCAGAGAGACTCACTTTGGGTGGGTTCCAAGGGGTTTTGTGGTGTCTCGGAATCGATTTCTTAAGCCGAAGTTGACATATTCTCGAGGAGATTTTAGTGAGGAATTCAGTGGCCACAGTGGAGGAGCTTTGACAACAACCGCAGTCTCCAGGATTAGCTGCAGACTTAACATGTTTTTTGTGCAAGTAGGACAGTGTAATTTGGGGCCAGAGTGGAAGACAATGGGGGAGAAATGGGGAAAACTTGAGGCAAAAAAGCCAAAACTCTGGTGCTGGAATGGTGTCACCTATCAAGTTCTCAGAATCTTCAAAGTTTTGGAGGTTCCTTGTGTTTTTTCGTTACTCTTCTGCCACAGCATGGTGCTGGACGGGTCATAGGCTACATACATTTTACCTAACGTGCCATTTTGGTTGTTTGTCTTGTCTCTGGTAACAGGAGGCAGCTAGTCTAGTCATTTTTAAATAAGGGAATGAAACTTGAACAGGAGAGGCGGTCTGCCTGAAGTTAGGCATGAACAGTCCGTGACAGACCCCAGTGCTGTGTTTACGGTCATGTTTACCCCGTACACCAAGAGCCAAGATTCTTCACCCAGACGGTGACATCATGGCGGACATACTTGTAGTTGAACCACCTTTGCTAGTACTTTTGCCGCCCTCTCTAACGTAATAGTTTTGTGGGGAGTCCAAGGGCTGCCCACAGGAGAGGGAAACCAGGCCTCAACTGAGGCCTTACACTGTGTTAAAGCAGGAACAGAGCTTGGGTACAGAGGTGACCTGCCTCCTCATCCCTGCTGTGCTTAGTTTCAGTCTGTGGGACTTTCCCAAAAATTGAGAAGCACGGGCACTGTGGTGCATCAGTCGTGGTTCACAGTAGATTTTGCTGCTGCCAGGACCCCAGCTCCTGCAAAATAGAACTGTGTTCCTTTCTGTGCTGTTTGTACCGTGATTTGCGGTAAGTTTATATGTAGGTCTCTGACACCTGTGCTAGAATAACTGTAAGCCCCATCGAGTGATCCTGGCACACAGTGTTTAATAAATACCCCCTTCTTACTGTGCCACCTTATGTCTTGATTTCACTTTCATTAAGCTCTGCAAAATGTTGGCGTTCCTCGCGCTCCCTTCCTCTGCCCATCCAGGAGGGATGTGATCCTTACACTTTCCTTTTCCTCACCCCTCTCTTCTCTCTCCAGTTGAAGAAGTAGCAGATGCAGTTTTGTAAATGTTTCCTCTCCTTTTAGGAAGTTCTAGGACTTTTTCCTACCGTGTTAATACTGATAACTAAAAGAACAAAGCCTGTTTATAACATTTTCTGTTTGATAATTGAAAAGCACAATTAATATTAGGCAAACAGACCCTCAAAGTCTGAACAAATGTAAAATGGTTGTTTTGTTTTCCAGTAGAGTATGTACTTAGTGGGAAAACCACAGTACAGGGTCTTATTTTCAACTTTGCACATTCAGGAAGTCCCTTTTACCAATTCATCCATGTGAACAGGCTCTGGAAACTTAATAAACCTAAGCAAATTCACATAAGATTGATTTGCAAAATAACACCAGGTGGTTATTATTAGGGGATACTGCTCCAGAACATTCAAGTGCAATGGCCAGGATACCCTCTTCCTGATATCAAGGTACCTTGAAGACTTAATAATTAAAAGGTTTTTTGAGATCATGGAATTCATAACGTGGGGACTTGTGACTGACAGGTCTGGGGGGAGGGGAGAGAGACACTGGCACACAACTGTATATTGGTACCTAAGTACCCCACCCAGATGGGATTTTCAGATAAATGCAAGTTTTTGGCCAGTAGCATCCTATTTATTAAAGGTCAGGGTGATTTAGTTGGGAACAGCACTGGATTTTACTTTAGAAGACCTGGATTCAAGTGTTAGTTCTTAAATTTATTATTTGAGTATCGGGTTGAATGGGTGATCCTGATAGCTCTGAATTCTGTGTTCCTGTGCAAGAGGTTTTAGTACAAGGACATCACTTAAGGATCAGGCATCTCTACTGTATCAAGAGAAGACAGTGAAGATGCTGCACAGGACTCAGAATGTCGGCTAAAAAGATGATTGCAGGCAGACTTTATATTTGTAATCTCTGTATGATGTATGTATTACTTTTGTTTGCAGATTAACTCATCTCTGTATTTTTTTATCCATAAGTCCATTCATTCATTTAACGTACGTGAGAGTAGGCTCTGCTCTCATACAACTCAAAGTTTCCTGGAGGGATAAAACAAATACATAGCTACATTATACAATATTACATGATAAATACATCATAAAATTGCAAAATAAAAGGATGTTGTGGCAGCAGGAGGAGGATTTCGGACCTTGGTGACCAGAAGAGTCATGGGATGATCCATAGCAGAGCTGACATTTGAATTAGACTTTAAAAGATAGGCACGAGTATAAGCGGGAAGAGAGTGGGCGTAGCAGACATAAAGAAATGAGTAGAGTTGTGTTGGGATGTGGGGCTTGAAGTCGGGAAGTACAACCTGGATTCAAACCCAGGCTTCAGGTGTTTACTAGTGACTCAAGTCACTGAGCCTCAAGTTTCCTTATCTGTAAGTGGGGGTGCTAGCACCGTTCTCTCTGGGTTGTGTTAAATGAGATAATATGTGTAAAATACTTTGTAAAACTGAAAGCCCTGTAGACATGCCAGTGATTATGGTGGTGGGAAAGTACAGAATTTGATTGTTAGATTGGTGCATATTAATAACCACCAACATTAACTTCTCATTTAATCTTCACAACCGTTCTGTGAGATAGGCACGACTGAGATCTGGAAGGGAATGATAGAAGAAAAGGTTGGAAAGGTATGGAGGCCCTAGATGGAGCAGGCCTTGAGTACCAGAGATAAGAGTTTGAACCTAATTCAGGAGATAGGAGGGAGACTAAAGATTTTTGAGGAGTACCATGCTAGATTACTCTGGGATTCACATTAGAAGCAGATTGGAAGTGGAAAATCCGGTTAGGAGCAGGGTTGGTAAGGAGAGCCTCTAACTAGCAGTGGGAATTGGGTGGAAGAAGGGAGAGATGTTGTGGTGGGAGAAATCCATGGAACTTGATAATGTGGCCTCTGGCCTGCACAGATGCAGAATATTAGGGAAAGGTATGTTATGGGTTAGCAAAGGCAATGAACAGATAGGACAAAATTGTCAACGCAGCCCACCAGAAAAGGAGGACAGAATTCTACCTTGTATTTACATAGCACTTTATGCTTTATGGAGACTTTAGATAGCTCAAGCCTTGGCTTCTAGTGTCAGCCCTCCCGGAATTATCATGTGTTAGTTTTGTGTAGCCTACATGTTCTTATGTATGTAATGTTGTCTTCATTAATAGAAAATAAGTTCCTTTTGGGCAGGAACTTTTTTGTCTTTGCATCTTCAGAGCTCAGCATGAACACCTGGAACACTGTAGCAACTCATTAAATGCTTGTTGATTAGTAAGATAAGAGCTCGGAGATCCAGGAAGAAAACAGTAGTAGCTATTGGTCCTCGATATTTCAGAGGAAGAATTCGAAGATAACATTCACCCACAAAACTGAAGTGAAAATAAAGGTTGGAACGAATGATAGAAAAAATATGTGCCTGATTGCCTTTGCTGTTATACATTCCCCTGGCGTGCTCTGGAATTGATACAAGGCTTTAATACTTGGCTGAATCTGTGATCTCATCAGTGTGGGCATTTCCTGGAGCAGTAGGGAACACAACCCATTTGTTATCTTATGACTGGCCCACGCCCATGGGGCAGGGGTGGGGGTGGGGGAAACTTTTCTCTATATTATTAGATGTTATGTGGAATACCCTGCATCACGAGGGGCTGTCTGCTGGTTTTCGCATAATCTCCGAACCCGATGACCTTTTTGGCCGTGTCTTTGACAATCTTAAATTCCCTTCATTAGTAGTGTGTTACAGCCTTTTCTTACCCATAGGGCTTTCCTCTCTTGCTTGTTGGGTGATGTGACTCATTCTGAAGAGACTCTTATTCTGTGATTTGTAGCAGTTTAGCATCACTGGAATAGTCAGTAAATTGATATTTAAGAGACGGGCCTTTCTTTTGGAGAGAAGTTCAGGGGCATTGAAAAGCACTGCCGTTTACCAGACGGGAGTTGGTGCCCCCCTCCTCTCATTCATTTCTGGTGCTGCTCTGTCTGCGGCATCGGATACACCAACGGACCGCTTCAGGTGCGCTGCCCGTCCGCCTGACTAGTGCCTAGTGCCCAGACGGAGCTCTCGTTTTCTCTGCGTCTGTAAATACGTGGTCTGCTGTAGAATTTTGTTTGTAGCAAGTTTACCTGTTCCTTTTCTCCTGCCTTAATCAAATATGTCCTTCATTATTCCCATAAAGATTTTGTAGGAAAAGAGAAAGTGACGGACACTGGTATGTTAAATATACTTAAAGGTTTAAAAATTGTGATATGCTTCTTTAAGTTAAAAGATTTGTATTTTGTTCTGGGCTTTTCTTTGTTTCATTTCAGTGTGTATTAATCGGGGTATAAATATTGTGAAATGTCCTAGAACCAGAATAGAATTGAACATGAAAAAAGCCACATATGAGAAAACATTGTAACCACAAAATTGGGGGGGAGGGTCATAATTCAGTAAAATTACAACTAAAATATTAGCTGACTGGGGAATGCTGAAGGCGAGAGAAAAGCTGGGCCGCTCTCAGAGCCGAGAGAAGTGTCTCTCAGGACTTCAGCCATGGGAACAGAGTAATTATGGGCATGCACAAGTCCCCTGGGCCTAAGGTACATAAAAAGAGACTCCCTGTGGTGTTGTTTTTTTAATAGATGGAAGGAAAACTAGAATGCATTGCCTTTCAATGGAGGAGTCATTGTTGCCTTTTTAATGAAGAAACTGAGATGTAAAGAAAATAAATAAATTGGTCTTGTTCATACACAGTTACAGAAAATCAGAATGTAGGTTTCCCAACTCACAATCAGTTAACATGCCCTGGTTAAATACCTCCTTCATGTTACTCTGCTAGGCTCTGAGGACTCAAATTCCCCCCTCCCCAAAAACAACACCACCACCACCCCAGCAACAACCTATTCTCAAGTTAATTACATTCTATTGGGGTGGATGGACAACACACTCACAATAGTTGTTTGTGTGTTGTCTCCTCATCAGATTGTGAGATTCTCAAATGTACAACTGTCTTTTGTGGCCTTTCTTTATATCCCCAGGACTTGACTTGGTACCTGGCACATGTTTATTATTATTTATTATTAACAATGCTTATTAACTGACTGAGTAAATATGAGGTAGTTGAGGGAGATGGGCATTAGCAGCTGGGAGAATCAAGAAAGATTTCATATAGAAGATGGTTTTTGAAGAAAGTGAGGAAGTTCTTTAGTTTTTTTCCCCAAAGAATCTGCCTTCTCTTCCTCCTACCTCCTTTTCACTTCACTTCCCCACCAGCTTGAGAAAGCAAGAAAGCAGAATTTTCTTGTTAAAAAAAAAATAGGAGTGTGTGTGTGTGTCTGTCTGTGTCTGTGTGTCTGTGTCTGTGTGTCTGTGTCTGATTTCAAACTCGATTCCATCGCCTCTCCATCTGGAGATGGGTAGCCCTTTGGTATTGTGGTTGGTCATTGCATTTATCAGAATTGCTTAACCTTTCAAAATTGTTTGTCTTTACAGTGTTGTTGGATAAATTATTTTCTTAGTTCTGCTCAGGAAATGACATTTTTTGAAGTGGAGGTGAGAAGAGAGCACATTCTAAGGGTGGGTAATGACCAGGGCAAATCCTGGAGACAGGAAATGGAGTGTCGTGAATGAGGAGCAGAGGAGGCCAGTAAATGCCACCAAGCCCCAGTGACATCTGAGAGGCAGCATGATGAAGTGCAGTCAGCCCTGGGTTTGAAATTTCAAAGATAAAAATGCAAGTCAAGAGTTTGCTACTCACTACCTGTAATTTTGGAAAGACCGTTTGCCTTCATCTAACTTCAGTTTCCTTGTCTTTTAAAAAAAAGGCTCCTTGCATCCCAAAAATGTGTCCCAAAGTCCAAGGACCCGAGAGGACCCTATCAGAAGAACTTTCAGAAGACCGTTTTTACTCTGATTTAGATGGGCGTGGTGACAAATTGGCCTTTTCTTCACCTCATTCCATTAACAGACTAGGAGCAGATTAGGATGAATGAAAGGCTCCTGGAGACTGGGTCATTGATAGAGTGATAAATCATAGGAACATGAAAAAGAAGGAAAAGCCAAAAACACTGCAAAAAGTAAATGCCGTTCAGTGTGTTCTTAGGAAGGCGAGGGAGAACGTACCCAAATGTTTGTTGGGCACTAAAAGGACTCTGGGTAAATGGGATGTGGTAGTAATGCTGTTACTGTGATTAATTCTGCACCTACTCCAGTGCCTCAGCAGGTGGCCCAGAGTCCATCACAACAAAGCAAAATTATAGTCAGTCTTGTCCAGCTGGGAAGACTTGAATAAGGGCCAAGCCTCGGACTCTCAAATACCAGCCTCCTTAGGATTGGAGAGGCTCATCCCCAGGATCCAACAAGATAACGTGAAGTGCTTATCTGTGAAATGTTCTATATTTAACGATGAACTTTCAGCTATAAAACCTCTTGAAGTTTTTCTACAGAGGAAGAGAGGACATTTAATGTTTTTTGGAATGAATACCTGCCCCAAAGTAGAACTGTTCAAAATAATAATTGCTAACATTTTTGCCAACATTCTCATTTTATACTCACAACAACCCTGGAAGGGGACTACTGTTATCCTCATTTCACATGTAAAGAAATCGAGGCCGACAGAGGTGAAGTGATTCTTCCAGGGTCACAGAGTTGTTAGTAAGTATCCGAGGCTGGATTTGAACTTGGGTCTTTCTGATTCCCAAGTGCAGCACTATGTCCACTGTACTGCCCAGCTGACTCTACTTCAATGCCTGATTGGATCTGTGGCCCTTTGTACGCCTGTTCTTCCATTAGTACTCCATGGGTCGAAGAGTAGTCTTCAAATTACGGGGATAACAGTACATCACCAGCCTCTCAATTAGGTGACCAGCATTTTTATTTTTTTCCAGTCTTCTCCTCCTTCTCAGTACAGTGCTATCTGTATCTACTGCTGGGCACCTCTCCATTGCCTTTAACTTTAATTCTTCACAACTTTGATATTTCATGACTTAACTCTATACAGCATTACTAGAAGGATATTGTTATTAAAAAATAGTTGTTTCCAGAAGAAGTTTGGGGTATTAAAAGCATTATCCCATTCCTACATTCGGTCCAGCCTACTCTCTTCTTCCTGTTTAACTCTGGCCCAGCTCTCTGTCCATTCGCAGTGCCTGACCAAGACAGATTCAACTGTAGGCTAGCCTAGAAACCTAAAAAGTAGAACATTGTTTCTCAGACCCAGATAGCCTTCTTACAAATGAATTTTTTTAAGACAGCAGTTTATGATTAAGGAACCCAGAGCTGGACACCATTTCTCTAATCTTTGTAGCCTGACCAGAGATGGAAATCAGTAATCACACACTTAGGTACCTCAGTGAATCTGTGATTTTATGGGCGTAGGTATCCATTCAATCCTTGTGTGTCACAGTTCAGTTCATATCTGTTCATCTTCTTGTCCATCTCCTGTAAGTCCGTCTCCTGTAAGTCCTCCATAAAGAATCCGCCCCCTGCAATAAAGGCCTTCTAAGTCTTTTTAGTATTTCATAGGCTGTCTGTGCATCAGTTCTCCCAGTAGCTCTACGTGTCTGCCCCACTTCCTTTTCCAGTTACAGATGGTCTCAGTGAAGTCTTTTATCCTTCTTTTTGTTTTGATGTTACCATGGTACCTGCATCCTTAAGCTCACCTTGTGGGGCCTTTGGGCTGCCTAGAATTAATACTTCTTTGGGGTTCATGATGTTGTTATTTGCAGGCCTAGAACGTCACCAGGAAAATACTGTACTTCCAAAAATGGGTTTTGGTCATAGGAAAAGCCTAAGGTCATGAAAAGTACCATATAATTTTTTTAATAAGTTGTGTATTAAAGACAGGCCAGGGGTGAGGTGGGTGGACTTTATAGTTACCACTTAACTTTCCTTAGCCTCCATTTCCTAAATCTGTAAAATGGGGATACTCTTTTCACTGTTACTATAAATGACTTAGCTACATGTTTTAAAAAATGAAAAGGGGAGGGGCGGCTAGGTGGTGAAGTGAATAGAGCACCAATCCTGGTGTCAGGAGGATCTGAGTTCAAATCCTGCCTGAGACACTTAACACTTATGAGCCGTGTGACTTGGGCAAGTCACAACTCCAATTGCCCTGCCTTCCCCCCTCCAAAAAGTAAAAAGAGTAGACAGTGTCCCTCTAGTTCCAGTGTCCCTAACCTCTTTTTGTGCCACATGACCCCTTTGGCAGTCTGGTGAAACCTATAAAGCCCTTCTCAAAATAGTGTTTTTAATTGCATAAAATATATAGCATTACAAAATCAATTATATTGGAAGATAGTTGTTTTTGTTGTTTTTTTTTTTAATTTTAAAACTTCATGGACCCAGGTTAAGAATCTCTGCTTTGGTTGCATTTATGATGGACATACACATTGTAATGTAAAACTAAGCATAGAAATACATGACAGAATAAATATGTGTTAAAAACTCTGGTGAGACTCAGAAGGGCTTCAGTTTAATAATTCAGACACAGAATTGGAAGTGAGTTGACTAATTCTCATCCTGCTGCTCAGAACCTCAGCATTTAAAATTTGAAAGAGACCCTCAGAGGCTTATCTAATCCAACATATAATGACCAAGAATTGCAGTTACATAACTGCTGAATGGATATCCAGCCTCTGCTAGACCTCCAAAAAAGTGAAACCCAAGCCAGTCTCTTCCACTTTTTTGTTCAGCCTGTGATTGTTAGATTTCTTTTTTACATCAAGAAGAAAATTGACTCTGCACCTTCTAATTATTCGTCCTACTTGTGTCCTATGGGAACTTACAGCACAAGTCTTCCACATGACAGCCTTTCAAATACTTAATGACCCAAGAAGTTTCTTTTCCAGGCTAAACATCCCTAGTTTTTTTTGTCTGATCCTTAGATGGCTCCAGTCTCTGGACACACAGTTTGTTCACATCCTTCCTAAAATGTACCACTCAGAACTATACACGTTTTTCCAGTTGTGTTCCATCCAGGGCAGAGTATACAGTGGGATTAACACTATTTATTCTTAATGTTACCTAGTCCTTTTTTCAGCCACAGTGTTAACACCTTGTGTAAATCTTTCTCTGCCCTTTTCTGTAATGCAAGTACTATTTATGCCTTGGTTGTGCCTTATAAAAAACTGTTCAGAAAACAAATTATAGGGTTGCTATTTGTATTACAAAATAACTACAAAAAATTCTTTTATGTAATAGGGGAAAGTACTCTAATATTTGTTTTGCACAAAATCATTCTTAGACCTGGAGCTAGTTGACAGGGAATTTAAAGCCATATAGTGCCTATTGAAGATGAATCAGAAATCATCACACATCATGCAAATTAACATATTTGACAATAGATGGGAAGTCACTGTTGGAGGGGCTTTGGAAAATATAGGCTCACTGATGCACAATTAGTAGAGTTGTGAAGTAATCCAGTTGTTCTGGATATGATTTTGGAATTATGTGAGAAAAGTGACCAAACTATCTATGGCCTTTGAGCTGGTGATCCCACCATTAACATTCTTTGTGGTAGCAAAGAAGGGAAACAAAGCAGATGCCTACTTATTGGGTAATGAGCGCGGGTGGGTAGGGGGTGGGGGGACAACCAACTGTGGCATATGAATGTAATGGAATATTATTATGCAGTAAAAAATAATAAATGAATCCAGAAAGGCATAGGACCACCGTATCAACAGTCTGTGAACTTTTGGAGATAGGAATCAGATTTGCAGATAATGAAAATCCCTCTTAAGGTACAGTAGTATCCTTTCTACATTTTATAGGAAAATATTTAGAACAGTGAGAGGGTAGGTAATTGCCCAGTTACCCAGCCAGTATGTGTTAGAGGTAAGCTCAGGTCTTTTTGGCTTCAGTAGTAATAGTTAACATATATATAGCATCTGGGGAGCAAGGTATCAAAATGGAAAGAGCTCTGGGCTTGGAATCAGGAAGACTTATTTTGATGAGTTCACATCCAGCCTTAGATACTTCCTAGCTGTGTGACCCTAGGGAAGTCACTTAACCTTATTGGCCTTATTTCCTTGCCTATGAAATGAGCTGGAAAAGGAAATGGCAAAACCACACCAGTGTCTTTGCCAAGAAAACCCCAAATGGGCTTATAGAGTTGGACATGATGGAACAACAAGAACATATAGCACCTGCCATGTACCAGGCATGGTATCAGGTGTTTTACAGATATCATGTCATTTCATCCTCACATCAGTCCTGGGAGACAAGTTGTCTTACTATGTCCATTTTATAGTGAGGAAATTAAGGCAAACAGGTTAAGGGTCTGAGACTGGGGTTGAACACAGGCCTGACTCCAGGCCTCTCCCTCTGCTCACAGCACCACCTGGCTACTTTCAGGCTAGCTCTATCTACTCTCCCACACTTCTCGTATACTGTCACAGAGGAAAATAAAGAGAACTGGGAATGTTATACAAATTTTATAGATATATACGCTGATTACAAAAAATATATAAATCAAAAGGTTATTAAAAGGAAGTCAAACTGAGGACCCCCAAAAAATTCATTAAAGAGCTCAATAGTAATGAAACACCCTCTCTCCTAAAAGAAGGGAAGCATTGCTAGGATAAAATATTTCATATGCTGTCAGGTCTTTTTGTTAAGCTGTTTTTTCTTAATAAAAGGCTCAATCTGGAAAGGGAGAGAAGTGATCAAAAATTAGGATAAAACATTTCTGAAATGTCTGGAAATTATTCAAGTATGGAAATACATTATTGAAATCTTTATACCTACTCACTTTACCACCTCCAATTCCTTTTCCTTGATTTTTTTTTTTGTTTTTGTTTTTTGGAGGGCAGGGCAGTTGGGGTTAAGTGACTTGCCCAAGGTCACATGGCTAGTAAGTGTTAAGTGTCTGAGGCCACATTTGAACTCAGGTCCTCCTGACTCCAGGGCTGGTGCTCTATTCACTGCACCACCTAGCCGCCCCCTTCCTTGATATTTCAACTCCTTCAGTTTCTACAGTAATGTAGTCCTTTCCCTCTAATTTGGTACTTTATTCCGTTCTATTATTTCTACTCCAAAAACCTGAAATACTAACCTCCCACCCATTCCCTATACTTAGTATACAAAGGACATTTCAAAATGCTTTCAACTGAGAAGAACAAGGGGATTTGAAATCCATTTAAAGTTAAAAGCCAAGGTCCATAGGAGAGAAAATGGGGGAAAGGATTTTGTAGCCATCTTTAAGTTTTTGAGGAGCTAGTTGGAGGAAGGATCAGATTTTTTCCCCCTTGACCTAAGAGAACCAAGCTGGAGCAAGAGTCACACTTCCATGTGGAAGAAAAAACTTAACACTTAGCTGTCCAGGGTCAGAGTGACCTCTTCCGGGAAGGTTATAGGTTTCTTCACACTGGAAATCTTCAAGCAGAGGCTGAGTGACCACTAGTTGGCGGTATTGTAGAAGGGAGAACGGTTTAGCCATGGGTTAGACTAAGTGATCTCAGAGGTCCCTTCCCACTTCTGATACTGTAATTCTAGGCATATGTATTATTATGTAAATCCTGGTACTTCATAGCCACAGGATTTCCAAGGTACAAGAGACTTGTACAAGAGACCACATAGTTTAACTCTTAGCCTCAAAAAGCAACCCTTCTATAACATACCCCAAAAAATATCCAGCCTTTCCTTAGATACCTCTGGTAAGGGGGTTGCAGGCAGGGGTGAGGAGAACACTACTATTACTATAAGTATCCCATTTCACTTTTGCATCGGTCTGGTTAGGAAATTTTGCCTCAGATCACACCTAAATTGCCTCTGCAACCTCCACCTATTGCTCCTAGTTCTGCTCTCTAGAGCCAACTATTCAATCTAATCCCTCTTCCACACGGAGTTCTCATGTATACTCTTGACTCATCCTCTTCCCAGGCCGTTTCTTCTAAATGTTCTCATTTTCTTCGATAGATTTGACCCCAGTGCAGCATGAATTTGAGACTTCACCATCCTGGTTTGCCATGCCTTTGTACTCTTTGACTTAGCAGTGTCCTTCCTGAAACATGGGAGGGAGTGCTAAACATAGTAGCATTCCAGATGTGATCTGACCAGAGTAGAGTCAGCCACTTTGAGGTAATTGGTTAGCTTGGGGTAGCTGGTGAGTAACAAGTAGTTTTAGTAGTTATCTCAACTCTGAAAAGTTAGACTGGACCTTGAAGATGGTTAACAGAAAGCCCGAGAGAAATTAAATAAAAATCGGTTGTATTAATTACATCAAACTCTAGAATACTATAAGAGTCCCTCAATTAAATCCACTCTAATGTCAGAGGAGTTTCAACCATCACAGTAGCAACAAAGTGGATGAAAAACATACTGCCTAGCTTGTTCTACATAGCTAGATGGGTAGCCTGTTGAGTTTAATATATTCTAGACAGACTAAAGCAAAGGAACCCAGAATTAAGTAGACAAATAGTATTTTAGACATTACCGTACGTTGTTAGATGCCACCAAAGTTTCTTTCATACCACTAGTCTCCTAATGATTATATGTCTGATGTAATCCAAATTACATATAATGCAAAAAAGATCAATGGAAAATTCGTTAGTTAGACATGATTAGGGTATAGAATCTTGCTAACAATAACCAAGCAAAAAATGGCATAAAAGACAAGATTCAGGACATGTATGATTGGGGAAAAAAAGATACAGTCAAAGTGTGAAAAAACAAATGGACAGCCTGAATAGTTCTACATGTGGCCTCTTAATGTCTTTGTTACCAGAACACTTAATGGAAAAACACGGACAAGTACTGTACAGGATGAGAAGGTATGGAAAGATCATAAAATTTAGACCTAGAAATACTATCAACCCCCATTTTATAGACAAAATACCTGGGGCATAGGGAGGTTAATTGACTTGCCCAGTCATACTAGCAGCAATATAAATGCGTGTGTATGTATATAATATAGTACATATTGCTATATATATGACATAGACGTATTCTCACTATAAATCCTGTCGTATTTCCACTACCAACATTAATGAAATTATAAGTCTCTTCAAATATGATGAATAGTACAAGTGCTATGCAAAAAACACAGAAGGTCAGGAGTCCTAGATTCTGGCTCTACCCACTTACTAACTCTGTGGCAAGTTTATCTTTCTACCTCAGTTTCCTCATTTTTTTGAGCAAGAAGGTTAGACTAATGATCTCTTAAATATCTTCCATGTTTAAAATTCTGTAAATTTGTGTGTACAAACTTCAGTTTACAAATAAATTCATTTTAATTTATGCTTCATTCTTGGAAAACAGTTGGGAAAAGTTTTCACATCACCACCAGAGGGACTCCTTTGGATGTGTGGACAGCTGCCTATACAAGAGACAATGAGTTCTTTGAATGGAAGACTGATGTTTACGTGTTCAGCTTTGGCCCCATTGCTTCTCAGCTATAGCAAACCAGTTTTACTAGTGAGGTAATTGGTACTGTGGTATTGTAAAGTAACTCCTCATATTTTATTCATAAAACAGAAATAGTTGGAGTATAAATCACTTTTATTTTAATTTTTGGAAAACTTTGTTACAATATAATGTCTATAGTTTTTTGGTAATTTATTGTGCCTGGTCTATATTAAAGAAAAAGAATACATGGTAAAAACTGACTTGTTTAGCTTTAATAAAATGTGTTTAGGTAATAAATCTGAATGTTTGTAAAAATATAAAAGTTACCATCCAAGGGCAGCTAGATGGCACAATAGATAGAGACCAGAATTCAAATGCGGCCTTAAACACTTGACAGTCACTGGCTGTATGACATTACCTCACAATAAATAAAAATAAAAGTTACCATCCAGAGGCACTAACACTAAACATGACAGGAATTTATTCAATAATTTCTCTTACTAATTAAATAATAGAATTGACTTTGAAAGCTATACCGCTGACAACAGTGAAGCATTCCAGATAGCCTTTGTCAAAGCTAAGCTGCCTGTGTACAGTGTACACTAGGCATAGTTTTTGTTCATATAACTGTCCTAAACAGCAGAATCTAGGGCAGCGGTTCTCAGCCTGTGGGTTATGTTCAGTTTGTAACAATGCAAATACATCCTGCATATCAGATAGATTCATAGCAGCAGCAAAATTACAGTTATGAAGTAGCAACGAAAATAATTTTATGGTTGGGGGTCACCACAACATGAGGAACTGTATTAAAGGGTTGCGGCATGAGGAAGGTTGAGAACCACTGGTCTAGGAAATGATGACCATACCACGTTTACTATAAATGATCTTTGATTTCATCATAGGGTCATAGATTTTGAGCTGAAGGAACATTAGAGCTCATCTAGTCCAACTCCCTCCTTTTGCAAATGAGGAAATTGAAGCAAAAGAGGAAAAATGATTTGCCTAAGGTCACACAAAGTAGTAATTGCAGAACCGGCATTTGAATCCAGGTCTCAGACTTCAAATCCAGCACTCTTTGCGTTGAACCATACTCCTTCCATTAAAGATACTCTGTCACTGCAGACTGCATCCTTACTCCCCTTAGATCAGGTTTAATAAATTTCTGTAATCTAGTCTTAAGCTTCACTAAACTGGTTCTCTGATAATGCTCTTACCAGGACCCTCCTTTATATATCAGGAGGACCTATCAGCACTTTTTCTTCTGTACAACTAGTCCTTGAGAATGAAAGGTTATCTCCATAGTAGAGTAAAACATCAGATTAGGATTTTAATGAAGTGAAAATTCCAGAGACACATGCAACGTTGCATGAGAAGTTTGTGTGATATCACAGGGATATGCATGCCACTTCAGATATTATAGAGTTTAGTTTCTCCATTCTCCAAAAATGACATAGTTGTTCCACAGTGCCTGAAGTTAGGAGTACAGTCAGTCAGAAAGGAGATTTAAGTATTATTGTAACAACTCAATTTTTTAAAATTTTATTTTTTTAATTGGTATAAATGAAGTATTTTTTCTTTTTTTTTAACTTTTTAAAAAATTTATTTATTTTCTTGTTTATATCATTCATTTCCACGAGATCTTGAGCTACAAATTTTCTCCCCATCCTTCCCCTACCCAACACCTCAAAACAGCCATCCCACTGTATAACCCCTCCCCCATTCTGTTCTCTCCTATGTCCTCCCCCTTGCCCCTCTGACTTTCTGGTAGGGCAGGATGGATCTCCCTATCACAGTACCTGTGTATCTTAATTCCCAGAACAACTCAGTTTTATATAACATATTACGATTTGCAGGGCACGTTTACCACAACCCTTAGTACTTACTAAGGAAACTGAGGCTCAGAGAGGAATTGAATAGAGATTTAGGAAATATTGGGATTGAGTTTGTATCAGTTATAATTGTGACAGTAATAGAAATGTGAACATAATACAAATAAAAATCAAGACTCAGAACACAAGGTTTGCTTATTAGTTTTCCAGGTTTCCAAAACTAAATTTTTCCAGTATTTTTAGGCAAAACATTCACAAGGGAGAGAATTCATTACAAAAATTAAAAAGACAAAAAATGTTTGGTGCTATCAGAAGTCTTATAAATAAATTTGAATAATTATTGTTCTTCAGTCATGTCTGACTTTTGTGACCCCATGAACATTTTCTTGGCAAAGATGCTAGAATGGTTTGCCCTTTCCTTCTTCAGTGGATCACCTTTTTGTCAGTGATCCATGAGGCAAATAGAGGTTAAGTGACATGTCCAGGGGTGTCTGAGGCTGGATTTGTACTCAGGTCCTCCTGGCTCCAAGCCCACCTAGCTGTCACAAGTATTTTAATAGCACTTAATATTTGGAGATCTTAGGTAAGCATGACACCTTGATACATGTTTAACTTCATAGAAGAATCCCAAAAGGTTTCGTTCCATTGATCAGTCTCTTCTGTTCTCCAACTGAAGAGGAAATGTCTGCAAATAAGAGATTCCACTCTTTATAACCTAACAAATAGGATTTGTGTAGTAGAAGTGGCAGGAGATTTGGGATCAGAGGACGTCAGTTTAAATCCCAGCTGCACCACATGCTTCCAGAAGGAGAAGTCACTTTAATTCCTTTGACCTTCACCGCATTTTACCTGTGTACAATGAGAGAGGGCTTGGACTAGAGAATTTCTGAGGTCCATTCCAGCTGTAAATTCTCAGAAGAGACCTAAGGGTCACATAGGTTAGCCCCTACATGAAGCGTGCATTTCTGTTATGATATCTGAGGGATAAATCCATAGAAGGTAATGGCAGTAAGACCTGTCATGGGAGCTCCTGTTCTATAATAAAGAAGAAAATGTTTTTAGTTATAGACTTATGTAGTTGGGGTCTGAGATAAGTGGAAAAGGTGTACTTGTTAGGAAAGACCTGGTTTTCAATTCTGCCTCTGACATTTATTAGCCAAGTAGCACCTTATAGGTCTGCATCATTTGGCAATGCATCTTTTGGCACATCTTAAAGCCATGTACTAGCCAAGCTATTAGTATTATTTTATGTGATCCAATTGATGCAAACAGTTCAATGTGGACCTAGACAACAATGTGGCCCCCAGTCTAAGAAAAAAACATGGTTGACCTGCTTGAAGAAGTTACCGTAAGGCTAGAAAAATATTGAGTAAAAGTGGTTGAGTGGTTCAAATTTATTGAAATCATTGTGATGTTTTATGTGCCATCAGAATAATTTCTCATGACTAGAGATTTTTTAAAATTATAATTTGTTACACATGAAAATGAATAATACCTAGCATTAAAATGTCAGACCATGAAGGAACTCTGAAATCATCTAGTCCTTCACATACACTGCTGTCCAACCAAATTGGCCTTGCTTTCCTGGACCATACACAACATTCTGTCACCTATCTCCATGCCTTTTCTTCTCCATGCTTGCAATATACTCCCTCTTTAAAGTGTGTGTGTGTGTGTGTGTGTAAGTGTAAATTTATTGCAGTTGTGTTAAAATGCAAACCAACCTTAAACATAAAATAATAATGTAGCATACATATTTGTAATATAACCACAATCATGTTAATGTGTTGGGTGAGCTTGTTTGGGGGCATAGAAGTTTCTCAAAATGTGGGATATATTCTCTCTTCATCTCTGCCTCCTGGAATTTCTAGTTTCCTTCAAAGCTCAATTCAAGTGGCACTTCTTACGTGAGCCTTTTCCTGATTTCCACCAGCTACATTAGTATCGCCCCCCTTTTTACAGCTTCAGAGTCCTTAGCAGCAAGGATTAGGTGTATGCCACCATCACAAGCTAAATGACTTTTCAAGCCTGGGATATTTTGTACCAGAAAGTTAGCAAACTCTGATAGCTGACCTTGATTTATTATAAACTGACCTGAGTCTAAGCCTTACTGACTTAGAATATTTTAATACTTCAGTGCATCTGTGATTTTACTGATGTAGAGAGATGACAGCCTATCCATGCCCTGTCATGTGATATGTGATGTTTGGTCATATTTCACCACAGATCCTCTGCAAAGGGTTTCCCTTTCACCATGCTAGAAATCTTCCTCTAGGTCTTTTTACATTTGGAAGGTACTAGTGGAGCACTCAGGATGTCCATTGTCTCCAAATGGCAGAGTATCTATAAATTCTGCCTATATTTGGAAATGACATTTATGTAATTTTTAGCAAGTTGGCCAGGGTCTGAAATAATAGGTTGAAATATTACACTAACAATAATTGAGATACAGGCTTCACTAGTAGTCATTTGAAGGCTATAGGTCTTTGTGCACTATTAACAGCACAGTAAGGAACCCCATTGCCTCTGTCGTCTTCTGCGGTCCTTTCTGTCTTTGTGAAGAAAATGAAGGGGAAATGGATAGATACCCATTTATATGTGATACATATTTTTACATAGGTATATAGACATATTCACACACACAGATGTGCTTAATATGGTAACAGATTAACTTGTAAAGAAAAGGTGGAAAATCAAATAAGTTTTGATGGGGAAGTGAACCTGAAAAAAAAATATAGCTGCATCTAGTTTGAGCTGTTCTGATGATATTTTTGGAATAAAGATGATTTCCAAGTTGAGTGCAATAGGTTCAGAAGTTTTAGATAATGCCAATTAAAATTTGACTTCAAACTGAATTTAGATATTAATTTTATATTCTGTAGGAATAAAGATCTCTAGAGCTTTGGGGATTTTCTTCTTCATTTAAAATCAAGTCTGCATTAAAACTACCAGCCATCTTCTTCTGTAAGCCCTGCTTCCTTTAAATATTGTTGAGCAGTGTATAGTGGTATTCATTCCTTCACAGAACCAGACTTGGTTCACTTTGGCATGGGGGAGGGTGGATGGGTAAGAGAACCAAACCACAACAATCAGAACCTTAATAACTGCTTGGGATGATTTCTTGGTCATCTTTATGATACTGTCCTAGCTAACCATTTACTTTGGATCTCTTTTGGTTTATTTAAATTACTGTTATTTTCACTTTATGGTCTTTAACCTTCTGAAGCAAATGTCTTTTCTGGTCTTTTTTTATTCTTCTAAAATTTAAATTTATTTTCCCCTATGTATTTCTAATAAAGCCTAAATGGCATTGGCTTTTGATAAATATGTACACATTTCTTAACATGAAACCAGCATTACTATCTGAAACAAATAATGGGGTTTTTAATGGGGTTTCCTTTATTTTTATATAAACGGCTTCTAATGTATATTTTTATATTTAAAATGAGCATTCCTAGTTTGATTATAATAAGAAGTCAAATTGAAATTACCCTTTTATTGTTTTTCTGTTGCCTTTTCTGATCTTAATATCTTTTTTTTTATATAGGTCCATAATTAAAGTAGAAGATGGCAAGACCCAGCCACAGCAGCTACGTCCTTCAGCAGCTAAACAACCAAAGGGAATGGGGCTTTCTCTGTGACTGTTGTATTGCAATTGATGACATTTATTTTCAAGCGCACAAAGCAGTTCTAGCTGCTTGCAGCTCTTATTTTAGGATGTTTTTCATGAACCATCAGCACACCACTGCACAACTGAATCTTAGCAACATGAAAATTAGTGCTGAATGCTTTGATCTAATTTTGCAGTTTATGTATTTAGGAAAAATTATGACAGCCCCTGCCAACTTTGAGCAGTTTAAAGTGGCAATGAACTACTTACAATTATACAATGTTCCTGACTGTTTAGAAGACATACAGGATGCAGACTGTTCTAGTTCAAAATGTTCATCTTCTGCTTCCAGCAATCACAATAACAAAATGATATTTGGGGTACGAATGTATGATGACACCGTAGCTAAAAATGGCGGTGAAGCAAACAAGTGGTGTGTAGAGCCAAGTTCAACGGTAAATACATCACAAAACAAAGAGCCTGATGAAGAGTCTTTACCGTTAGGCAACTTTCCAGAACAATTATTTGATGTATGTAAAAAAAGCTCGATGTCCAAATTATCTAACCCAAAGGATCGTGTGTCACGGCGCTTTGGAAGAAGCTTTACCTGTGACAGTTGTGGATTTGGTTTTAGCTGTGAAAAGTTATTAGATGAGCATGTGTTAACCTGCACTAATAGGCATTCATATCAAAATGCAAGGGCATATCATAGAATAATAGATGTTAGAGATGGAAAAGACGGTAATACCAAAACTGACTCCTGTGAAAAGGATTCTTCTAAAACATTTTCTGTACAAATAGACAAATATAGAGGGGACACAAGCCAGGCCACCAGTGATTCATCATCAGCCACGGGAAACAGAAAAAGTAGTGCAGCAGAGTCTGAAGTAGCTGGTGAAGAGAAGAGCAGAGCTTCTGAGAGAAAAAGGATTATCATCAAGATGGAGCCAGAAGATCATCCTAAAGATGAATTTAAAGACTTCAATGTTATTAAAGTTTCTGATAAAGACTGCAATGAATCCACTGACAATGATGAATTAGAAGATGAGCCCGAAGAGCCATTTTATAGATATTACATTGAAGAAGAGGTCAGTATGAAGAAAAATGCTAGGAAACTTTTAAAGCCTCGGATGTCTGTAAACACAGATGAAAGAAGCAGTTTGGAAAATGCAAGGCACCCTAACAAGGACAGTCCTGTACAAGGGGATACTGAAAGTGCATCATGTGAACTGTGTGGACAAACAATAACTGAAGAAGACCTGTCATCTCATTATTTATCAAAACACATAGAAAATATCTGTGCTTGTGGTAAATGTGGTCAAATACTAGTCAAAGGTAGACAGCTTCAAGAACATGCACAAAGATGTGGAGAACCCCAAGATTTGACAGTGAATGGGTTAGGAAACAGTGAGGAAAAAATGGACATGGAAGAGAATACTGATGAGCAATCTGAAATAAGAGATATGTTTGTTGAGATGTTAGATGATTTCAGGGATAATCATTTCCAAATAAATAGTCTCCCTCAAAAGCAATTATATAAACATTCTGCATGTCCTTTTCGATGTCCTAATTGTGGTCAACGTTTTGAAAATGAAAATCTAGTGGTTGAGCATATGTCCAGCTGCCTAGACCAAGATATGTTTAAGAATGCCATTATAGAAGAGAATGAAAGAGATCATAGAAGAAAACACTTCTGCAATCTTTGTGGAAAAGGGTTTTATCAGCGTTGTCACTTAAGGGAACACTATACAGTTCATACCAAGGAAAAACAATTTGTTTGTCAGACATGTGGAAAGCAGTTTTTAAGAGAACGTCAGTTGCGACTACATAATGATATGCACAAAGGCATGGCTAGGTATGTCTGTTCCATTTGTGATCAAGGAAACTTCCGAAAACATGACCATGTACGGCATATGATTTCTCATTTATCTTCTGGAGAGACTATATGCCAGGTCTGCTTTCAGATATTTCCAAATAATGAACAGTTGGAGCAGCACATGGATGTTCATCTATATACATGTGGAATATGTGGAGCAAAGTTTAATTTACGAAAAGATATGAGATCTCATTATAATGCCAAGCATTTGAAAAGAACATAAGTAATTCCTACTGTAAGAGTATTAACTTGACAGCAAACAAAACACCAAAGCAAGGAATATGATATTAGAATTTGATTTTATAAAATGAATTGTTGAAAAAAGCATATTTTATGACCTTTTTACCTTTTAATATCTTTGTTTAGGATCATTAAGCATATACATGTTTATCATTTTTACTGTTATTTTTACTGCTAATAGAAATTTTTATGTTTTTAGTTTTTGCCTTAGCTATGATTAAAATTATTTTAAATGTAGACTAAAAGCACAATGTTATCCCTTCAATGACTTATTAAACTCATAGTTCCATATCAATAAGATGATGGTTTCACTATTTTCCATGTGTTTTTCCTTAAAAGTTCTCTTGTGAAATTTTAAATACAACATCAGTGGACATTCTTGGTTTTTTTTTTAATTTAAAAAAGGAAATCAGTCCTGAGAGACTAGTTACATGTAACTATTCTGTCAGTACAGCAGTGACTTAACCATTGTTCTTATTCTTATCATTAATGAAAGCTAAATCTAACTATAATTTACATAGGCTAGAAACATACACTGAAAAAAACCAAAAGAGGGGGAAAAATGAAAAAAGGTGAAAAATACCTGAATGAATTTAATTTTAAAAGTACATTGAGTAAAGAAACAAACTTAAGAAATTAGCGAGGATAAACCAATCAGTTCTATGCTACAAATTAAAATATTATATTGATGTTATATCTTTTAATATTAAAATTTATTAAATCAAAATATCCTAAATTCCATACTACTTTAACTTGATTATTGCTCATAACTGGATTTTAATAACATTGTCACCTAATTAGCCAAAGGAAGATGAGTTTTTTGTCTTTAAAATTATAGTTTTGAAACTGATTTTTTAAAAGATTTTAGCTAAACCACTGTATATTAATAAAACTTAATAAAAATAAAGAAATCCGTTCTAAATATGGTTATTCTATAAAAGCACAAGGCTTGAAGAGCAAATATGAGTGTGTTTATATAGTATCTAAACTTTGGAGAAAACATGGGGCAAATACTTGTTTTTAATCATGCTATTTCTGTCACAGGCTTGTCAATTTTTGACAATGCCAAATTATACACACATCTGTGTGTGTGTGTGTGTGTGTATCTATATCTATAAAATAATGTGGTTCAGAGTATAACCTGAAGTGTATTATAGTCAAATCAGTATTATTGTTAGATGCTAAAGCAGGGTCTATTTAATTACATGTAAGCTAAGATATTGACATAAAATTTATCTTTTAAACACCTTATGAGCTGTCATGTGATTTTTAAAAATAAATTTATTTGCCTGGATCCATTTAAGTGCATGATACAAATGTATGGTGAAAAGGAATGTTTTTAACACAACATTTTTTATTTTTTGAATGTTATTTTGTACACAATTTTTAAAAATGATTGTTTCACATTGAAATTTTAAGGTACACAAGTTGTATTTTTGTGTACATTTTGCTGATAGACAAAGTGGCCAAGGGAACTGAGATGCTAACACAGCTTTGTTTAAAAGAGAAGTATTGTAGTACACACACAGTGAGCTAAGATATTTGCAATGCTATGGAGAGGTGCCAACACAGGAGACAAAGCAGAATTAATGATGTAATAAGCAGCAGCATAAAAAACGGTAAGAAAAATCCAGAAGAAAGCAAATAAGAAACCTTGGAAGGCAGAGCAAATCTTGTGGATATGATAGAAAGTGACCCAGCTTAGCATTACATGCTTTTCAGATTAGAATATTAACTTCTCATGACATAGTATGTTACTAAAGGCACAACCATCTGGTGTTTTTTTTTTTTACAAAATAACAAACATGTTGAAAATGTAAATTAAAAAAATAAAATGGGGAATACCAAATGACAATAGAGAACCTGAAGGACAATTAACGTGTTAGTTTAAGTGCAGGTCCCTGGAAATAGTTTTTAAAGTTAGGTAGCAGCTGACAAAATTAAAATTTCAGAATTGTGATTACTGTATGCTATTGAATAGAACTTTTCCTTGAAATAATTTTATCTTACAGTGCTGTATATATAAGTAAGTGCTTAATAAATATTAGTTGAATAAATAAGGCAGCAGCACAGTGCAATGCAGATTGCACTCTGAATGCAAATGTTGGATTTGGAATTAGAAGTTTTGGACAAGATTTCCTTCTATCGATGCCTGTGCGACAGTCACAGCTGCTCTTGGCCTTATTTCATTATCACTAAAAAAATAAACTAGAATAGTCTCAAAGGTCACTTCTATCTCTAAAATTGCCTCTTTTGATTGAATGGATTTTCTGTGAGTCATCTGAATCTCTTGTATTGCTCTTCCTATAGAGAAAGGGGCTGCTAATCTTTTTTAGAAAGCACTACTTGCATTCAGGCAGTAGAATTTAGTTTAGAATAATTTGACTTGTTATCCATGACTGACCTACCAGTAATCAGCAAATAACAATGATAAAGGTTTAATTATCATGTTTATGAAACTGAAGTGTCTGCAGATGATAATAGAGAGACTGAATCGATGCTCATTTAAATGCTGTCTCCCCTCTGCCCTCACCCCCCCCCCACCACTTCACGTTATATGCACAGGCGCACCACGCATAAGTATTTTTTTGTTCCTACTTTGAAATTAAATAGCCATTAGAGGCTTTTAAAAGTAGATTTTTCCTTGCCCAGGAGGACAAAGTGTTAGCTAACAAAATGAGTGAGTGAGCATTTATAGACGGCTACGTCTTGTTATTTGTAGGGTAGGGGTAGAAGAAAACTAGTCAGTGTGCTTATACCTGAATCCGGTTACCTTTTGCCTCTCATTTTCTGAAATGGGAAGATTCTCCCTTAGTGTAACTTCAACCATAAGGAGATGCAGTAGGGAATAAGGAGTTTAGCATCTGCCTAGTTGTCCACCCCTTGGTCCTAAGATGCTTCAACACTAAACCTAAAATCAAAGTGAGATAAATACTATTTTATCTTGCAGATCATGCCTCCTTTATTTCTCTTAAAACATCTTTTTTTCTCCCCAAGTAAACAAGCATTTATTAAGTGCCTACTATATGCTAATCATACAGCAAGAAATCTTAGGGGTGGCTAGGTGGCGCAGTGAATAGAGCACCGGCCCTGGAGTCAGGAGGATCTGAATTCAAATATGGCTTCAGACACTTAACACCACAACTAGCTGTGACCTTGGACAAGTCACTTAACCCCAATTGCCCTACCTTCCCCCCTCCAAAAAAAATAAAATCTTGGAGAAATACTAGGCAGTTAGAAAGTTTTCCCGTGATGGCTATGAAATTCTGGCATGTAGCAGAATGAGGTTTCTCAAAGATTAATGAAAGTTGTCCAGGGGTAGCAGTGCTATCAGATCTTAGATGGTGGTACAAATACTTTCCCCTCCCCCCACTTTAGAGTGAAAATATCAAGTAAAGAAGGATGAATGATAGATAGATATATAGAAGTTCATCCTTCTTTATATAGTATATAGTAAATGTTATTGTGTGAACTTAAGTGAATGTGTTTGAGTACGAATAGATTCAAACAAAATATCGGAATTCTAGAATGACTAGTGATAAAATTATAGAAGGACTAGAACACAGCAAAAAATTATAGACTCTCAGGGATCTTAGAAGACATTTATCTTTTCCAACCCATATCTGACCTAGAATCCCCCCAGTAACATCTCCATTAATTGGCCATCCAGCCCCTCCTTAAAGCAGCCCTTTATGTTTTCTGTATTCCTCTGTTAGGAAGTTTCTCCCTGCATTAGTCCCAAATCTGCCTTTCTACAGCTTAAACTCATCACTCCCAATTCTGCCCACTTAGGTACCAAACAAATTGTTTGATCCTTTCAGTTCAGCTTTTCAGACACATGAAGACTGTTGGTATTCCCCGTGCTTCTTTATGCCAAATACTCTCGATGCCAGTTATTGTGAGGCACGTACTTGAATCTCTTCACCTTATGGAAGTTCTTCCCTGGATGCCCTCCAATTTAATTTACCAAAGTTCTTTCTAATACATGGAGCCTATATTGCAAGTGATCTAACCAGGGCAGAGAACAGTCACCTCTCTAGTCCTAGACTCTAAGCCTTTTTAAGTAGTTTTAAATTGCGTTAGCTTATTTAACCGGCATATCAGACGTCTGACAATAAGACCTTATCTTTTTCATAGAATTCCTATTTAGCAACACTTCTCACGTTATATTTAGTTTAAAAAATAAACTTCACAAGTATAGAATTAACAGTTTTCCATATTTAAATTTAGATTCAACCCAATATTTTAACCTGTCAAGGCTCCTTTTTTAAAAATCCTGTCATCCAGTGTATTTGCTATCCTTCCCAGTCTTGTCATCTGAAAATGTGTGGCATCTATGCTTCCTTTCAAGTCTGATAAAAATGTTAAATATACCTTCAGTCCTGTGCTATAAGGCAAAAGGATGGAAAGAGTACTATGATGGACTAGGAATTAAAAAGTCCTAGCTTTACCAACTAATTAGCTTTGTAATCTTGATGGCCTTTTACCTTTGGTCCTCATTTGGCAGTTTGGTAGGACAGTGAATAGAGTGCTGGGCCTAGAATCAAAAGACCTGAATTTAAATCTAGCCTCAGACACCTGCTAGCTGTGTGACCCTGGGCAAATCACTTCACCTCATTCTGCCTTGGTTTCCCTATCTACCTAACAGTTATGAAATTCAAGTGAGATAATGTTGGTAAGGTGCTTTTGGCAAACTTAAAAGGCTATATAAATGGTATTCATGTGTATAAATAACATTAACATAGTATTTTAAGGTGTAGAAAGCAATTTATGTATTCTACCATTTTCGCAATATAAACTTGTGACAAGCACCATGGATGGAGAGATGACCTCTGAGTCAAAGAAACCAGAGTTCATACCTTGCTTCTGAAACATAGTGGTTTGTGTTACCCTGAACAAAGTCATTTAACTTTTCAGTTCCCCAACTAACTCCTGAAGAGACTCTAAATTACAAAGCAGAAGTGACCACACATGGTAGAAAGTTTCCTCATCAAGAATTCCCAATACCAGTGAAATCACAGATGCAGTCTTCTCTCCCCGCCCCCCCCCAAAAAAACATCAAGCTAAAAATGCTGTGAAGTAAATAGAAATATTATCCTTATTTTCCTTATCATGAAATAGGCTCATATCCACTTAAGTAACTTGCCCATATTCACAGTTTGTAAGTCTCAGGTGACATTTGGACATAAGTCTTACCTGATTTAAAGCCAAGTGTTCTTTCCACTACACTGCCTCTATAAAATGAGGTTGTGCCTAATCATCTCAAAAAACTTCCAACTCTACAACAGTATGATTCCATATTGTATGATCAAGTGTTATTCACATGAATAGTAGGCATATGTTTTTGAATTCCTTTAAAAAATACAAAACCATCCTCAATATGTTGTAGCCCCCTTCTGCTTCTGCAGTGACAGTGAGAGAGTAATGAAAAGAATGCAGAGGATGCCAAGAATCACAACTTTCAGATTCTCTAGAAACAACTGTTTGCTCTGTGAATAAACCATCCTTGTCCAATGACCAATAAGGGGGCATAATAGTGGGAAAAATGAATCGTGTGAATATTGACATTTTCACTATAAATGAAACCAAAAGAAGGAAGGAAGTTGCAGCTAAATGGAAGGATGACTTAAAGGTTTTCCTTTGTGAGGCAACTAAAGGAAATGCCATAGTTACTTCATGATGCAGCTGAAGAAATCAAGAAACATCGTATAGGCATTTAATTATCTTGCATTGCAGTGTACATAAGCATTTGTAAGTCTATCAAGGGAATAATTGGAATTTATTTACCAACATCTTATGTAGATGATCTACCTTCTAATAAATTCTATGAAGAATTCAATAAGACTCTCCAAATAAATACTTTAATATCCAATGATTTCAATGCAAGTTGTAAAATATGATTTGGAAGTAAGAAACAAAAGAAGCTAAATGCCTGTAGGCTACACGAAAAGCTTCACATCTGTATCATTAATACTTTTTTCAAGAAGAGAGTTGCTAGTGGACATGATGAGTACTGAAATAACCACCAAAAAATAAAATTTATTATATTTTGACAGAAAACAGCTAATTACTGATAGGGGAGTCACTTTCCAAATCAATTGTCTGTATAAGGTCAGACCACTGAGAAGTTCAAGGAGAAATAAATACTAAATTAGAATAAAAATGGAAACATGCAATTAAAGAATTCGAATCTGGCATTTAAACAAGCTATTGGTAACCCCAAGAGGAAAGATAGGTAAAAGAACCAACATCAGTACAGGCTACGAACATTTGCTAAGGAAGCTTAATGCACATAAATAACTTTCTACAAGTAGGACGCTATAAACTTGTTTGGAAAATCTTAAAGAGGAGGAAGATGGAAGATATAAGCAGTATTATCAAACAAAACAGCAAAAAGCAGTAAAGGGGAAAGCATTTACAGAAAATCTGGTGAAAGATAACTGCCATCCTCCTAGTCACACAGGTTTATAATTATTGAATCTTTCCTTCACTTCCCTTATCTAATGAATTATTCTTACTGATGTCTCCAAAACATTCCTCTTCTAAATTATCTTTACTCACACGGCTACCATCCCAAATTAGACCTCAGTTACTGTCCTGGACTACTGGAATAGCCTCTATGTTGGTCCACTTTCAGTCTCTCCATTCTCCAATTCATCTTCCACATAGTAGTCAAAATGTAGTAGTCAAAAAACTTGTCCTAAGTCATAGGTCTGATGATGTCACTCTTATTCAAAAACCTTAAATGATTTCCCATTGCTTAGAGAATAAAACAAAAGCCCAGCTTGACAAAGCTCTTGATCCAGCTGCCTTTCCAGCCTTATTCCATACTACTTCCCTTCTCAAACTCTACATTCCAGTCAAACAAAACTGTTGACTGTTTCCTAAACTTGATAGTCCAACTTTCATCCCCACAAATTTATACAAAGTGTTGGCTATGCCTGTAATGACCCTGCTGAATTTTCATCACTGCCTCAGCATTCTTATCTCGATTCAGATCTCAATTCAGATACAACTTCCCCTCCATAAAGTCTTCCCCCACCTCATTTCCTTTTACTGGACTTATTTGTATGCATGTTTGTACACAGTCCCTCACCAAGTAAGATGAATATTCTTTGAGAGCAAAGACAACTTTATTTTGTCTTTTTATCTAGGATAGTGTCTTGCAAAGGGTAGGTACTTAGTAATTATCTGGTGAATTGAAGTGGCCCACTTAAGCCAAATCCTCAAAGCACTTTAAGGATGAAACTGAAAAGTTTCCAGATAAAAAATGGAAAAGACCTGTTAAAACTTCTGTAGCGTAAACCTCTTTCCACCAATGGCAGTGGAGATGCCATATTTAGACTAATTTAACAGTATAAAGAAAACAAGAAGGAAAAAATAGCTGAACTAAACCAATTACATACAGAAGAATTCCACCTAAATACAACACAATTTTGAGGATTTGATGGATCAAGATATCTGAAACAGAGGATACCAAATACCTTGGGAGAAAAAAAAAACCAACATGGGTGCTGGGACTGCTGAAAAAAAAAAGTGATGAAGAAAACATCAATAATTACTGACCTGCGCATGCAGGTCCAATAATCCTGCACTTAAAGATACCATTAAAGCATAGCATTAAAGCATAACAATTGGAGATCACTGAATGTGATGTTCTCTTGAACAACATCCAGCACCAAATCTAAATTGGACAAGAACTCTCTATAGATGAAGAGGCCCTCCAAATGTACTTGTTTGCATAGAACATCATGTTAATCCTATTATGCTCCAGAACATTCAAAGTCCCCTAAAGGAGATCCATAATTACTGCAAAGTGTTTGACAGGTAGATGAAGAATGCCTATTGTCTAGACGGGGCTTCTTAAACTTTTCCTGCTCGAAACCACTTAGACTGTGATATGTAATAGCATATATACCTTGGACAGACACTAGATGGACAATGAATTAGGCTCAAAATTGAAGTAGAACAAGCTAGATAGCATTTCCAACATTGTTCAGTGCTTTAAATAACTCCAGGCTTCTTAGCAAAAATAAAAGGCCTATTTTTTTTAACACTAGTATTCTAGTGATGCCATATGGCTACAGGTTGTGAAGCACCAAAGTCTTTGAGGAATTCAAGTTGTGGGTCTTCTAAAGAGTAATGGGGGGTGGGATACACATTGAGCATGAAAAGACAGCAGCATATTACCAATGTAATATCAAAAAATTATTAGAAAGGGTAGTTGGTTAGTCATGTAGTAAGAGCAAGGAGTGATTAATGGACAGCCCACGTGGTCCATAATTACCTCCCAAGAGATAAAAAATATTGGTCAGATTCTTTGTAAAGCATGAGAGAATATGAACAAGAGTCATGTAGGATAAGAAGATGTGAATGAGTGATGATTTGTACCATTGCCAGTGAGATTACAAACGTAAGCAAGAATTGAAAAAGGTAAAACATGAATCATTAATCCAGGATGATGTTTTATAGATACAATGAGCTAGTGACTTATTGCTACTCAATTCTCATTTTTTAACTAAGCCTGAATCCTAAATAGCAGCATGTTTGCAAGCAATTATGAGAGACGTATAGTAGAATTAATGTGTTGTTCGGTCCTTTCCCTGGGAATCTCCCTTTGATCATCATATGCCTATAATTACCCCTTCCCATTCCAACATCCCTGTCATCTTTTACGACCTACTTACTGATGCCCTTCTTTTATCCTCTTCCACTGATTATCATTTCTTAATACTTGTCTCATACTCAAGTATGCTAAGGAACCTTATAATTTTGGCAATAAATAATTATTAGGAAAGAATAATAGGGCCAAATTTGATGGTTTTGCTCTTAACTGCTACCACTATATGTCATAAAAATAAAGCCTACTTGACTTCACTTACTATGATTGACTCTGTCATGATTTCTTTAAGTTGTTTTTTTAATTATAATTTAACATTTCAAGAATCTAATGTTTCACTAGTATGGGCACTTGCTCCAATTGCAGCTCCTCTACTCCTCAGTAGATGTTATTCACAAGTTGATAAAGTCTTAAAAACAACTGTAAACTAATGGTTAACTCACACATGAGTCTCTAAACTTAGATACTATCATGATAGACATGCATCAATCACTTGGTCTACACTGAAAGCTTTTCCAGTTTATTAAAACCTGCCAGCATAGGCTTTGAGAACTTAGACATTGGGGTAAAACCTACTGGCTCATAGTAGATGCTTAATAAATTATTGTGGACTTGAAGTGAAAAAAGGTAAAGAAATCGACCAGAAAAAAAGAATAATTTCCTTCATGGAAATGGTCTCTACACAAGCAAAATCAATGCCTAGGTGAAATTAGAAGGAAAAGAATTAAATGGGAGAAAATCTTGACAACAAGTTATTTGGTAAAAGTCTGATATCCAAAACATATGGGGAAGTGATTGAAATAGATAATAAGAGCTATTCCCCAACAGATTAAAACATCAAAGAATATGAAAAGGCAGTTTTCAAGGGAAGGAATCCAGACTATCAATAACCATGTTCTAAATACTGTAAATTGCTAATAACAAGAGAAATACATATCAAAACAATTCTGAGATTCTATTTCACACCTGTTATATTGGCAAGGATGATAAAAAAGGAAAATGATCATTGTCAAAGATGATGAGAAAGGACAGGCACACTAAAACATTACTGGTGAAGCTATGAAATGTTCCTCATTTTGGAAAGTAATTTGGAACCATGCTCCAAAAATCACTACACTGATCTTATCTTTTGAAAGAACCAGGGAAAGGACCCATATATAGTCCTCAAAAGATAAAAAGAAGGATTTTTGTTATTATAAAGAACTGAAAAACGAAGGGGTGCCCATCAATTGGGAAATGGCTGAACAAATTATGGTGTATTGATGTAGTGGAATATTACTAAGCCATAAGAAATAACAAAAGGAGTGGATTCAGATAAAATATGTTTTAACTTGTATGAACTGAGGCAGTGAGATGATCAGAACCAAGAGAATATATACCATATCTACAACATTATAAAGAAAAACAACTTTGAAAAACATAAGAACTCTGCTTAATACAATGATTAACTTTGGTTCCAGAGGGCTAATGAAGTAGCATGTCACCATCTCCTGACAGAGAAATGATGAGTGAAATATGTATTTCTGGACGTGGCTAATAAATACTTTTGCTTTCTGTATTGGGGCTTATTTGATATAAGGGGAGATTATTTTTTATTTTGGGGAGGTCTTGAGTAGGGAAAGGGGCAAGTGATAGCAATGAATCATTTGAAAACAATAGTTGGAGGTTCTGAAAGGGACACCAATAAACAGGATAGCTTTGAAACTAATCTACTGAATTTATTATTTGCTTGTTTTTTTTTTAAAAAAAAAAAGCTTGTAGTTTCATATAAAATCTCCCTTTTTTCCTCTTTGTAGGCAGAAATGCACATATTAATTGATATTAAGAGTAACACCCCCAATCCGGTCAGGGTTTTAATTTTAAGTTAATATTCAGCACACTGAATTTCCTGCCCATGAAGATCATGTCACAGTCACCACTTGTCTCATGACTCCAGTAGGTAAAGTCCCAATTGGCTGGGGGGCTATATTGCAAATTCCAGGGACAGTTCAGGTGAACTACCTTGATTCCAGCTCCTGGTCTTTGCTACCAATTGTTCGGTTTATCTCAGCATGCTTTCATTCAATCCAGACCTAGCTCAGGCACTTAGGGTTCTACAAGGGAGGAAAATGGACCCTTAATGAAATAGAGGACTTTCAAACAGTCCTGATGAAAAGGCCAAGGCTGTATAGAAACTTTGAAGTTCAAACATAGGAATTAAGAAAAACATAAAAAGGTAAACATGAATGATCATAAGGGACTAAACAAGAATAAACTTACATTCTAAAGTGAGAGCTGATACATGTGTCTCCTCTGAACCCTGGGGAATAACTGAACCGGTTATCCTGTATAAATGTAATAGAATACTATTGTGTTGTAAAAAAGAATGAAGGGGAAGATTTCAGAGAAACTTGAGAAGATTTGCATAAACTAACACAGGATAAAGTGAACAGAACCAGGAGAATAATTTATATACTTGATTACATAGGAATTCCAGGCCAATGTATTGATTCATTTTGTTTAATTATGCATATTGCTACAAATATTTTGTTTTATTTTTCTTCCTTTGAGATGGACAGTATGAAATGAATAGAGGATAAGGATAGGATAAATGAATAGAGGATAAGGATAACAAAAAATAAAAATAAAGAAAAGGGAATTTTAAACATCTTTTTGCAAGAGTGCACAGAAGAATACTCTAGAAAGAAGACTAGAAAACATTACAGACTAGTAAGGCAATTTTGAAAGTTGTTGAAATGAACAAATATTTTAGAAGAAAAGTAAGCTACACATGAGATCCACAGTTTTATGTGCAATCTTTTTTATTCTCTTTCACATATTAGAAATGCCTATTTTATCTAGTGTTTGTTAATCTCTGAATAGATGAAATTCAGAGACCAGAGTCAAGAAAACTCAGAAAGAAGAAAGTATCTAGGAGAAAAGGGAGTCAACAGAAATGAAGGATTATGATTAAGAAAAGTATATCATATCTGGCAAGTAAGACATCACTGCTAATTTTTGAGAGTACTGTTTGAGTTCTGTGATGATGTAAGAAACTAGATTGCAAAAGACTGAGGAGAGGAAATGCAGTCAATAGGTATAGACAACTTTTTTTTCATGAAATTTGGCAAAGAAAGAAGGAAAAGATATAGTAGGTTCTGATGAGGTGACAGGAACCAATAGAAGGACAGAGATTGACTATGTATATGTATGTATGTATATATATATATATATATGTGTGTGTGTGTGTACAAAAATATGGAGAGAGGGAGGAAGGGATGATAGGGCAATCTGCTGGAGAGATGGAAGGAGGTAGATCAAAAGTATATGTAGTATACTTGGTAGTGAGAAAGGTCACCCCTTCATCAGAGATTAAAGGGAAAAATGGGCAAAGATGTTAAATGGTTGTGAGATGTAGAAAACAGGAAAGGAGGGGAACATATGGTAAATGATCTCTATTCTGGCTTATAATGAGGCAAGGTCCTCAGCTCTGAAGTTGGGAGGAGGTTTGGAACACCCACTGTAGAAAGTAGCATACAGAACCAAATAGGGAAGATTAAAAGAATAGTTCTGCTACAATGAGTGACCAGTTGAGATTAGATAATGAATTTGTTGTGGCCCCAATCAATACAGGGTGGGATTTTTCTTCGGCTTCATTCAGCAGCACAAGAATAGGAAAAAAAAAAAGAAGGTAGATAGTGAGAATAGCATATATGAGCAAAGATACTTGGCAGCTAAGCGGTATAATGCCTCGAGCACTGAGTTTGGCATCAAGAGCACTTGAGTTTGAATTCCGTCTCATTTTACCAGCTGTGTGACCTTAGGCATTATTTCATCTCTCTCAGCCTCAATTTCCTCACCTGTAAAATTCGGATCATAACTCCCGGTTTTTGGAGTTGGTGTAATAACCAAATGAGGTAATATATGCTGTTTGCAAACCTTAAAGTACTACATAAATGTTAGCTATTATTATTATTATCATTATTGGCTAGCACTTGAACTAACAGAAGCAAAAGAAGTCTCCTGGAAGAGAATACATGTGTAGTGAAAAAGAAAGGCCAAGGACAGAGCTCTGGGAACATCCATACCAAGGGTTCAGCAGTAGGATGATTACCCAGGGAAGGAAATGGAAAAAAATAGGTAAGAGAACCAGAATTAAGTATTAACATCAGGGTGAGTTACCTAGTGTAAAATACTTTGCAAAACTTAAAAGTTCTATATAAATGCTACCTATTATCATCATTATCATCATCATTATGGACTGTCAACCTATATGAATAGCCTGAGCAAATTACTTAACCTCTCTGAGCCTCAGTCATCTGTAAAATGAGGAGGCAGGATTTAGATGACCTTTACAATCCCTTCAAGCTCTAAAGCCATGACCCACACGATTCCAGAGCAGCGCCTTGTTGACTACAGTTGATTGGTTGACCACAGAGGACAAGACTAAAAAGGAGGAAATCGTGCCCAGAACAGGACTGACTGAAAGGGAGGAGGGATAAAGAGACAGTGACAACAAAGAGTAGGTTGAGTGAGTCAGTAAGAAAGACAGATCTGAGAGAAGGGGGCAGAGGGTTGTTTTTTCTATTGTGACCAACCAATAGGAAGAACTGAGAACCATACAGGAATAAAAATTTAAGTATCAACATTCTGCAGCTAGGGGAAATTTTTTGTTTGAATTTTTAGAGTAAATTCATTTGTTTTATACCTTAGAACAGGGAAACAAAAGTTTTATTTAATAAATACAATGAATGGTGAGTTTCAAAACATACATCTTGTCTTATGGGAAGTTAGGGGGTTGGAAGGGAAACGATGCATAGGCAGCCTACTGGATTCCTATATTGTTTTAAAGTTCAACTTAAATGTTACTTTCTCCAAGATTTCTCACCCACCCCAAAACTGGTGCCTTGTCTTGGTAATTTTGTATAGACCTCTAGCACTTCTATTTTAGTTGTCTGTGTATTGATTTCCCCTACTAGTATGTAAACACCATGCTATAGAGAATATATTTGATCTGAATTTTGAATCCTCCCCAGTACCTAGGTAACATTAGGAACTTAATAAATATTGGCTGAATTGAACTTGTTGAAAGAGGGTGAAAGTAGAAGGGAAGAAAAATGCCAGGTACTATTATCTTATTTGCTCCTATACCAATTCTACAAGATAAATAAATAATACACTTATTGTTATCTCCATTTTACAGATGAGGAAACTGGGGCTCAAAGAGGTTAAGTATCTGACTTGCCAGGGATAGAATTCCAAGCTATCTAATCCATCGCTCTTCTGACTGCATTCACCAATCCAGCATTCTTTTTACTCATGCCCTCTTTCACACAAAGAACTGAGGATACAAGAGACAGAGAAAAACAAAAGAGAGAAAGAGGCAACAGATTCTGAGCTTAGATAAAATACTCATCGCATTTTGGGCCTCATAGTGCAATCCTTTCTGCCCTCTGAAATAATAAACTAAATCAAATAAAATATCTGCAAAGGACTGAGCACACTGCCTGGCACACAGGCACTACTATTATTATAATTATTATATTTCACTATCATATTTTATCAAATTATTTATTATAATTGTATCATTATAATTATTAAACCAAACAGTATTCCTCATCTTTCTTTGAGCACTTAACCATTCAGAGGCTCTTTGAATGGGAAAGGCACAGCAGTACACCTGGGGAGAGAAATTACAGGAAGCTGTGTTGAAGATTAGATTGAAATCAGACAAGGGCTTGGTTTTTATTATATAGTTTATGCTCCAAAGCAACGTAAAATATCTACAAGATTAAGGTTTATTTAAAATGTACATACTACATAAAAAGAAAAGCAAGCTGTACATAAGAGGTTTGCAGTTTTCTGTTCTATTATACATACAGAAGTGTTCATTCTAGTTGGCATTTATTAAGTTCATAATAAAAAGTTTAAAATTTTTAAAATAAAATGTGCATACTGTCATAAGATCTTTGACCATATACACAAAACAAAGACATAACTAAAAAAAAAAGCTAAAGTTTTAGACCCAAAATTAGAGGGCTGTCCATTAAAGAATGCTAATCAAAGGACTTTAGTTAGATAAACCTATTAAAATACAAATTGTATTCTGATTGCTACTTTACATATGAAGTCAAAAGAGTCACAGATGAAATTCTTCTAACAGGATTGTAGTGTAATTCCTTAAAATAGTATTTTATTTTTCTAATTACATGTAAAGACAAATTTTAACATTTAAAAATTTTGAGTTCCAAATTTTCTCCTCCCTCTCCCACCTTTCCCCATCCTAAGATGACAAGCAATTTGATATATGTTATATATGTGCAATCATGTAAAATATATTTCCAAATTAGTCATGGTGTGAAAGAAGAGACAGACCAAAAGAAAAAAAAATGCATGAAAAAAGTGAAGAGTACGCTTTGATCTGCATTCAGATTCCATCAGTTCTTTCTCTGGATGTGAAAAGCATTTTTCCACATGAGTCCTTTGGAATTTTCTTAGATCACTGTACTTCTGGGAATAGCTAAGTCGTTCATAGTTGATCATCATACAATATTGCTGCTACCATGTACCATTTTCTCCTGGATCTTCTCATTTCACTTTGCATCAGTTCATGCAAATCTTTCCAGGTTTTCTGAAATACTGCTCATCATTTCTTATAGCACAATAGTATTCCATTACATTCATACACCACAACTTGTTCAGCCATTCCCCAGCTGATGGGCATCCCCTCAATTTCCAATTCTTTGCCACCACAAAAAGAGCTGTTATAAATATTTTTGTACAAGTAGATCCTTATCCCTTTTTATGATCTCTGAAATTCAGACCTAGTAGTGGTGTTACTAGATCAAAGGGCATGCACATTTTTATAGCCCTTTGGGCATAGTTCCAAACTGCTCTCCAAAATAACTGGATCAATTCACAACTCTACCTACATTGCATGTGTTTCAATTTTCCCACATCTTCTCCAACATTTATCATTAGCCAATCTGATAGGTGTGAGGTGGTACCTTGGAATTGTTTTAATTTGCACTTCTCTAATCAATAGAGATTTAGAGCATTTTTTTCATATGACTATAGGCAGCTTTGATTTCTTCATCTGAAAACTGCCTGCTCATATCCTTTGGTCATTTATCAATTTGGGAATGATTTGTATTCTTGTAAATTTGACTCAGTTCTCTACATATTTAAGAAATTAGGCCTTTATAAGAGACACCTGCTGTAAAAATGGTTTCTCAGCTTTCTTCTTTCCTTCTAATCTTGGTTGTATTGGTTTTGTCTGTGTAAAAATTTTTAAATTTGATATAATCAAAATGATCAATTTTGCATTTTAGAATGCTCTCTATCTCTTGTTTGATCATAAATTCTTCCCTTCTCTATAAGATCTGACTGGTAAATTATTATTCCTTGCTCTCCTAATTTGCTTATGATATCACCCTTTATTTCTAAATCATGTGCCCATTTTGACCTTATTAGTATGTGGTGAAAGATGTTGGTCTATACCTAATTTCTGCCGTACTGTTTTCTAGCTTTCCCATCAGTTTTTGTCAAATAGTGAGTTTTCACCCCAGAAGCTAGGACATTTGGGTTTATCAAACACAAGATTACTATGGTCATTTACTACTATGTCTTGTGTACCTAATCTATTCCACTGACCCACCACTTTATTTCTTAGTTAATGCCCAATAGTTTTGATGGTTATCACTTTATAATTTAGTTTGAGATCTGGTGCTGCTGGTTTACCTTCCTTTGCATTTTTCCCCATTAATTCCCTTGCTATTCTTGATCTTTTGTTCTTCTAGATGAATTTTGTGATTATTTTTTCTAGATGTATAAAATAACTTTTTGGTAGTCTGGGATGGCACTGAGTAAGTGTATTAATCTGGATAGAAATATCATTTTTTTTATTATATTAGCTTGGCCTATCCATGAACAACTGATATTTTTCCAATTGTTTAGGTCCAACTTTATTTGTATGAAAAGTGTTTTGTAATTGTATTCATATAGTTCTGGGTTTGTCTTAGCAGGTAAGACTCCCAAGTATTTTATATTGTCTACAGTTATTTTAAATGGAATTTCTCTCTCTCTTGCTGCTATATAGAAATGATGATGATTTATGGGGGTTTATTTTATGTCCTGAAACTTTATTAAAGTTGTTAATTATTTCACCTATTTTTTCCAGTCTATTTTCTAGGATTCTCTAAGTATAAAATCACATTATCTGCAAAGAATGATGGTTTTGTTTCCTCATTGCCTATCCTAATTTCTTCGATTTATTTTTCTTCTCTTATTGCTATAGCTAACATTTCTAGTACAATACTGAATAACAGTGTTAATAATGGGCATCTTTGCTTCACGTCTTACCTTACTGGGAAGCTTTCTTGGTGACTGTAGTGTCATCTTTTAAAATCTTAATTGATATTAAAGTTGAGGTGTCAAAATTAACAAATTTAAGTTTATTGTTTTTAAATTATTAAAAATTAATATGTCCAAATGAAATAAAATGCTCACAGGCATCTAAAAGGCTAATTTATTTTAGTATTTCATTTCTTTACATTGCAAAGTTGTTTTTGTAATTAGTCTTTGAAGTGAAATGTGTCTAATCAGTACGCTATTTCATCAAAATATTCTTTCCCATAGCTGAGTTCTTTCTCCATATTACCAAGGATCTTTTAAAAAGAATGATTAATATAAATGGATTATTTCATTTCCCACCCATATGCACTCCCCTGAACTACTTCATCATGCCCCAAGAACCTCTTCCTCCTGGAAGATCTCTTCAGCCTGGAATTTATAGCTCCTCAGGACTCTTCCCACAGGGGCACCTCCCTCTCATGGGAGGGTAGAGAACTCTCAGAACTTCTATTTAAGGAGATCAAGAGCAAACCAGTCCTATCTCTTCTTTTCCCAGCCAACTGCACTACTCTGGACTTCCCTATCATGCTCTCATGCTTGATACCTTTCCTCTATCTCCTCTCCTTTTCAGCTTCCTTTTCTTTGTTGTCTTCCCAAGTTAAAATGTAAGCTTTTTGAGGTCAGGGGCTGCCTTTTGTCTTTCTATATATCCCAAGCACTTAGCACAGTGCTTGGTACATGGTAGACTCTTAATAAATGTTTACTGTCTACATTCAAAGATAGTGTCCCCGCTCCCAGTATTGTAAATGTTCACTACAAACCACATCAATGCAAATGACCCCTGCCAAAAGTTTAGGATGCTATCTCAAGTATAAAACAATTAACTTTATCAAACAAAATGCTGATTCAAAGAAGACGTCATAGATAATGAAAATGAAAATTTATTGTGGTTTTTAGAAAACAGTGTTAAAGATATTTGAAGTGGTTATACTATGCCTTCTCTGTGTTGTCTATGAGAGCTGTGTCTAGTAATTACTTGAAAAATACCTTTTTGCTCTCAAGTTCTATGTACTATGGAATGATTTTTGCTAGAGGTAAATATGAATGCCAAATAGGTATCAGAATATCCTGCAGAGAGCTGTCCTCAAGAATCAGGAAGATGGGTTCAATTCCTCCTTCTAATGTGTATTGGCAGTGTGTACCACGGCAAATCACTTAACTTTTCAGGATCCACTGGCAGCTCTTTAAGACTAAATTGAGAGCAGGGGTCAGTCTGCAATAGTAGAGAGAGTTTCTTCATTGGGAGTTCCTCAGACCACTGAAATCATAGATCTGGTCCAAAAATATGGAAGAGTCCCACCTGTATGTATATCAGAGATGTAAGCAAGGCTTTTATGAGTCTCACCATCCTTTCTAACAAAGTATTTATGGTCTTGACAAAAAGTTTCTCTGTGTCATGTCATATAATAATTTCTATAGATGCCTTCATTTCTGCCTCTGGCTTCTCTACTCTCATTATCTGAAAAGTAAAAATGTGTGATCTCAAACCTGACTTTAAAGATTAAGTGAAAAAGATAAGATGGGCATTAAGCCCTTCACACTTACTATTTGAAGACAGTAGAGCTGTAGATACTTGTCAATTATATCATTCTTTTGCATACATTTTTAAAACTTTGTTTCTTCCATTTTACTTCAGCTCCTTTGAGAGAGAAGGATCCCAGGAGTTGCTGTTTGTGGCTTTAAAAAGATGAAGTCAAAAAATCAGAATGAAAACAAATAAACAAGAAATTACTTTAAATTGGAAACTGCCATGACCAGTTAAGAGAACCCTGAACTCTCAGTACCAGAGTTTGCAAGGCATTGTTTTAACTGCTCCCACGTGTATTATATGCAAAACACTTCTCAATCAGGACTCTAGAGTTGTAATGTCTCTCCTTTCTTTTGATACTGCACTTCAAGTGATGACAGAATTTAGAGTTGACTTTAGAGAGCTCTTCCTCAGTTTACAAATGAGGAAAGTAAGGCCTAGAGAAATGAAGTTATTTTGATACAAGGTCACACAAGAATAGGGAGTAAAAGACTTACTTGGTCCTGTTTTCATTCCACTACAGCAGTTATTGATTAAACCTATTTATTATAGTCAACTCAACAAAAGAAAAAATAAGAGTGCTCAATCAGTTGATACAAAGTATAAAAGTTAAATTTAGATGCATTTGGACTCACACTTGAGGTGACTGTGTAGTCTGGTTGGAAATGGAGGTGGTACCTGATGTGAGAGGGGGAGGAACTTTACAGCAAACTTTACGGAGCACCTTCTCTATGTAACTGAAAATACGGGAAGCAAGAGAAAAGAATGGAGGGGGGTGAAGTAGGGAGGACTGAAGGCAAAAATCAAACCCAAGGCACAGAAAGTGGTCATTTCAAGCTGCTGGGCACTAGTGACTCCCCGATTCTGCACAAGATGGTCCGTCTTGCCGACCATGTGTTTTCAATGACTGCCTCCCCCCTAAACCCTACACCTTAGCGTGCTTTTCCTCAACTGCGTCTCCTGGCCTCCTTCAAATCTCAGCTCAAGCCCTATTTCTGCAAGAATGCTTTTCCTGGTCCCCCCTAAATAGTGGCTTCTTGCCTCTGGGATTACCTCCAGTTTATCTTGCAAACATCGTGTACGTCCGAAGTTATTCACAAGGTATCTGCCCCTTGAGGGTCAGGGTTTTATTATTTTTTTTGCTTGTCTCTATCTCTAGTACTTAGCATCGAACCCGGCATTCAGGAAGCGCTTGCTTTAATAAATGCTTACTGACTACCGAGTTCTGGCTGTAAAAGTCACGTTGCCAGTCTGGTACCCGCAGGCTTGCAGCGGGCTTTGTAATGCATTAACCTTTTCCAGCCCCAAGGTTTTTACTTTCCCTTCCTCAGAAACACAAAGTAAGCGAAACCCTGTGTCTGGGGAAACTGGATTCCCCACGGGCCATTTAGGGCTCAAGTTTTAGAGACCATTAACTATTTAAGAATCGCCAAGGAGATGCATAGAATAGTCAGTTACTGGCGCAGACAGTGCAGGCGCGGTCACTTTCATTTTTCAAAAGCCCCCAATTCTCTCCCTTCCCCAAGGCGGGGCCCTGAATTAGATGTTCAGTTTCAGAGCTCGAAGGAAAATTCTTAAGTCATTTAATTCCACAACACCCTTCCCTCCCTCACCCACTTTACAGACGGGAAAACTGAGGCCCAGAGAGATTTGTGACCTAAGGTCAAACCCAGTCGTCCCTCTCTTTCCAGATGGGGGGGTAGGAGGGCCGCTGGGGGCAGGTGGGGGCGGAATCTTTGGGCAAGCCTCTTAACCTATTTGGAACAGCATCTACTTCATAAGGTTTCTGAGCGAGTAAAAAATGGATTATTGTAAAAGCACTTGGCAAACCTTAAAAGCGCAACATACAGCAATCGATAAGGCCAATCAGTATTATTCCTACACCACTTTCTTGGGCAAGGGGAAGGGAGGCCGTTCCCAGCTGCCTCGGGCCTTCCTCGCCCCTCGGGGCCGCTGGAATTTTCCAGTCGCCAAATAAGGACACCCAACACCCTGCGCGCACCCGCGAGCTCGCCCGCCCGCGCGCCCTCTGCGTGCTTAACCGTGACATCTGCCATTGAACTCGGCTCTCCGCAAGGCGCGAGCACGTCGCAGTCAATCACCGGGGCCGCTCCCGAGGCTCTCCCCCTTTCTGCTTGTCCGTTCCAGGCGCCCGCGCCCACGCACCCGCACCCGCCCCACCTCTGCGTTTCTTACCCTCCCTGCCCCCGACTCCTTCCGAGCGGCCCCAAGCCCTGTCAGCCGCCCATGGGTACCGGGCTCCGCTCACTCGCGGCGCCCCCTGCCAATCAAGCGAGCGTCGGGCGACCCCGCCTTGCGGTCGCTCGGGGGTGGTAGAAAAGATCCTGGACTGGTAGGGTCGCGAGCTCAACGTACCCCTCCCCCCCTCACCAGTCCAGAAGGCGCGAGACGCGGATGCCCAGGCTCGCCCTCGAGGGCTGGGCGCGGGGTGGGGTGGGGGGTCATTTGCATAACGGACGCCTTCCTGCCTCCTCGCGCCGGCTCAAGTCCCGCCCCACGCCCTGCTTGAAATCTGTTGGGCCACCGGCCCATCACTCCGGCCGAGGAAAGCCTGTGGCACCGGCTGGAAGGGTTTGTGAGGGCGGGCCCGCGAGTAGATTGGTCCTGGTGGTTTCTAGGAGGCGGCGGGAGGTGGTTATAAAAGCCGGGGTCGCGGGGGGTGCGGCCGGGAGAGCCGAGGCTGGCACGGAGGCTGGCACTGTGGCGGGGGGAACGGAGGGGAGCCTGGCCTCCGACCGTTGACGTCGCGGTTTCTCATCGCCTGTTGTCTCCCGTCCCCTTTGCTTTCTTTCAGTCAGGATGTCTGCGCGGGGCCCCGCCATCGGCATTGACCTGGGCACCACTTACTCGTGCGTGGGCGTTTTCCAGCACGGGAAAGTGGAGATCATCGCCAACGACCAGGGCAACCGCACCACCCCGAGCTATGTGGCCTTCACGGACACCGAGCGCCTCATCGGCGACGCCGCCAAGAACCAGGTAGCCATGAACCCCACCAACACCATCTTCGACGCCAAGCGGCTCATCGGGCGCAAGTTTGAAGACGCGACGGTGCAGTCGGACATGAAACACTGGCCGTTCCGGGTGGTGAGCGAGGGCGGCAAGCCGAAAGTGCAGGTGGAGTACAAGGGGGAGATTAAGACCTTTTTCCCGGAGGAGATCTCCTCCATGGTCCTGACAAAGATGAAGGAGATCGCCGAGGCGTACCTGGGTGGGAAGGTGCAGAGCGCCGTCATCACGGTCCCGGCCTACTTCAACGACTCCCAGCGCCAGGCCACCAAGGACGCCGGCACCATCACGGGCCTCAACGTGCTGCGAATCATCAACGAGCCCACGGCCGCGGCCATCGCCTACGGCCTGGACAAAAAGGGGAGCGCGGGGGGAGAGAAGAACGTGCTGATCTTTGACCTCGGGGGCGGCACGTTCGACGTGTCCATCCTGACCATTGAGGACGGCATCTTCGAGGTGAAGTCGACCGCCGGAGACACCCACCTGGGCGGGGAGGACTTTGACAACCGCATGGTGAGCCACCTGGCCGAAGAGTTCAAGCGCAAGCACAAGAAAGACATCGGCCCCAACAAGCGAGCGGTGCGGCGCCTCCGAACCGCCTGCGAACGGGCTAAGCGCACCCTGAGCTCCTCCACTCAAGCCAGCATTGAAATCGACTCACTCTACGAGGGCGTGGACTTCTACACCTCCATCACCCGAGCCCGATTCGAGGAGCTCAATGCCGACCTCTTCCGCGGGACCTTGGAGCCGGTGGAGAAAGCCCTGAGAGACGCCAAGCTGGACAAGGGGCAGATCCAGGAGATTGTGCTGGTGGGCGGTTCCACTCGTATCCCTAAGATCCAGAAGCTGCTGCAAGATTTCTTCAACGGCAAGGAACTTAACAAGAGCATAAACCCTGATGAGGCTGTAGCATATGGAGCCGCTGTTCAAGCGGCGATTCTTATCGGAGACAAATCGGAGAATGTGCAGGACCTCCTCCTGCTTGATGTTACTCCGCTGTCCTTGGGCATTGAAACCGCAGGCGGAGTGATGACTCCCCTGATTAAGAGAAACACCACTATCCCCACGAAGCAGACCCAGACCTTCACAACTTACTCCGACAACCAGAGCAGCGTCTTAGTGCAGGTGTACGAGGGAGAAAGGGCGATGACCAAGGACAATAACCTGCTCGGCAAGTTCGACCTCACAGGTATCCCTCCAGCTCCCCGCGGGGTGCCCCAGATCGAGGTAACTTTCGATATAGACGCCAATGGCATTCTCAACGTCACTGCAGCAGACAAAAGCACCGGCAAAGAGAACAAAATAACCATAACCAACGACAAAGGTCGTCTAAGCAAGGATGATATTGACCGGATGGTCCAGGAGGCAGAGAGATACAAGTCAGAAGATGAAGCGAATCGTGATAGAGTTGCTGCTAAAAACGCAGTGGAGTCGTATACCTACAACATAAAGCAGACCGTCGAAGACGAGAAACTGAGGGGCAAGATAAGCGAACAGGACAAGAACAAGATCCTGGACAAGTGTCAAGAAGTGATAAGCTGGTTAGACCGAAACCAAATGGCAGAAAAAGATGAATTTGAACACAAGCAGAGAGAGCTTGAAAGAGTCTGCAATCCTATCATCAGCAAACTTTACCAAGGAGGACCGGGTGGAGGCGGTTCGGGTGCCTCTGGGGGACCAACCATTGAAGAAGTGGACTAAAACATGCACTCCCAGTCAACAGCAAACCTTTACCATTCTCTACACGTTATTTTTTTTTCGTTTATACTTTAAAAGTGTCAGTGTGCCAAGTACAAAGTTTTATTGAAGAAAATCTTAGCCTGCCGTATGCATATGAAAGCAAAGGTACAACAACTTAGTTTAGTAAAGGTTAGTTCTAAAGATTGTTTATTTAAAAAAACTAATGTTCAGGGTTTGTCTTTAATGGATTTTGTGTTTGCTAACTTGAGCATTTTTGTTAACACTTACAGTTTGTGCATGAAGATTTTGTTTGGGGAGGAAAAAAACACCTATAAAAAAACCGTTTTCCCACCTGTCCTATGGAAGCTTTGGTAACAATAAAATATTGAGAAGCTTAACCTGCTTATTTTTTTTATGTACTGGTGTCTTTTAGATTTGAGTCTTTAGATTAAAAATAAGTTTCATAAGTTTATAAGAACAATTTGCAATCTTAATAATGAATGCTTTAAATCATTAGATGCTAGTTGATAAATTGTCAATTATTGTAAAAAACAAAACTGGTCTCAAAATGACTTGCTGATGCTCTCAAATATTTACTTGATTTTGCTGCCATATAGACAACAAATCTGATAAAAAGTTTTTGGTTACTCTTGAGGTAAAACTTGATATTGGAGGTCCTTGGTAAGAAGATAGGGCAAAGAGAAGAGAACTTTAAATAAATGTATATGTAACATGGTGTTGCAGTGCAAAATCTAACCATTTGTATAGTTGTCAGATTAGGCTACTGACTTAAGTTACCAAAATCCAAAGAAAAAACTAGGTAAACATTCTCGGTATATAAATCTAGATGGGGCCTTAGGATGCCCTCTTAAAAACTTCTTGGAGATAAGTGTGATATGAACACACTAACCTTTGAAGACGTCCCCCCAGTAGAAATTAGAAGTTGGAAAGTTTTCTTTAATGTGTGGGTACACAAAACTTGCTGCCAGCACACTTAACTGGGAATGATGGACTAAAACCATGACTTCTAATGTTCACATATACCAAATTTGTAAAAACCTGGGATGGGGTTGGGGGGTGGCTTTCCCAGTATAGAGATTACTGACCTTTTGTGGGAAATTTGATAAAGATCATAGAGCTAGAGTGAGAAGGAACCTTGGCCCATCTACTCCCACCTCACCATTTTTCAGTTGAGGAAACTGAGGCCCAGGGGAGTAGTAATTTGCCCAAGGTGTTTTGTAAGTATTGGAAGGCCACACACACACAACATACACCCCATTAAAATTGCATATATTATGTTTTTAAAGTTTAAAGTTTCTCTAAAGATCACAGAAGTCCTTAAAATGTATACAGAATTTATGCAGAAAACTGGTTTGAGAAGTCCAGAATTATAAAGGTAAGATCACTAACTTTTGACCAAAATTTAATAACTCTTGGGCTATTTATAGTCTATACTTGGGAGGGAGGAAGAGAGGGAAGGGTTGGGAAGCTATTTACAGTTACATAAAATTGCATTTGAATTTCTCAGGTGTTTGACTTGTTCCTTATAAGAGGAAGCATTCAATTTTAAGAAAGCAAAGCTATGTTTTGGGGGGAAATGGTTAACCTCATTTTCTCCACTATCCTTTAGACATTTTGACAGGTTTTTTTTTTTTCAATTTGAGTTTGCTTCATATATTTGTAGTGGTAACATTAAGAAAGCAGTATTTAAATTTCTGATGTTCTAACTTTTAATGTCAAGCATCATAGATTGTAAAACATTGGAACTAAGGAGCCTTAGAGGTAATATAATCCATAGATGGGGGAACTAATGATACCTAAAAGGAAAAAAGTGATTTGACCAAGAACACAACGCTTCTGTCAGAGCTGGAACCTTAGACCTCATTCTCTATAGAGTCCAGTCAAGTCTCTAGAGCCCAAGTGTATTTTCCCCTCAACTCTAATGTTACATGTTAAATGATAGAACAAGGGATGGCTTCTGTCCAATTTTAAAATCAGCATAGGAACACAAGGTTTTGCCTGTGGCCCTCTTATCATTTATACAAACTTCCTTAAAAACAAAAACAAAAAACATACTTAAATTTTGGAGAAATGCAGGTAATCTTATTTCCTTCTGAAAAACTAAAACATCCAAGATTTGAAAATCATAACTCCAGTTAGTAGAGTTGGTGTTCAGGAGAAAGGCTTCATATGAGAGGGAAAAAAGGGCATGTGAATGATTCTAGATAGCACCATATAAAAAAAATTCATGAAACTGCCCAGAAAATAAACCAATTGGGTGAATCAATGATCTTCCTGAAAGGAAAACATATAGAACTCTTGTTATTATTGATATATAACCTACCTCTCTTCATTAAAAATATTTGCATTTTCAGCCCTTTTTTGGTGTTATTTAAAACTTAATAGCATTTGGTATAAGGATGATTTGTCTTAAGCCTATCTAAAAGTATTTACATGCCAAACTGTCAAAAGAGCCTTGTTAAAAGACAGTCCCTTGGTTGAACCTAGTCTTAAAGCAAGTTATCAGGGATACTAATGTTCTTGCATTCTGCAACTTTAAAAGTGATTTGTAAAATGTTACCTTTTAGTCCTATTTCTGTTGTTTTTTTTTTTAATTTGGATTTGAGTTTTAGCCCCAATATTTGCTAACCTATAATTATGATTGAGTCACATAACTTCTCTACACCTGTTTTTTTCCCCTGTAAAATGGGTTTACTTGTAATACTAATCTCAGTTCTAAAGAAATGACCTAGGAAAATCTTAAAACACTATATAAGTTGGAGCTGATATTATTTGCATATTGCCAGTTAGATTTGGGGATATTGAGATTGGCGATTTGTGAACATCTTTGAAAATCTATGGTGTCATAAAGTGATAAGCTAAGACTCGACTTTAAAGCTGTTTTGCTTTAGCTTTCTTGCAGCTATTTAAATAGAAAATTAAATTTAATGAACACAGTAGAGTATAGCTAACTTTATCGCCCTTCCCCCACTTTGTTTTCAACAGGGGAGACTTTAATAAGCAGATTACTAATGGAAAGTCACCTAAACAGCCAGTTAACATTTCTGTCAAGCAGTTTGTACCAGCAAACCAAAGTTGTCCTTGGCCTTATCTAGTATTTTTAAGTGATAGTCAAAAAGTACCAAGAGAAAGATATTTCAAATTTCCTGATTGCTTCAAGGTTTGCAAAACCTTACAACAACTTTGTGAGCTTATATTCCCATTTTGCAGGTGAGGAAACAGGTGAAATAACTTGCCCAGGGTCACATCACTAATAGGTGCTATTCAGAGCTAGCTTTTGAACCCAGATCGCTTAAGTTATAAATGCAGCGCTCTTTAAACTCTGCCACACTGCCTCCTATATGTTAAGATACAGTTTCAATTTTTAGCATCCTTTGTGGCTTGGGAAAAAATTAGAAAGGTAGACAACTATGTTTAAGAAGTGGTGCAAATATCATATAGAATGATCAAAATAAAGTTTAAAAATGGGAAATAAGCATATTGGAATAAATATCCTATGTTTAGTATAGCAGACTACATGCAAACTATCTACACCTTATGTAGCTCCCTAATAGCATATTTGTCTTAGAGTTATATTTTTAATGTATATTTTTCTAAGGATAGTGAGCATCTTTATTATAGACTCTAGGGTTTAACTGAAGATGATCTCTGAGAAGCTTAGTAGAACACAGTTAAATTTGGGCCCATCAATTTGTTCTCTTATTTGGTAATACACATTATATAGGCAATGCATAAAAATATGGTTATAATACTATGGAGTCAAAATTGTATTTAAAAGTTTACATTTTAACTTATATAAAGGAACAAGAGGTCATAATGAGCCAATTAGGGATACCAGTCATACTTTTAAATTTGTATCAGTGATAGCTTGGGAGATTGGGAAAGCATCTTAACCATACATAGACTGATGCTCTGTGGTTCAAGTACAGAACTTGTAAATTGTTCATCTGTTCTAAAATTGTGGTGTTTATAAGTGTAATTCTAGGATACAACCTCATAAAAACCAAATCGGAGTTGAGTCCAGTGATCCTATATTAGCAGTCCTCACATTTCTAGTCAGCACATATACTTGGTAATTCAGAAAACTGCTGAATTAAAGAAACAAACCTCAATTTCTCTGGGCTTTGAGCTCTTCATATACTGAATAAAAATGAAGGGTTGTACTAGAAGATCTCTATTGTCTTTTCCAAGTTCTAAATACATGATATGCTTCTGGGTTAGGTTGAGCAACACAGTAACATTACAAACAAATGATTGCTTTCCCCTTAATCATCTTGCTGAGAAAATGTGGGTGGAATATTTTAAAGGCTATGATTCAAATCCCTTCAACTGAATAAAGAATCACATTCCTTAAGAGATATGGAAGAGCATAGAAATAAGGCCAAATCCATATCTTGGTCTTTATCCTTGCGTAGTAGGGTTTGTTAATAATTTGGGATAGGTGGGAATCTAAATTATGTGTTCTGTATTTCATGCTCTGGCCTTTTTAAAACAGGTAAAGTTCTTGGCCATGTCTCATCCATCCCACTAGGGACCAGGTTTTCCAGCCTTTAATGGAGTATTGGTTTTACAGGGTAACAAAGTCAATTTCTCGTTGAATTAGCATTGTAGTTCAGTTTAGTCTTGTCCTACTGTTCATCACTCCATGGACCATAGCACACCAATACTATTCATGGAGTTTTCATGGCAAAGATACTGGAGTGGTTTGCCATTTCCTTTTCCAGAATTTAGCATTACCTTTATCAACATCTTATGTGTTAATACACAGTATAGTTTTAAATGAGCTAACTTAAGTTATTCTCCCTAGATGCACAGAATTCTAAAACTGCAAAAGCATCTGTATATATGCACATACAAACCCATGACATAGAAATGTGTGCATAATTTATGCATAAAGAACAGGAAGACAAATTCAATTCTACTCCTAACAATGAAGTTGGGAAAGTTACTATCAAAATAATGTTGGAAAAATCAATATTTACAGTATATAATTAGACTGATTATTCATAAAGAGTCTTACTAATTTAGAGCACTACTATGCATTTTATGATAAAGATAAGGTAGCAAGGTAGTGCAGGGATAAGGGCACTGGATGGGGAGTCAGGAAGAGCAGAGTTAAATTTTAGCTCAAATGCTAGTTTGTGTGACTGACCCTGGGCAAGTCACTTAACTTCTATTCATTCATCTATAAAATGGGGATCACAGCATTTGCCTCTCAATTTTGTTTTGAGGATAAAGAGCATTTCCCTCCAGCTTAATGAGAGTGTATCTTTCACTCCTCCCCTTCTCCCCCCAACACACTTTAAGAAAACCTAAATTGTGAAAACAAATTAGAATTCATTCCAAAGTATTCTGCTTCATTAAACCAGTTATCTTTATACACAGAGTAGAACTAGATGCTGTGGGGATAGAAGTGTAGGAAATGAGCTTCCTTTAGAACCTTTAAAAGTCTTTAACTTACACAACTTCTACTTATATAGCTTCTCTTTTATGACAAAGTACAATGGCAGTAAATTAAATTTATAAGGCATTGTAAATGCTTTGTCTTTATACCTATTGATTTGTGTTTACCCAAGTTTCTTCATCAGTTTCACTAGACTTGGAAGAACCTGACAGGTTTTTGTGAAGGTTGTTAGAAATACATCTGTAGTTAAGAAAGGGTAAACTGAATTCAGATCACGAAAAAGATTCTGAATATTTACTTATGGTGTTGACCATATTATTCTGGGTTATAAGTAGTAAGGTCTTCCTGTTTTGACTGTTGTCTAACTCGACCCTTGCTCTTCTCAGATCCAATAAATCCAGAAATGTTCTGTGAATGTTACCAAGGTGGTCAGTCAGCCCTAAACTCCCCCAGAGTAAACTGTTTGCTCTTAAGTCAACTCCTTCAAAACAAAAGGCACTAATTCATTACTGAATGAGTTTCCTATAGCCCCGGGGAAGGGCGGGTATCTTTCCATTGAGTTAGTGAGCCACAAAAAGAGGTGGGAGTGGGTGGAGAGGGAGGATTGTAAGGCCTACCTAGGAAAGCTAACCTAGTACCAGAAACACTTTTTGGGTTGTTTTTTGTATATTGGGGATAGGGCCACCCATATCTTTTGGTCTACCTTCTAGTGATTTTGCATCATGACTATAAATTGACCAAGGAAGTCTGTATGAATGTTTATAGATATTTACTATATATTTAGTCTTGTTAGGAAATGGGAGGGGGGAGAAAGGAGGGAGAAGCACACAGAAGAATCACCTGCTAACATCAATCGTGGATTCCTACTTATCTTGATGTGGGATTCAACATTACTCTTCTCAACTGTAACCCTAATTCCCAGAAGTTTAAAAGGTTCCTTGTACATTCAAAAAACAATTGTTCAGCAGTGGAGGAGGGAAAGAAGAAAAATGATGTCTACCCATGGGACAGAGGAATTCAGATACTATCTTTGTGTGACTTTGGCATACTCTTTAACCTCTTTGTGCCTGTTTCCTCATGTAAAACAAAAATTTGGATCAGATAGTCTTTGAGGTCCCTTCTGGCTCTACCTGTATGATCTTATGAATTAAAACTTAAGAATTAGATTTAGAGTAGCTTAAGTGAGGAAGACAGAAAATAAACTACTGTTTCTGAATCCTAACAAGTAGAAATGTTAACATTCCAGTTGCTTAAGTTAGACTCATGATCCTCTTAAACTTTCCCAAAAACGTATTCTTTAGAGAAAAATACAAGGTTCCAAACTCAAAAATTGTTGGGAACAATTACATGTGAAGTCTAATGGGTTATTTTATTAGTTATGCTTCCGAAAAAGATCTTTTGCTAACAAGTGAAAGTGGACCCTTCTACAATTAAGTCTTACATTTAACCCATGAATGCATGGATAAATTCAGTTCAAACAGGGATAAACCACCTTATAATAATAACAGATCTTGTGAATCTTGGAATAGAATTGCTTTCAGAAACTTCAAAACGATGAGTTTTCATTTGTCACCATACTACACTGCAGCAGCAATGCCCCCTTTAAAGTTTTCAGGGAAATGAAACTGAGAAACAAATTAAATTTTTGATCTCTTGAAGTTCCTTGACGCCCAAAGCTATGTCCTGTTCTACATTCTTAATGTTAAAATGCCTCTCGAGGCATATATAAATAGCTATGCCCGCTGAAAGGTAGGTCAGTTTCTTTTGAAGTGTTGTTAAAGGAAAAAAGTGAACTGTTTCCCCCTCGCCTATGTGGAAGTGATGAAGAGGGAGAAATTTGGAGTCCCATTAAATCTCTAGAAATAAACTCTGTAGCGGTTTTCTTTTGAAAAGACTACGACAGAAATTATGCATGTATTGTAGGTCTCTACTATTTTTCCAGGACACCGAAGAAAGAGAAGAAAAAATAATGGAAATGCCTAATTGCAAGATGTTTTCTAAAAGCAGTTGAACACCAACTGGCTTCATCTGAAATCCTCTATCGGACATTTTGTCTTGAGATTCCATATACACAGTCCTGGGGGGGGGGGGGCGGGGCGGCGGCGGCCGGTGTTTAAAAAAAAGGCGGGGGGCGGGAATTTGAAAACACAGTAGAGGAATATATTTTATTATTTACAAAATACCTTCACATACATTTTCCTTACAACACCCCGGCGAACTGGGAGAGCTCCAGGAGCGGTGTACTCCCGTTTTAGAGATGGGCAAACCACGACTTCCGAGAGGTGACTAAGTCCGTAAAGGACAGAGGCCTCCCTGCAGGATCCAAACCCAGGTGTGTTCCGGACGGTGGGGGCTGCAGGTAGAACATAGAGGAGGCATTCTCTGAGCCCGGCATATCATGATGGTGTCTCTGTGACGACTCTCCACCCCACCCCTTCTATGTAAGAAGCAGAGGTCACAGCAGCATCCCGAAGCATGGAGTCTGACGGAGAGGAGTCGGAGCCCCTCGAAGATGCTGCACCTGCTGCTACTGCTTTTGTCGCGGCTGCATCTGCTGCCGCCGCCGCCGCCGCTATTGCACCGCCGCGGCCTTGCATCCGCCAGAGATACCGCAGGCTGCTCAGAAAAGCCGGCTTTGGGTTCGGCCTGGGCACGTCGTTCAAGCGCGCGGTGCAGGCTGTTTCCAAAGGCGCCAGGGAACATGGGCCAGGGGCCCTGCCCGGCAGGACCATTCTGCCCCGCCTGGGGAACAGAGAAGGGAGTGAGCGTGGGGGGCGGGGATGCCTCAGCACGCCCCGAACTCCCGAGGCCAGCTCGAGAAAGGGGCGGTTGAACGTTCTGGTTGTAAGTTCGATCCCACGGTCCGGCCTTCTTGCCACTCCCGGCACCCCTCTCCCTTTCCCAGCGCAGAAACAAGGCAGGGAAAGGAGGAGGCGGCGGAGGTGGCCAGAGGGCGGGCGTAGCAAGCCCCCTCGGAGCAGGCGCCCTCGCCCGGTGCACTATGCCACTGGGCTCTCTGTAGGCTCCCCTCGAGCAGCTGAGCAGAGAGTGGCGGCCCCTCCGCCGCGGTCGCTGAGCCCCTCCACTGGCACTGCGCCCGATTGGGCGAGGGAGCTGTAAGTTAACTCATTCCCAGGGAGATCCCGGAGAGGATTGGCTGCAGGCGCAGGCGCCTTTGAGTGAGAGGGGTTGGGGGCGGCGCTTCCGAGTCCAAAGGGATACCGGGTGTAGCTTTCTTAAGTACGTTTCTCTAAAAAGATGGCCAGCTCTTACCCAGCCAGGCCGGCGTCTGTTTCGTCATCACGAGTTTATGTGCTCAGGAGCATCCCTGCATGGAAAACTTTAAAAAGGGGGAGGGCAGTGCTTTTGATTCAACGCTGAGCCCTCAAGCAGAGACACCACCACCTATCACATTCCGAGGGATCAAAACCTCACAAACTGCAAAGCGTGTCTCCCAGTCGTGGCCCTTTATGGGAGTTCTGGAAGCGAGCTTGAGTAGTACTTGGACTCACAAAGGACAGGGGTTAGGATGGTTTCAGCTGCCTTAACCTTTTCATTTAGAGGTACTTTGGAGCTATGGCCACAGCAAGCTCTATCTACAAGGTAGGTCCTGCCTTAAGAATCTTGGGTGAGCAGGACAGCAACTAGGTGGTCCTTTTGGCATAATCAGATCCTAGCGTCCAAGATTGGTGTCAAATGATGACTTCCAGGCTCTCCATGTCCAAGAACAAACTCTTCAACCAATAACATACTGGAAGCACAGATTCAAAAAGGGAGGGAGAGAATTCCACTTTTGTGGGAGCAAATGGAATGAAACTTAGCAAATTTGCATTTAAGGAACCATGTTATAGCTCTTTATTGAAACCAAGAAGAGTAAAGATGAAGGTGTTTTAGGTTTCATGGAGACTTATACCCTCTAAGTGACACTTTTAATAACTGAATCTTCTTGCTTTTCAGTCTTTATCCCCACCAATAGCGAGATGGTACTGGGATCAAGAGACCAACACTCTTAAATTAAAAAGGTAAAAATATTTATGTGAAATATTCTAATGTGCTTAAAAGTTAATTCTTATTGACAGTTTGTTGAAGATGTCAAAAGAGTTTGGTTGAAAAGAGCCTTTTACCTCCAAAATGTTAAGTACTTAGTAGGTATATTATTTACATTCAATATTGAACTTTATAGTTAAGGGCATAAAGTAAATTTTTTTTCTGATTATCATTTTGACAATTAATAGTTTCTGCTTCTATAGGCTTTTACATCTTATAAAGTGCTTTTCTCAGAACAACCCTGTGAGATAGTACAAATATTATTTTCCTAGTTTATAGATAAAGAAACTGAGGCTCAGATATGAAGTGAGTTTCCCACAGTCATGTAACTACTGAGTGGTGTAACAGGGACTCCAACCTCGGTCTTCTGATTTTCAGTCCAGTGATCTTTCCACTACACTCTTTCCATTGCTCAGATGGCTTAAATATTTTATATAATATACATATCAAGTAGCCTAAGTAACTCATTTGATTATTTGTCCTGCTAGCTTCTTGTAAAATATGGCATTACATTTAGCTTAGCCTTTAATGTGTAAATGCCATATATGTTTTATATATATATATAATGTGTTCCATATGTCTTAATGTATAATTGTCAAATAATGTTTGACATCTTTCCTTTTAGTAGCAAGGCACAGCCTCATCTACCTTTTTTCATAAATGTCAATGTAGTAGAAGAATGTTCTTATAGAAGGACAAAAATGAACATTCATTGGCATACGATTTGCATAACAAACTGATGTCATTTAAAAGATTGGCATAATTTTTATTACAAACCAAATGTGTTTCAATTTTAAACCTGTTAGAGCGTTGCAATATTTCTAGTAATTTATAAGCCCAAATCAATAGTTTTATAGTTCATTCCCACATTATGTATCCCAGAAACTTCTGTTCCGTAATTCCTAAAGCATCAGACCCTGTATTAATCACCAAGACCATAAAATACCAGGGAAAAGAGTAGGAGGGCTGTGGGTTTTTGAACCAAATAGTCAGTGATTAATGCATATATTGAGAGAGGCAGGGATGGAAAGAATACTGTTTTTAAAATGAGAAGGCCTGAATCCAAGGTGCCCTTCCTTTCCCCTCCCCCAAACACTACTTACCTGCCTGGAAAATGGTAATGGGTAAATGACTCTTTAACCAGTGTATATTATCTACCTCCCAGTGTTGTTGTGAGGATCAAAAAATATATGAGAACACTTGTAGTAACAATAGGTGGCGCTGTGTCTGGAGTCAGGAAGACCTGGGTTCAAATCTGCCCTCAGTCGCTTACTAAGCTGTGTGATCCTTGGCAAGCCACTTAACCCTGTTTACCTCACTTTCCTAGTCTGTAAAATGAGCTGGAGAAGAAAATGGCAAAAATGTTATATTCTGCATAATCTTTGCAAAGTGAAACCTCAAAAGGAGTCAGAGTCAGAAATGACTGCAAGCGACTGAACCACCACAAATATAATTATTAATATGGCATAGTAATAACAGAAACAATGTTTGAGAATCGGCGTGGTGAAGAATACACTGGCATGCTAACTTAAACCTTCTTATACGTTAAGATTATATCAGTTTTCCCTTTCTGAAAGTAAACGTAGACCTTCTTCCATTCACTTGTTAAAGAAATTTCAGTAAGTAAAGACTTTTTTTCATTTGCAGTATTACTCAGTTTGCAATACTGATTTTAAAAATTCACAAGTTAGTGTTGACGCACTCTGTTACTGCCAAACTCAAAAGCATCCATTTCATCCCTTCAGTGGGTTTCACATAACAGTCAGTGATATCACAGTACGAGAGCGAGGGGAAAAGCACCTTTTCTGTAAAATGTTACATTTGAACATTGATGGAATGATGGAATGGCAGACACTTTTCCTCTTGACTTCAAACATACCCCGCCCCAAATGAAAACAGAAGCGTTGAGATATTCTGTGGACCCCTCTTAACTTGTAAATAAGTAGGGCTGTGATCTGCTATTTCTGTGCTTGAGACATGCTGCACCTTGAAACGCTGCCCAGCCCAACCTCCTGGCATGGAAAGAAGGTAAGTGAGTTTTATAAAGTAGTGCCAAGGAAGCATCAGAGGCAGTGGTGGTCACAAGAGACCCAGAGAATAGTGTCTCCTCCAGTTATATTGATTTCATCAGATACCACGCAGGCTGCCCAGCCTTTCACATCAACCAATCAGTCAGGCGGCAGATATTTAGTGTATCTGCTCAGAATTTTGTCTGTGCTTAAACTGTGAATTATATGAAGGAATATCAAGGAGTTTACAGTTTAGTTGGGGATAAAAAATACATACTAGGTGAGGGGGTACAGACAAATACTTATTATGGGCTAGGGATGGGTTTAGACCAAGCTTGTGGAGAAGAAGGTGAGACTTGAGTAAGACCTTTGTCAACTGGACCAGAACCAGCCTCTGACCTGTTGGTGAGCAGGGCCAAACAAAGAGAGCAGAGTCAGGGCACAAAACAGAAGTTTAATTAATTTCAAAGTGAGGAAAATGACATTATGCTTACGGAAACCCCTCCTCTTAAGAGGGAAGGCTTTTGTTCTGCAGGGAACAGAACCAGAGTTCTGTGATGGAAACAGGAGGGTAGTACCTGTCAGTGACAAGAAACAGGGATTGTGAATATGTGAGGGATGGCCCTGGGAAGTAGGGGGAGCTAAATCCCCCAGTGAACACCAAGTGCTGGTCCAAGCAATATGCTTTGCCCAGAGGGTGATGCTATCTTCCTGAGTGCAAAGGATTATTGTTATACCAAGCTCAGGACACAGCCCTGCTTGCTGGGCTTTACCTCTGGGAAACAGAGTATCTTCAAAATATTTTGACATTTCCCCCTTTTGACCAAAGGAAGGGGATCTGAAAAAAACCCCTACCCTTATGTCCAATAAAAGAGAAGCAGGTATACGTCATGGCATATTGCCCAGTGTGGGTTAGTTTCTTGAAGGAAGTATGTCCCAGGTAATTTATTGCCAGCCACTGTTTGAGTCGAGGGTGGGGGGGGACACCAAAAATAGTGAGAATAGTACACTTGAATCAGGGCCTTAGTGGTTGGGTACAAAAGGAGAGAGATTTAAAAAAAACCAAACCAAAGACAGTAGATTGAGCTTCTCACCCAGAATCTTAAGACAACTGTCTCATCTAGATGTTGGATGCTTCTGAGTCCATCGACTCAGAATCAGGGTCTTGCTTCAGATGATCCAGGATTAAACAATGCAATAATTTCTCACAATTCCCATAATTGCATAATTACATTAAATCACGTACAGATCAGATTACTTAGAGTGCTTACAATGGACTAATTCAGAGAAGGGAGATTTACATGTCGCCAAACTAACCAAGAAAACTTAAACATTAACATCAAGTCCCATGTAACATAGGCAACACTCTGTTAGCCTTGCTGTCTCTATCCTTACCTAAATCCCACACTCGATATAATGTTTGATAGAATTCATTTGTAAATATCTGGTTCTAGGGCTTTTTCTTAGGAAACTCATTTATGGCCTGTTCTTCTGCCATTTAAAATGATCAGATACTTGAAACACAGGAAAATATTTTCATTTTCTGTATGATTGTCAATACAATTTATGTGTAAAATCCAATTAATTTTTAATTACTAAAACCTTAGAACTTATTACCAAAAAATTCTTAAAGACTGTATTTCCATGATTGATAAATTTGGAAGCCAATCATATATATCTGTATATAGTTCTTAGAGAAAAAAATCTAATCCTGTTGCTTTTCTCAAAATTTACTATTCCATATAATTAGAAGACTTTTACATTATCATCTTTATTTGACCATAAATATAGGTTAAAATTGTAAGATGCTCACACTTGAAGCCTATTATAATAACTCAGAGATAGTCCAGTATTGATCTATTATATAGTAGATTTAGTGTTATTATTTATAAAACTTCTTGTTTATAGAAATTTGCTACAAAAGGGAAAAGGATGGACATAGTTATAACAGAGGGAAAAATTCCCTTAGCTCTGTTGGAAAAAAAAAATTTCCTTACCTCTGTTTGATTCCAGGCATGAGTCATATCTGACAGCCAATCATGTAGTCATAGAACATTAAAGTCAAGGCTCAGGATCAACCAGGTAGGAAATTTTCCTTTTCCAGAAAGGAAATAGGACAATGGGGAAATAGAGTCAGGGGATCCTACCCAATGTCATGTCCTAGATCATCCCCAGAACCTTTCCCAGAGGAACAAACATCTACCTTAGCAGTCCTCAGCCTGCTTCACATGCTATTTTCTACTATTGGCTTCATGGCAATTCAAATAACTGTTCCTGTAATCAAAGCTCAAAACACCAGTAAATTTACAGTCCTAGGAATTTTTACCTAAAATAGAAAATTTTCACTAAACATAACTTAGAGCTTAAGTGTCTTTCCTGATGGTCCCTTAACAGTTAATATTTCATCAATATTTTACTTATAATTTAAAACTGCTCATATTCTGGGGCTTCAAACATACACCAAATACCTAATAATTGACTCATTATTCATATGTTGAAGCTACATCTTTAAACTACCTTATACACTTTCATAACAGCCAAGATTTTCAAATGAAAATCTGTTATTATAGTAAGTATTAGTAGTAGTAGTAATAGCATATTATTATTACCTGCTTATAACTAAATATGCTTCATTAAACATTTAACAGTTTTCAAATATCCAATTTTTATTATGTCCTTTTGACCAAAGGAAGGGGGTCTGAAAGAACCCCCTACCCTTATGTCCAGTGAAAGAGAAGCATTCATGTGTGACAGCATCCAGTTAAAAATTTCTTCATCTAACAGCTTTTCCGTTTCACAATGATCCCTCAAATTTTACTACGTAAATGTAAAAATACAATAATAATACAAACAAAAAACTTCAGATGACACCAATTGCACTTCCAAATTTTCACATATAAAAAATCATTGATGTTACTACCTTTGGCCTTTTAAAACCATTTTAAAGTTATCAGACATGGAACAATAGCATTCAATTAGAGAAATAATAATAATAATAATTTAATGCTTATTATATGCCAGTCACTGTGTTAAGCCCTTTACAATCATTATCTCACTTTGATCTCACAACAAGAATCATTAGTATTTTTCTCTTTATAAATCAGGAAACTGGGGCAAACAGAGATAAAATAACTTGCCTAAAATTACACAGCTAATACATTTCTGCAACTGGAACAGAGAAGGGTGGTCTTGCCAAGGGCAGAGATGAACTGACTTCCCACCTTGTACTGCCAGGAGTGCTAGGACTCCCCCAGGCAGCAGCTAAATGGAGCCTGCTGAGGGTCAGGCTGCCTTGGAGACACTGACTGACAGGGCTTTGGGGGTGTGTGGAAGAAGGCACTGCCTAGGGGTTGCGGTGAGTGGTGCTGGTACCTTCCCATTGATAGTAGTCCCTGGTGATAGGGCTGATGGAATGCTGGCTCCCCCCCTGGAAAAACTACAAGTGTTGGGGTTAGGAAGTTCCTGGGGCAGGGTGTGTTGGGCCCTACTATGGCTGCTGCCCCTGCTTTCTACCAGGTGGGGCAGAATTCAAGTTTTCCTACAGTTCTCCAGCATTCTATTTTCTTAATCTGATATGAGATGACAGAGAGAGATGGATTATAATGGTTTTGTTAGCAATCTCCACAACTGAGATATACCCATGACTCCAGGGGAGGACAATGGGACATGCTGAGTGATTGGGGTTGTGGGGAGCAGGGTCCCTGGGATGCTTTTCCCTTTTTCAGCATCTTCCCTAACCTTTACTTAAAGGGGACCATATTTTCCTTTCCTGATGGTGCAGAAGGGGACTCAGGGACAATATAAGAAGTCAAGGAAGGGTTAACAAGAGTTCGCTATTCACCTATTTTTTTCACACTCTTCATTTCTTGGCTTTTTTCTAACTAACTTACCTTTACTGCCCTAGAAAAATGAAGCTATTAATCTTGTCAATTACTTTTCAAACTTAAAAAAAAAAAAAGAACTCTTATAAGATTTAATCCTTATTTTTCCTTAAAATAAATTCTACAGAGTGGTACCTCAAAACTTACTAAGATGTTTCAGAAGGGGGTGAGTTGCTGGAATTACCACAAAAGTTTCAAGAAGTGATTAATTGCCAAATGCCTTAATGATTAATCTCAAAACTTCCAGAATCTGCTAAGATGTTTTTGGTGGTTCTGCAACTTTAATTATCTAACTTTATTTCTGTAGCCCCAACTTGACTAGTGTTGGGACCACAGGAAAAAAATATATATTACAGGCTTTTTGTCTTTTCTTGTAACCTAATCTCCCTCAGAAAACCTAAGGTGGGTGTTAGTAAAGTTAATAAATCTTTTCCAGTGTTCTCTCTGACTATAGCCCTTAGAAAGTTTTCTGGTTGGCTCGTTTAAAATCTTTCAAGGTAACAGAATCTAGCTGCCAGCACAAACATGACACAGACATTCTGCATTTTACAAAGATACAGACTAGATACAAACAGAAAAAAAAGAACATGCAATTAAAATGTTAATTTCAGCCAGTTCCAGATGCACATAAAACCAAACATGTAAACAATTCTTATGCAAATAAAATTTGACACATGCAGCAAATAAAAATAAAGAAGCCAGAGGCATGCAAACAACAACAACAACAACAACAAACCTTGCCTATTCATGTGCAGAAAAACAGAAAAAAAACAAAACAAAACCCAGGCCTTCCTTACCAGAATGGTCTGGGTCAAGAAAAGGGACTGTGAAACATTCCTCAAAATGAAAAGCCAAGCTTAATCAAGGATGAGTGGAAGGATTTGAACAAGAAAGTGCTGTGGACTCACCAGGACAGGCAGGCTCAGACTTTGGAGAAATAAATCTCCAGTGGCTCCTTGTCCACCCCGACTGGTACCAGAAGATGCATTTGACCTTGTTCAGTGTTAAATTCCACTTCTCATGATTTCTTGCATCACTCTCATTTCTTTTCCCAATTTTTACTCTATTTCTCTTACTTGATTTTCAAAATCCTTTTTGAGCTCTTCCATGGCCTACAATCAATTCATATTTCTCTTGAAGGCTTTTGATGTAGGAGTTTAGACTTTGTTGTCTTCTTCTGGTTGCACGTTTTGATCATTGTCACCAAACTAAGATTCCATAGTCTGACTTTTTTTTTACACTGTTTACTCACCTTCCCAGCCAAATACTTGACTTTCTAACTCCCTGTCAAGGCAGAATTCTGCTTCCAGTTGTGGTGGGGCCAGGGGTGGGTGGTGGGTGTACTGTCCCAGGATTCAGGGGTTTTGTATCAGCCACTAGATCTCCCACCATCTGTGGGCCCAGAGCTCCAGAAGCAGGAGTGGCAGCTGTTGCCGCCACCACAGCCACCTCCACCACCCTGTCAAATCCCACTTCTGACACCAAATAGTTTCAATTGGACCAGAATTGTCCTCTAACTTGGGGGTGGCCAGAGCCAAACAGACAGAACAAGCTAGAAACAGGAGAGTCAGGACACAAAACAGAAGTTTAATTAATTTCAGAATGAGGAAAAACATATGCATATGGAACCTTCTCTTCCTAAAAGGAGGGCTTTACATACTGGATCTTATACACATCCTGGACTGGACCATTGCATAATCATTTTCAAGTCTTGAGTTACTGTTCCCTCAGGCCGTGGGAGAACAGTATTGTCTAAAGTCTTGGGGGTTGTGCCCACTCTTCAGGGAGACAGAACCAAAGTTTTGTGACAAGAATAAGAGTGCGGTACCTGTCAGTGACGAGACAGGAATTGTGAATATATGAAGGATGACCCTGGGAAACAGAGGACCTAAATCTACCTCAGCAAACACCTGATGTTGGTCCAAGCAATATGCTTTGCTAGAAGGTGATATCATCCTGAATGCAAAGGATTGTTAGACCAAGCTCAGGACACAGCCTACTTGCTGAGCCTTAGCTCTGGGAAACAGGGCATCTCCAAAATATTTTGACACCTTCAAAGATGGTTTGGATTCAGATGGACAGGTAAACATTTTAAATTGAGTGTACAGTGTGAAGACATAGGTGAGAATGGGAGGGTAGGAATATGCAAGATGTGTTTTAAGAACAAGAAATTGGCTTTTGGGGGCACCGGCTGTTCTTTCTCTTTCAACTCTTTGTGACCCCATTTGGGTTTTTTTGGTCAGAGATACTGGAGTAGTTTGTCATTTCCTTTTCCAACTCACTACAGATGAGGAAACTGAGGCCAACATGGGTTAAGTGACTTGGTCAAGGTCACACAGCTAGTAAGTGTCCAAGGCTGGATTTGAACTCAAAAAGAAAAGTCTTTCTGGCTCCAGGCCCAGCACTCTTATCTACTGTGCCACCTTGCTGTCAATGAATATAGACTACTCTGGGTAGAAAAGTGACAATGTAAGGAAGTGGGAGATAGATTAGAAGACTAGAAAAGTAGGTTTGGAGAGACTAATAAGGCTTTGAATGCTGTCTTGAATAGCTAAGTATTTTTCAGGTTACCTGTAGAAGTATCCATAATCAGCTATCTTGGTTTTTATCATTTGGGATAACATTTTTATCAAAAATAGATGAGCTGCTAGTGGAAATGAATGATGTAAACTAAAATAAATAAAATATAAAAAAAATAAAAAAAATAAGGGTTTATTTTGACACTCAATAACTATTAAAGCCATTTTGCTAAGGAAAAAAAAAATAGATGACCTGGCTTAGACATACAAGGAATATAGGACCAAACTTTGGCCTAAAGTACAAATCCTCATTGTGGCTTGGATGATATCCTATTTGAAAATTCCCAAGATTCCCTTTCCTCTGTTATTCAGTATGGTTATCTTTAACCTAAGATGTTACATACAGCTACAGATTTAGACTTTTGAAAGACACCTTTGAAGGTCATTTAGTCCAACCTTCAAATTTTAGGGATAAGGAAAAGGAACCCCAAAGAAGTGATTTGCCTAAGGCTACACAGGCAAGAAAGTGATAGAGCTGGCATTTGAACCTAGGTTTTCCGACATTTTCCACTGAACCATGCAAACTTCAATAAACAACTGATAACTTTACTATCAAGCTGCATGTCCAAGTTCTTGGGCTAGCCTGAACTTAGTATGTATTGTCTTAACAGTGTCAGCAATCCTGTCTGTTATTGCTTTAATGAACCCTTCCAATAATTCAACATTGTCACTAGAAGAGCTATCATAAGGAAAGAAAGAAAGAATAGAAGGGCTTCAGGTAGTTAGCTATAAATCTGCATTGAGACCAGAAAATTTGCTTATGGACAGGCAGCCCGGGTTAAGCCAGTGCCCCATTTTAAATCTCCTGTAAGCCCCATATGTCTCCAGTTTTTCATCCTGGCCCAAAGGAAGGAGACAACAACCATAGAATGACTATAAAACTATGAAAAACATGAGATGGTGCAAATCAAGGTCTTAATTTAAGTTGTAGATCCTGAAAATAGCACATATCTTTAATTAGGACTGAGGGAGAACATAGTGATTATGATGCAGGATTGGGAAGATGGGAAGAATGCTGTGTCCTACCACAGTGCTAGCTATGGGAAAGACTAGATTCCATGAGTATCACTAGATCAAAGGGAAGATCACGGCATTTTCTGAACATCTTTAAAAATCAGCAACATGATATAATGGAAGGAAGGACCCCTGGGCTCTTAGAGTCAAAATAACTGGATTTAAGATCTGGAAAATGGGATGTAAGTTCCTTGAAAGTAGGGGCAGGGGAAAGAGTGCTGAACCTGGGAGTCACAGAATCTGAGTTCCGTTGTACTACCTGTGTGAGTCTGGCCAAATCACTTAACTTCTCAGAGTCCCAGTTTCTTCATCTGTAAAATGGAGCTGGACTAGATGATTCTCCACCTCTCTAGGTGATCCTATCATTATACACACACATGCACACACACATGCAAATATATATACATGTAGATATGCACATAACACATGTATGATCTATATAAATACAGACACATTTATGACTTGGTTTTACCTTTGGATCTTGAGCACCTAGCATAATGATTGGCACAATGTAATTGGCACTTGGTAAATGTTTGTTGAACTGAATTATTTTACTAGCCTTATGACCCTAACTTTTCTGTGTCTTCTTTTCTCCATTTGTAAATTTGTAAATAATTACCTGCACTATCTGCTACCCTCACCAGTGTTTCTCAAAGATTCCAAATAGGTATTGATTTTGTCAGGCTTCTTTAGATATTGGTGAGTGTCCTCCCCTGAGGCAGGGTTCTAGGACAGGCCAGATAAATTCTGACAGCCATGATGAGAGAATGTCCAGTGAGGGCAGAGAATCCATGATTTACAGGAACAAGTAATTTAAGAGGTGTGTCCCGTTGAAATGGAGAACAAAGGGAAAAAAGAGACTAGTTTGTAATGGAAAGCCAGAATTTAATCTGGGAGGCAAGGGATTGATTTAGAGTTAACAAAACCAAGTGAGAGAAACCAGGATCTTAGGCATTGTTAAGAGCTAGAAACTACTGGCTGGACAAAAGATATGGCATTCAGTGGAGGCAGAACGACCTGGTGAGTGTACTCCATTGTGTTTGTAAAGGGCATTGGCCTAGAAACCTGAGGCCAAGCATTCAGAAATGAATAAAATACAGACTTTCTCTGCTAAGTTGAGAAAGTGGATGAATTTCTTCTTCTTCTAAAGTGACACGTCACTGAGATAAAGTTGGCAAATGGCCCAAGCAAAGCTCATTTCCAGGGCTGTGAATAAGATATGTTGGTAAATGTTTAATAAAAATATACGCAGGACACATTTTAAAGTCTAATCTGCGTTACAAACATTCTCTCCATTCCTTAAGTCTAGACCAGGCCTTGAGGCCACATGTGACCTTGTAGATCTTCAAGTGTAGCCTGAATTCAAACTGCACAGAACAAATCCCCTTAATAAAAGGATTTGTTCTATAAAACTTGTACTCAGTCAAAAGACTGCACCCCAAGGACCTAGAAGGCCGTGTGTGGCTTTGAGGCCACAGGTTCCCCACCTTGGTCTAGACAGTCAACAAAACAATAAATCAAGATCTGATTGGTAGTGATTGCATGTTTCTGAGGCTCACAATGAAAATTTAACATTCAGCTCTCAGGAGCCCAGCTGACTTCAGCACACCGGTAACAGGATTGAGTAGAAAGTATCCATTATTATTGTTCAGTCATGTCCAACTCTTCTCAACCCCGTTTAGGGAATTCTTGGCAAAGATACAGAAGTGGTTTGTCATTTCCTTCTCCACCCCATTTTATAGATGAGGAAGCTGAGGCAAACAGAGTTAAGTGAAATGCCCAAGGTCACACAACTAGGAACTATCTGTGGACAGATTTAAACTCAGGAAGATGAGTCTTCCCGAGTCCAGGCTGGCACTCTATCCACTACACTACCTGGCTGACCTTGGGAATTACAACTCAAATCACAGCGGCCCCAGTGAAATGAAAAATGCAGAAAGTCCCTTTTCTAGATGACATTGTGTCCAAATTGTCCAGTCACACCATGTCCTTTAACCCCCGAGAGGAGAAATTTCTCATCTGATCAGTTCTATTAGTTGAGAGGGAGTATTGTTTTAAAACAGTTTCTTTTTGAGATAACATGTGCCCCAGAAAATCTTTCAAAGGAAGATAAAACAGAGCTCTTATCTGAACACAGAGGGCATGAGGTTCTTCATAAATGATGTCCATGTATATGAAACAACTCAACCTGAAAAATGCACCTAATTCTATCTTCTGTTCCTACATCTGGACTTAGGCTTCACAGAGAGAGGTGTAAATTTGGAGCAAGATTGAGTTTTGGGGCTACCTTGTGACTCAACATGGCATTCAACCAAGCTCAGGAAAGCCAAAGCCATAACAGATCTTAAGCCCCCACAGGACATAAAACAACTCTTATCAGGTAGACACAGAAAACACACCATTTAATAAGGAGACCCTAGAGTTCTCTTTGTAAATTGGGTCTGGGCTCTGGTGCACCCTTCTCCCAATTCCTGGTGCTGGTCATTGAAGGAATGAATCCTTCCTCCCTAGAGGGTTGTGGTGAGGCTTGGTGGAGGAACCATTCGTTGTCTTACCAATACTGTTGTAAAAGTACCTCCTGCCTGGGCATCTGGACTTGGTTGATTGATTGATTGTGAATTAGCAATGGATACTGGAAAGGCTGGTAATTGAGGTTAAAATAATGTGTGGAGGACCTAGAATTCCCCTCCTAAGTCAGTAATCTTTGACCCTTATGGAATGGATGACAAAGAATTAATTTAAATAGACAGCAAGGCCCAGGTGTTCTAAAGTTCCCTATTGTTTTGTCTTTTTCCTTATGTTTCTCCCAATGTTGCAGAGGCTCATGCTTGAAAACTGGATGTCATTTTTCAGCTGTTACTCTTTCTGTTACTTTAAGTAGCTGTTCTACACAATTCTCAGTGAGTGGTAGTACCTCATGTTCTGTAAAGGCCCTACGTGAATAGGCATGAGCTAGTCTATTAGTATGATTAGCGAAGCTGTAATCTTGACATTACAGGCATATCCCACCAGACAGAGTTCAGTGACTCCTAGAAACCACATCAACTACTAGGAAACCTTAATAAGGTCAATAAATCCCACACAGGTATTATTGGGGGGAAGCAAATGAGAAGATAAGAGAGGAGGCGTGGAGAAGGAAAAAAAGAGGATTTCTAGCCCTGAAAAACCCCCCCAAAACAACCTTTTCCTTTAGTAACCCCAAACTAGAGTTTGGTTAACATGAATTCATGATAATGCAAAATGATGTTAGACCAATGTTATGCATGATACAATTTATGGGCATTTTCCCCTACAGAGAAAAAAAAAATTATTGTTTGATTAATAACTACCCTCTTTTACAGTCCTATGCCTCCATCAGAAACCAAAGAGAAACAGAAGAAGGGCAAATCAATTCACTTTTTTGAAAATGATGGCACCACCTCAGAAAGGTATTTCTTTTCATTTCATAATCAGAGCATTTCTCTAGTAACTTTTAGAATTATTTTAAATCCTTACAAGTTACAAGAAAGTATGATTTCCATCACCACTAACATGAGAAGTACTAAAGAATTAATACTTGCCATATTATTTAAATTTTTTGAGGGAATTAGGGGAGGCTTTACCCATGTTGGTGCTGAGATTTTCCATTTTTAAAAATGTTGCCAACAATTACCAGCTTATAAAATATAAATTGATGAATGGTTTATGTAGCAATAGCAAATTTAAATGTACTGTCTTAAATGGAATACATGAATTATTCAAGTATAAGTTGGATTAGATGGCCTCCCAACTGTGAGATTCTATGATTTTTTTTTCTGGACATGATACTTGGTTAATATTAATGTCTTTGTACATTGAAATGGGCTTTTTACAAAGTGCATTCTTAAAATAGTCAAACTCAATCCATGTACTGATGAAGATGCATTCTACTGATGAAGATGCATTCTACAGCTGAGCAATTCATTGGGCAGCCATATTAGGCAGTTCTTTCCCATTATTATAAAGACCCAGTAGGGCCAACTGTGCTGGAGACCCTGATCTCATACTCTCTTGACAAGTTCTGAGTCAGAATGTAAGAGCATGCATGAAGATCCTCTGATTTCTACATTTTTCTGGGGAATGTTAATTGTATTGAGACCTGTCCCCAAAGGGAAAACCTATTCCAGGCTACTCTTACTCTACTAGTCCTCAGTGTATGTAGTGGGGTGTGTTGGTGTCTAGGGCAATTCCAGGTTCTCCAAGCAGGTGAGGATAGTACTGATGGCATTCTAGGACTCCCCAAGAGAGAACAGGTCTTAAAACTCAACCATATGGAAATAATGTGAATGTTTTTGGCATAAATGGAACCCCGCTATGTTGAAAGAAAGTCATGAATATAGCATGGCAGATGTAGGAATGGCTACTAGAGTAGAGATAGCATGGGACAGAGAGCTTAGTAGTAACTAGGGGAATTACTGTTATAGGTTTTAAAACACTGTAACTTGTTCCTGTTTTTCATGCAAATTATATTTTTAGAATTTTCATATTGGGGAAAAAACCAAGAAAAATAAAATGAAAAAATATGCTTTAATCTGCACTTAATAATTCATCAATTCTTCCTCTAGAAGTAGATAGCTTTTTTCATCATGAGTCTTTTAGAATTGTCATGGATCATTGTATTGATCAGGGTAGCTAAGTCTTTCACAGTTGATCATTGTTACAATGTTGCTGTTTACTGTATGCAAAGTTTTCCTGGTTCTGCTTGCTTCACTTTACATCAGTTCAAGTCTTCTCAGGTTTTTCAGAACTATCCCCCTCATCATTTCTTTTTTTTTTTTTTTTCTTCCTTTTGGGACAGGGACAGCAGGGCAATTGGGATTTAAGTGACTTGCCCAAGGTCACATGGCTAGTAAGTGTTAAGTGTCTGAGGTCACATAAGAACTCAGGTCCTCCTGACTCCAGGGATGGTGCTCTATTCACTGTGCCACCTAGCCACCCTCTATCATTTCTTAAAGAACAATCATATGCCACAACTTGTTCAGCCATTCCCCAATTGATGGGCATCCCCTCAGTTTCCGATTCTTTGCCACCACAAAAAGAGCTGTATAAATATTTTTGTACATATACCTCCTTTTACTTTTTGTTTTTGTTTTTTTATGTTTGGGATGCAGACTTAGTAGTGGTATTGCTGGGTCAAAGAATATGCAGATTTTATAGCCCTTTGGGCTTAATTCCAAATTGTTCTCCAGATTGGTTGGACCATTTTACAACTCCACAACAGCGCACTAGTGTGCCTATTTTCCCACATTTGTCATTTTCCTTTTCTGTCATGTTAGCCAATCTGATGGGTATGAAGTGGCACCTTAGAGTTATTTTGATTTGCATTTCTGTTACACTTTACTTTTGATGTTCTCCATCAAAATGCAGCCTGCATCAAAAGTCAAATGCGAGTGAAGCTAGAGAGATGCAGGATTCTTGGCTCATTGAAAAAGAAGATGAAGTTCAGTTTTAAGCTGACAGTAACAATCTAAAGCACTTTTATGATGCCCTGAAAGCTATTTGTGGGCCAAAGACCTATGGTGCAACTCAGCTATTCAGTGCTTATGAAGCCACATTGATTAGTGATAAGGACATGATCCTGAAGAGATGGGCTGAACACTTCTCAACAGACTGTCATCTGTCAATGATGAAGCCTTTGACTCCAGGTTATGCAACCCCAGGCTGAAGTCATCCTCTCTAGCCAAATTTCCAATTAATGTGGAGGTTTTGAATGCCATTAGATTCCTCTTGTTTGGCAAAGCTCTTGGTGTTGATTCTGTTCCAGCAGAGATTTACAAGGCAGGGGGTCTACTGCTTATATGAAAAGATGTTTGAAATCTTCCAGTTTATATGGCAAGAGGAGATTATCCTCTAGGTGTGCAAGGATGCCTCCATTGCCCATCTCTATAAAGGAAAATAGGTTGTCCTGTGACCCCCTGGGTGGGTTGGGCAAGATAGGGGAGGTGTCTTCTCTTCTAGGCATTGTTGGCAAGATTCTTGCCAAAGTCCTCCTTAATAATTTGATCCTTCATCTGGAAGATTGTCATCTACTTAACAACCAGTGTGGCTTCAGAAAGGGCCAAAGAATAGGTGACATGGTGTTTGTTGTTCAATAACTCCAGGAGAAATTCCAGGAGCAGAACAGAGGTCTATATGTAGTGTTTTTCAATTACTGTCAATCGTGAGAGTTTGTGGAAGATTATAATAAAATTTGGTTGCCCAGAGAAGTTCATCAGTATTGTATTCCAGTGCCACAATGGCATGCTTGGACAGGTTCTGGATAATGGATGATGCTCTCAAGCTTTGCTAGTCACCAGTGGACTGAAGCAGGGTTGTGTGCTTGCTCCCATGCTTTTCAAGCGTGATGTTTTCAGCAGTGTTGTCAAGATATCCACATTGATGATGCTGATACATTGCCAGAGCTAGCTCAGAGTCTCTGAAGGAAAGTGTGGAAGAGAAGATACTAGGCTGCCTACAAAACCGAAAATTTACAGAGCCATTATTCTGACCTAATGACTGTGAAGCCTGGACAGTCTACCACTTCCATGCCAGGGAACTGAATTGCTTCCACTTGAATTGTCATTAGGAAGATTCTGAAGACAAGGCAAGATAAGGTACTGGACACTGAGGTCCTTTCTCAAGATGAACTGCCAAGTTCTGCTGCAGAGAGTGGAACTCTAATGATCTGGCCACACTATTCAAATGCCAAACATGTTTGCCTACAAGGCTATTTAACAGAGTATTTACATAAGGCAAGCTCTCATATGGAGGTCAGAAGAAGCCATACAAGGATTGTCTCAAGAACTTTGAAATTAATTGAGACATGGTAGACAAAAAAAAAGTACTGTGCTCTAGTACAAAGCAGAGTTACAGTAGCTCAAAAGAAACATGAGATACACAGATGTAGAGACATCTCCATTCCAAATGGTCATATGGACTATTTGTGCCCAAGCTGTGGTAGAACCTTCTGAGCTTGTATTGGTCTGATCCACCAGTCAGACACTCTGTACATTGACATGGTGATGTCATTTTGGTCCTTTTCAAGTACAAAGGACAACAATCATGAATTTCTATTTCTCTAATTATTAGTAATTTGGAGCATTTTATATGACTATTGATAGCTTTGATTTTTTCTTCTGAAAACTGCTTGTTCATTTCCTTTAACCATTTATTTGGGGAACAGCTCTTATTTTTATAAATTTGACTCAATTCCCTATGCACTTGAGAAATGAGGCCTGATAAAGGAAACTTGCTGTAAACAATTTTCCCCAGCTTCTTGCTTTCTTTCTAATTTTTTCTGCATTGATTTTGTATGTATTAAAATTTTTAAAAGTTATATAACTAAAATTATCCATTGTTCTCCCCATGATCTTCTCTATCTCTTGTTTACTCAAAAATATTTCCCTTATCCATAGATTTGACAGGTGATTTTTTTCCATCGTGCCCTAATTTGCTTATTGATACTAATTTTGAAGGAATAATTTTCTTCAGGGAGGTTTTGTACATTTTTTCCTGCTTGGTCAATTCGGCTTTAGAAGAAGTTATTTTCTTCATTATTTTTTTGTACCTTTTTTGGCAAGTTGTTAATTCTCTTTTCATAATTTTCATGTATTACTCTCATTTCTTTCCCCAATTTTTCCTCTACCACTCTTATATGATTTTTAAAATAATATTTTGCTCTTTAAAAAAAAAGCACTTCTAGGAATTCTTGTTGGGTTTGTGTCTAGTCTGCGTTTTTTTTTCCTTTGAGGCTTTGCTTATAGATGTTTTCATGTTGTTATTTTCTTTTGAATTTGGGTCTTAAACTTCCTTGTCACCATAGTAGATTTTTATGGTCGGGTTCTTTTTTTCATTATTTACTCATTTTTCTTTCTTTCCTTTTAAAAATCTTTTATTTATTTATTTTCAGTTTTCAACATTCATTTCAACAAGATTTTGAGTTACCAATTTTCTCCCCATTTTCCCCTACCCCTACCCCAAGATATCAAGCCCACTGAATACCCCTTCCCCCAATCTGCTCTCTCTTATATCCTCCCACATTCCCTGCCCCCCAACTTTCTAGTAGGGCAAGATGGATTTCTATACCCCAGTGCCTGTACATTTTATTTCCCAGTTGAATGTAAACAATTTTTTTTAACTTTTGTTTTTAAAACTTTGATTTCCAGATTCTTTTCTTTCTTCCTTCCTCACCCACCCCCACTGGGAAGACCAGCAATTCAAAATAGGTTATACATGTGTAATTATACAAAATGTTTCCATAGTAGTTATATTGTGAAAGACTAACTGTATTTCCCTCCATCCTATCTCTCCCCCTACTTATTCTATTTTCTACTTTGACCCTGTCCCTTTTCAAAAGTGTTTGCTTCTAACTGCCCTCTCCTCCAATCTGCCCTCCCTTCTATCATCCCCCCTCTTATCCTCTTCCTCCTTACTTTCCTGTAGGGTAAGATACCCAATTGAGTGTGTATGTTCTTCCCTCCTTAAGCCAAATTCAATGAGCATAAGACTGACCCACTCCCTTTCACTTTCCTGCTCTTCTCTTCTATTGTAACAGTTTTCTCTTGCCTCTTTTATATGAGATAATTTATCCTATTCTGTCACTCCCTTTCTCCTCCCATTATATTTCTCTATCCCCTCTCAATTTTATTTTTTTAGATATAATCCCTTCCTATTCAACTAATCCTGGACCCTCTATGTATACATGTACACACATATACACATACTCAATATGTATTTATACATACATAACCTATACATACATATATATGTATGTATACATATATAATCCCTTCAACTATCCTCATACTGAGAAAAGTCTCATGAAATATAATTATCATTTTTCCAAGTAGGAATGTAAATAGTTCAACTTTAATAAGTTCCTTATGATTTCTTTTTCCTGTTTACCTTCTTATGCTTCTCTTGCTTCTTGTATCTGAAAGTCAAATTTTCTGTTCAGCTCTTGTTTTTTCATCAAGAATACTTGAAAGTGTTCTATTTCATTGAATGACCATATTTTTGCCTGAAGCATTATATTCAGTTTTGCTGGGTAGGTGATTCTTGGTTTTAATTCTAGCTCCTTTGACCTCTGGAATATCATATTACAAGCCCTTTGATCCCTTAATGTAGAAGCTGCTAGGTCTTGTGTTATCCTGATTGTGTTTCCACAATACTCAAACTGTTTCTTCCTGACTGCTT
>CM053589.1:19101822-19137538 GCA_028646515.1 Pseudochirops corinnae
CTAGACCCACTGCCCAATCACAAAGCTACAAGGCACGGGCATTCCTGGAAAACAAGCCTGGCGCCACAGGCTCCACGTGACCACATTCAGCCTATTAGGGAACAGAGTATACTTTCAAATATCCAAGAGTCCTCAGAGTCACGTAGCCACTTTAACAAAGGGCCTAGGGGCAGGGAAGATCTTTAGATTCCCATAACACCAATGGATGAGCATCACCTTAATTTCCAGTTTTTTGCCACTACAAAGAAAGCTGCAATGAATATTTTTGTGCATATGAGTCTTCCACCCACTTCTATGATCTCTTTGGGATACAACCCCAGAAGTGGTATTACTGGGTCAAAAGGTATGTAGTCATTTATAGCCCTTTGGGCATAGTTCCAGATTGCTCTCCAGAATGGTTGTTTGATATAATGATTCTATCGAGAGATTCATTAACAGGACCAGCTAGGTGGCATAGTGAATAGAGCACCGGCCCCATAGTCAGGCGGACCTGAGTTCAAATCTGGCCTCAGATGCTTGACACACTTACTAGCCATGTCTTTGGGCAAGTCACTTAACCCCAAATGCCCTCCAAAAAGCCAAAAAAAAAAAAATACAAAAAAAAGAAAGACTCATTAACAGCATAGAAAATTTCAAGATTTGTTTCTTTTCCCTATGAGAGGGAGAACCTTTCTTTTCAGAAACTTAAGTTTGAACTACCCATCAGAATTCTGTTAGCGGCGTTATCAGTATTCCTCTGTGGAGAGAGAGTTGACTTCACATCTTAAATGTTTCCTTCTGAGGTTAAGTTTGCAGACTGTCCTTGGGATGGGAATTTTTGAGATGGTTTATTTTATGTCTTCTGAAACTCTTTGGGTTTCTGTAGTTACTCTAAGTCTGTTTTATGTGCCCCTGGATTTATAAGCTGTTAAGTGAATCACTCCAAATAAAGACTTCTTTTCTTGGAAAAAAAAAAAAGGAAGAAATAGCACAGCATGATTCAGAGTTTCAAGTATGTGCTTGCTTCAGTCTTTGAAGTTGGTGAGTCCCTGAGGTGCCCACAGAGTTATGGCCACCCACTCCCACCCTTTTAGGACCCTCCCCATTTCTGAAAGCTCATTCTGAACCTTTCTGGCTCCACTCTCAGCTCTCCTTTCCACTACTTGCCTCCACTTCAACAATAGGGTTTAAAATTTTGGACCCTTTGGCATTTTTTTTAAGGCACAGATCTTCAATCATCCCTACAATGCAGGGAAGACTCAGACAGTGTTTAGATCTATGAAAAGGCTCCAGAAGGCAGTGAATGAGGGCTGAATATCCCTCACTCTTAAAATGGTTTGAGTACCTCTACTTTTGTCATTTTTTCCTCATGCACACTAGACCTCCATGATCCCCGAACGGGAGACAAAGCAACCTTTTCTGCAATTTGTATTTAGGGGCCCAGAAGTCGAATTTATAGAACCAGTTCCTTCTTCTCTGTCCTGGTTTCTCTCTTTCCTGTCCCGTGCTCTTTGGTCTCTGGGGGGCAGATTTCAGGGTTGAGCAGTCTAGTGAATCAGTGTAATGGCCCAGGCTTGCAGAGTGACTCACCTTGTATTTACCTGGGCAGTAGAATCCAGTTCAAGAGATAGAAAGCAGTACCACGTGGTCCAAGTTAAGGGAGCCAGTTATGGAGGCAGGTAAGCTATGGCAGATCTCTTGCTGATAAATCGATGAGGGTTTAAGAGCAAGAGTGATGAGCCATGAGCTTATCTATGGCATATAGTTAAATAGACTGTATATATAGTCTCATAAAATCAACACATATAAACAGGCATATATACATATATAATACACATACATACATATCTATAGCCTTCCCACCCCTTTTCCCATTGACTTCCTAAAAGCTATAGCCAGGTTCAGGCTACTCTTTGAGTCACTATCTATTTAAAAGCACAACTGACAACACCGCCCATTTTCCCCCTTTTTAATCAGACCAATCAGAAAATATATTAATTCAAAGCAAAGGGACTGACTTAAACAAAACAAAGTAAATAATAAGAAATATCCCATCCCTTCTCCCCTGTGTATTCACACACACACATACACACACACACGCACACACTCTCTCTCTCCTATAGACTCCCCTTCTACCACTGGAAAAAGGAAGAACCTGTGCTCCTCAGACTCCCAGATCTCCTTTCTGCCTCCATAGCTCTTGGTTGCTGCTTTCCCTTGTGGGCCATCAGTTCTTGATCTTCTGTCTGCTGCTTCCAAAGGGCAGGCCAGCACATTTTTCTACATTTTTGTGGGGTTTGGGGCCACCTGAAATCCTTTGGTGGGTTATAGGTTGTGTGGGCCTGTCACAGGGTAATTGCAGCAGCTCTGTTGTGAGTTAGCCCATAGTCTCAAGGCTATAGGGGTGGCTAGGTGGCGCAGTGAATAGGTCACCAGCCCTGGAGTCAGGAGGACCTGAGTTCAAATGCGGCCTCAGACACTTAACCCTTATTAGCCATGTGACCTTGGGCAAGTCACTTAACCCCAATTGCCCTGCCCTCCAAAAAGCAAAAAACAAAAAAAACAAAGACTCAAGGCTATATAAGCCCCCTCATGAATCAGACAATACCTACATCCAGATAGACTAGTAACAGTCTTTAGGTCAGATCTGTCTTTTTGACAGACCTTTTTCTCCTAATGGGGAGTTCCCCAGACTAGCTTGATATGGTTTGGGATGAATAAGTTCTTTTTGACTCATTCTCCTGGCACCTAGCACCAGTACCATCCATGCAACTTACCTAAAGCTTTACTTAGTAATATCACAGGGGCGAGGTAAAACTTCCAACCTTTGTCTTGAATTCCTGAGCCTATATTCAAATTGCTCCCCATATATATGTCTCACAGAATCTCGGAACTAGAAGGGACACTAGAAACCCAATTTCTTCATTATATAGGAGGAAAATAAGGCCCAGGAAATAAAAATGACTTACTGATGGTCACAAAAGCTAGCTAATTTCTAATAGTTTAAAGTAAAATGCTTTTTGCTTCAGAATTGGATGAACTCTGAGCTAAATTAAAGCACGTCAGTGAAATGCATTTTTGCTATGTCACCAGATACAGTGAAATGGGGCATTAAAATCCCTCCCAAAGCAGTTACCACGACATCCCAGACACAGTAGGAATGTTTCTGAGCGCTCCTAGTTCTCTCCCAAGCAAAAGCTAAGGCAAAATCTAGGAACCTTTGGCCTCTTGAGAAAATGCCTTTCGTTCAGTGTAATTTCCCCCCAGACTCAGTACAGACAGGTATTCTGCTCTCAGAAACACTCAAGGCTTTGTCTATTGACTGACTCACTCTGGTCTCCAACAATTACTCATCAGGATGACTGCTAATGCGAAATTGTGGAAGAGGCAAGACTTATCTTTGTCACCCCTAATTTCCTCTTAGGCTTCCATGTCCTTTTGCTGCCTCTCTGCTGTACTGAAGAAAGGATCTCATATTGCTCTTCGACTTCTATGTATATGAAAGTATCTCTATTCCCTTGCTTATTTCCATTTCAAAGTTTTTTTTTATCTCACTCAAGTAGCAGAAGTGTAGATTGTAGTCTGATACTGATCCTTCATCATGGCATAGAAGCAATCCAAGGTCTTGAAGGCTCTTATGACACAGTCTGAGTTCTAGCAGGTCCTATCCACAATGGAAAGACTTGAGAACATCAATAGAATGTAGTCGTTTTACTGAAGTGGTGCGGAATTAATTTTAGTGCCTTCCCTCTGTTAATTATTTTCTATTTATCCTGTATACAATTTGTTCATATATATTTGCTTATCTTTTTGAAAAATCCTTAGTGTTTAGCATGGTACCTGGACACACTAGGGGCTTAAATAAACATTGATCAGTTGATCGATTTGGTCACAGACACTCAGGAAGATCATCTATTAAGCTATAGAGGAGTGCTGATCTACATTGGTAGGAAGAGTTCCCACATTCACAAGATCACAGGTCATTGGAGAACTTCAGAACCTTGAGTTGTAGAATGATAGGCTGTATGGTATAGTGGTTAGATAGCTGGCCTTGGAGTCAGAAAGATCTTGGCTCCAGTTCAATCTTTCATATACTAATTGTGTGATCATAGGCAAGTCACAACTCCCTAGAGCCCACAGGGAACTAAGACCATAAATTATAGAAAGTTATTGGTCAGCATTTGTGGAGGGTGTTTTCACAGCAGTTCTCTCTGTACTTAGATAGATGTGGGATAACAAAAGCTGTACAATGAGAAACCTAGTCTCCAAAAATGAGGTGAGAGGCAGCTAGGTAGCTCAGTAGATAGAGCAGTGGGCCTGGAGTCTCTCCCAAGGGCTTAGTAAAGGTTAAGGCAAAATTTAGGAACTTTTGGTTACTAGCTGTCTGACCTTGGGCAGGTTACTTAACTTCTGTTTGCCTAGGAGACAGCCAGGTGACTCAGTGGATAGAATGGCTCTAGAACCAGGAAGACCTGAGTTTAAATCTGGTCTCAGATATACTTACTAACGATGTGACTTTGGGCAAGTCACTCTGTTTGCCTAAGAGGCAGCTGGGTAGCCCAGTGGGCAGAACACTGTGAGTCAAGAAACCCTGAGTTTAGGCCTGGGCTCAGATACTCACTGTGTGACCTTGAGCAAATCATTTAATCTTGATTTGACTTAAGGCACTGGAGAAGGAAATGGCAAACCACGCCAGTATCTTTGCCCAGAAAACCCCACAAAGCATCAGACACAAGTGAACAATGACAAAGGAATGAGATGAGAGGGTGAGGGGAAAGTGTTCTGGAGGAATCTTTGTTCATACTGTGTACCCATTCTGACTACATGAGCTGGCCCCCTGGTATCTTCTGGTCCCAGTTTGCTCCTCTTTATTTCAAACCATTTTGAAAGAAAACTGGAATCTGTTAGTTCCATCCCTTTGTTACTGAAGAGATAAGCATTCTATTCCCATCTGCACTTTTAACTGAACGAGTACGAATTACAGCACTGCTAAGAAGAATAAGATATTTCCCATCACTCAGACTCTCTGAAGGTTAGACATTTTACAGCTAAACTGTAAAAACTGGCTTTGAAGATCACTGTTACAGAAATAGATAATTTTTCTGTTTTGTTACTAGGGAATAGCAGGTTAGAAAGATAGATAGAATCTCAGAGATCACCTAGATCAGTGGTTCTCAACCTTCCTAATGCCGCAGCCCTTTAATACAGTTCCTCATGGTGACCCCCAACCATAAAATTATTTTCGTTGCTACTTCATAACTGTAATTTTGCTACTGTTATGAATGGTAATGCAAATATCTGATATGCAGGATGTATTTAAATTGAACATAACCCACAGATTGAGAACCGCGGCCCCAGATCCTAAGTCATTGGGTGCAACCTTTTGACTGAGTCCAAATTTCACAGGACAAATCCCTTTATTAAGGAAATTTATTCTGTGAAGTTTGGGAGTCAAAGGGCCGAACTTGAGGACTTAGAGGGCCACATGTGGCCTTGAGACCAAAGGATCCCCACCTGATAGGACAACCTTTGTACTTTATCTATAACAGGTGATCTGCTCAACCCTGGGATGCCCATGGGTTCAGTGTGGAGGCTATATATGACTATATATGACTATCCAGTGCAGATAAAACAGGAACCATAAATCAATAAAGCAAAGCACTTAAGAAGCTTTCTAGTAAAATTTTTAAAAACAAAGCAAAACAAAAATGGAAAAACCACTCAGTAGAGTTATTCTTAAGGGGCAGCTGGGTGGTGCAATTGATAGGGTGCTGGGCCTGGAGTCAGAAAGACTCAGCTTCCTGAATTCAAATCCTGCCTTAGACAGTCACTAGAGATGTGACCCTAAGCAAGTCACTTCACACTGTTGGCCTCAGTTTCCTCCCTGTAAAATGAGCTGGAGAAGGAGATGGCAAACCACTACAGTATCATTGCCAAGAAAACCCCAAATGGCATCACGAAGAATCAGTCATGATTGAACAACAGCAAAGGCTTATTATTCTTTATTCCCATGAACAAATGAGAAGAAACTCCCACAGACTTGTGCATCAGTAGAGAAAGTGAACAAACTCCCCGTGGGGAAGCTCACATTCCAGTAAAGTTGCAGATGTAACACCTCACCAGGCAGCCCCTTATGTCCTAAATTGTCATTTGCTCAAGCTCAGCTTCCAAACCTAAAATTTGCTCAAGTGTCATCTCTAACCTGTGATTCCCTGAGGCACCCCCTCAACTGCACCTCATCTCAGAAGTTGGCTTCACTGCTGCTGCTGCTGCTGTCCCAGGCTCGCTTTCTTAGCTGCTCTCCCTTGAAGCCTCCTGCCTTTCTTCTCACTCTGGTTGCTTACTGTGTTAGCCAAGAGCTTAGGCAGCGTGCCCTGGTGACTATCTGCCATGTTGTTGAATCTGTCTTCTCATCTGCCTACACAGCAGTGCAGAGGTGATACCCAAAAAGGTCTGCTCAAGCAAATGGTAGAGTTTCTCCATTGCCCTTTTCAAGAGATCCTCCAACTTGTGTCCGGGTTAGGGGGAGTGACTCACTTCTTCCTCATCACAGGGGCAGACATCATGCTTCCCCATACTGCCCACGTCTCACACTGGGGTTTGGGATAAATACTCACTTCTTCTGTTTTTAACTTTTAAAAAAATTATTTTCAGTTAACAAGCATTTATTTTCTCTTCTTTCTCACCCCCATTGAAAATTTAAAAAAAGAAAACCTTTCTAAGAATTACGCACAATCAAGCAAAACAAATTCCAACATTGACTATATCCAACAAATTCATATTTTATTCTATATATTTAAGTCCGTGACCTCTTTGTCAGGAGGTGGGTAGTATATGCAGTGGTAAAACTTTCTTGGGTAAAACTTTCTTGGCAGAAAGATTAAAACAGGTAGAGGGTACAGGCCTCAAATATGCCAGTGATTTAAAGGGATATCTACTCCTAGCATGGAGGAATGGGTTGGATGAGAACAATTTGTTCCAGCAACGATGAAGATGGCTGAAGGTCATCCATCGTATCAAAGGCCATTGAGTCTTTTGACTTTTTGACTTTTATCTTGCCACTGGACTTTGATGACTCTGGAAGAGAAAGCTGGAGCTGATAACTTTGTACAAGTCTGCCTCATTTAAATCCAATTCATGTGCAAATTGAGACATCAGCTTATTTTACCCCAAAATTGTGATGTCACTGTTCCTCTTCAAAAGCAAACAATGACAACAGTGTGTATCATCTGGAAGTCTGGTTGGTTGTGGCATTCATCAGATTTCTTAAGTCTTTTAAAGTTTTTTGTCTTTACCATGTTGTTGTTATCCTACAAATTGTTTTCCTGGTTTTCTTCACTTTGCGTTTGTTTACCCAAGATTTTTCAGATTCCTCTGAAACTTCTTTTTTCACTTCTTATAGCATAACAGTATTCCATTACATTCATATATCATAATTTTTTCAGCCATTCCTGAAGTGATGTGTACTCTCTTCATTTCCAGTACTTTGTTACACACACACACACACACACATACACACACACACACGCGCGCACACACAAGGTACTATAAACATTTCTGGACATATGGTACCTTTTCATCTTTAGGTATAGGTCTAATAATGTTATTGCTAGGTCAAGTTACAGTTTGATAACTCTGAAAATTGTTTTCTGAAATCACTGGATCAATAATTAATTGCTTTCCATCAGGAGTGCATTAATGTGCCTGCTCTCCCCCACCTCCCCAATATCTGTAATTTTCCTTTTTTGTCAGCTTTGCCAATCCGATGGACGTGTGTGAAACATCAGAGTTACTTTAATTTGTATTTCTCTAATTATTACTGATTATTCATTTGACTGTTGATAGCATGGGTTTCTTCTAAAGACTGATTGTTCTTATCCTTTGACCATTTATCCTATGGAGAAGGGCTCTTATTCTTAGACATTTGAATCAGTTTCTTATGTATCTTGGAAATGTTCATTTCATTTTTGAAGAGGACCAGTGACAGCACAGAGTGATGTCTTTACCTGCACACGAATTGGACTTCAGTGAGGCAGAATTGTACACAGTTGTCAGACTCACTCTCTCTTCCATTGGAACAAATTGTTCTAATCCTCCCATTTTGTTGGGAGGAAGTCTTTGTGTGCTTGGAGTAGATATTCCCCTAATTCACCAATGGGTTTTAGGCCTGTCAGTTACCCTCAACCTGGTTTAACTTTCTGCTGAAAAGGTTTTACCAAGCTGTGGCTGTTGCGCATACTACATCTTCTTGGAACCACAGGTGAGAGTTGAGGGATAGATGGGCACCAAAGGTAGGAGAGCAGCCCTGAAAAGGTCCAAGCAAATCCTCACACTGAAGGTGCTAGTCCTTGAGTATTCTATATACCCCTATTTTGGAAATGAGACCTTTATCAAAGAAACTTGCTACAGAGATTTTTCCCCAATTGTTTTTCTTTTAAAAAAAATTATCTCTTCTAATTTACTTGCACTTGTTTTTTGTGCAAAAACTTTTAAAAGTTTATGTAATTAAAATTTTATCCTATGCAGTCCTCTTTATCTCCTGTTTAGTCACGAACTCTTCTCTATCCATAGGTCTAAAAGATAATGTCTTCCTCCCTTCACTTATTTGTTTATGATATAAATTTTCCTATCTGTCGTTTTCTCATTTGGAGCTTATCTTGTTATATGAATACACACCCTTTTTCATTGGTTCTTCTAGTTTCCTCTTGTATTCCTCCTCCAGTAGCTGGCATCCTGCCCTATAATTTATTTTGAAATTTTGATAAGTCTCAAGAAGGTGACAGAGACACCAGTAGGGAGAAGAACACAAGCTGGTTGTCTCTGCTAGCATCTTTGCCATAGTGGCAAAACCCTTTAGAAAAGAAATCTATGAGATTAAGTGACTGAGTCAGAGTATCTATGGCCAAATCCTGTCTCTGACACTGAGTACCTGGATGATCACAGGCAAGACAGTTAACCCTTTGCCTTAATTTCCTCAATTGTAATATAAGGGAATTGACAGTCAATAAGCATTTACTAAGCTCCTGGTATCGTCAGGGTACTGTGCCTAGTGCAGAATAATAATATCTAATATTTATATAGCCCTTCAAGGTTTACAAAGTGCTTTACAAACGTTACCTCATTTGATCCTTACAACAACCCTTTATACATTTTACATTTCCCATTTTACAGATGAGGGAGCTAAGGCAGATAGAGGTTAAGTGACTTGCCCAGGATCACACAATTAGTGTTGGAGTTTAGATCTTCCTGACTCCAAATCTATCTCTTTTACTGTTCTACCTAGCTGCCTATTCCTGTATTTTATGTGATTAAAAACATTCTCAGAAGGGGGCCATAGGTTTTATCAGATTGCCATTACGCAAACTACTGCTCTCTGATCAAATACAAGTTTATCTGTTTAGCATTGAAAACCCTTCACAACTTGGTTAGACCTTCTGTTCCAACATTATTATACATTATTCTCTTCACACACTCTATGAAACAGTCAAATTGGCCTTGCTGTTCCTCACACGCTTCATTCCAATCTCCTTTCTCTGTGTCTTTATAGAGGCTTTTCCTCAATTCCTGGAATGTGCTGCCTCCCTGACTCAGCTTCCTAGAATCCTTAATTTCCATCAAAATTTAGTTCAAGGACCAATGGCTAATGCTGAACAACCCCCCTCCCCCAGCCCCCACCGTTATCTTATGTTTATTATTTTGCTCACATTTTTGTGTATATACATGTTACTTCCTTCTACAGAACGTAAACTCCTTAAAGGAATTTTTAAAGTATTTTGTGGGCAGACCAGAGACCAGATTTCTAACTGCCTACTCAGTGTTTTCTCTAAGTCAGTGGTTCTCAACCTTCCTAATGCCACGACCCTTTAATACCATTCATCATGTTGTGGTAACCCCCAACCATAAAATTATTTACGTCGCTACTTCATAACTGTAATTTTGCTACTGTTATGAATCTATCTGATATGTAGGATGTATTTTCATTGTTACAAATTGAACATAACCCACAGGTTGAGAACTGCTGCTCTAAGCAGTCATATTCTCAGTCTTAGAGTTCACTGGAAGAAGTTTACAAGGTCTTCTAATTTATCCTGCATCTGATTAAAAATCTATGGAGTGCCTCACTACAGATTTCAATTTAAAAAACTTCTGTGTTCATTTTGTTATTGTTTTTTTAAAACCTTTTTTTCATAGGTAATTTTAATCAACTAATTATTAATACTTATGATGCCATGGACAGTTGTATGATTGGTTTCTAATTCCAGCTCAGTCATTAACTGTCTCGTGAGACTACAAGGTATATCATTTCTCAGAGTCTCCACCTGTAAAATGAGAACTTTAGACCAGTTTACTTGTAAATACTCCCTGCCAACTCTAACATTCCACAATTCCATGATGCCTGTAACTCAATCAGATGCAAATCAAGTCAAGGAGCGTTTATCAAGTGCCTCCTATATGCCTGAGGTACGAGATGGGAATACAAAGAAAGGGAAGAAAAGCCTCAACAAGGCTATTTTCAAGGAGCTCATAGCCTAAGGAAAGAGACAACTCTGTATAAATAAGTTATATGCAGAATAAATTGGAGATAATCTCAGAGGTGTATGGGATGAATGAAAACTTCTCAATTTGGGGTTGTTAACTGTCCCTTCCTCCCTGCTCCTCTATTGCTGCTGTCAGTCACTTTTATCTTCCTTTGTTTTCCTGCCTTGGTGGGACCCTCTTCCCCTCTTTCCTTGCTCTCCCAATTGGGGAAGAATTTGGTGAATATGCCTCTCCACCAGTGAGAGAGGAAACAGTCGTGGAGGGGATCTTGACTAAGTTAAGCTATAAATTCCTGTACCTTCTTTTGTAACTTGCCTCTTCTCCGTGATGAGTCATGGGGAAGACCGCCCTCTTCTCCCAGAGAAGAGAATAAACTCCTGTTCTTATCCTAAGAGATCTCTGTGTTTATTTTTTTTCCACTAATTTAAGGATGAAGGGTATTTTTCATCCCAAACAGAGGGAAGGTACTAAGTTTAATGACAGTGGGAAATGAAATCCCCAGACATGTAAACAGACTGTAAACTTCATGAGAACAGAGGTCAAGTCCTGGATCCTTAGATTTCTCAGCCCTAGAATAATGCAGAGTATGTTAGGAAGTCTCAGTAGATGTTCGTTATTGTTAAATATCTCAAATACCCACTAGGGTATCACATTGCCATGTTTGTTAGTTTAAAGGAAGCAACAGAGAATGATTTATGTTTAGGCAAACCATGGTTACAGCAAACTGTAGATTAGCCCTGGCAGTAGAAAAATGATAGGGGAGGTATTTCAGATCCACAAAAACTTCTGAGACCTAAAATTTGTCATCTGTTTTGCCTACCTTGTCAGGTTCATGTTTAGATAAAATTATGAAATAAAGATTTGTATTTGAAGTCAGAAGACTTAGTTTCAGATCTCAGTTAATTGCTTTCTGTGTTCAAACATTTGGGGTTTTGTTTTGTTTTGTTTTTTCCAGTCTTATCTGACTCTTCGTGACTCTACTTGGGGTTTTCTTGGCAAAGATATGAGAGTGGTTTACCATTTCTGTCTCCAGCTCATTTTACAAAGGAGGAACTGAGGCAAATAGGGTTAAGTGACTTGCCAGAGTCACACAGCTAATAAGTATCTAAGACCAGATTAGAACACAGGAAGATGAGTCTTCCGGATTCCAGGCCCAGTACTTAACCTTGAACAAATTGTTTAACCTCTTCCTGTCTCTATTTTGCTTTGGTTTGTACCTAAATTGAAACAAATAACTCTTGCACTCCATCCCAAAGGTTATCTATATAAAATAATAATTATTATAATTGTAATTTATTATTTGTTTTTAGCATCCTTCTATCTCTGCTTTCAGTACTGTTCCATTGTTAGGTGCCATTCATTTCCCAGATCAGATCCTTATCTTGCTCTCAGCTAGTGGTCAGCTACAGATTTTTATATTTTGATGAAGACTCTTGAATAACCTTCCACAGTAGTCGCTATGAATCTCTTAAATGGTACAGTTCCAAGGAGATATATACACACATATAACATCAGCATATTAAAATTTAATATATTCTAGGTGCCATCGATTTGCTTTCCTGTTGAGGACCACAGGCTAGTGGGACTCTGACCCTGATGGCTAAATAAGCCCCCTCAGGTGAAGGGCTTGCTGCCAGGCCTGGATCGGCTCCCCATGCCCCAGGAAAAGAGCTCAAGCACACAGGTTTGAGGATTGTATCCTCAAGATAAAGCGTGGTGTTTTGCCCTGGCCCGGGAACACTGTACTGTGCAATGTCCACAGGGGAAAGCCATTAGGAAGCATCCTATAAAAGGCTTGCACTTAAGACAATAAAGGAGACTCTATTTTCCACCACTCTTTGAGTCCCTGACTCTCTTTTAACTCGCCCTCTCACAGCCCTGCTGGGGAATAGCAGGGCTCCCAATTCTCTCTTAGCCCTGCTGTGAGACAGCAGGGCTCCCCACATTTTCTCAGCTCTGCCACAGAGGGCAGGGTTCCCCTAACTTGGCCTGCCACACTTTCCCTCTCAAACATTAGAAAAGATTTCTTGCTTGGTTAGACCCAGAGGAAGGAGGATGAGAGGCCAGGGAGAAATGGGAGACTGTTAAACTTTTGAGTTTATTGGAGTACATCCTACTTTAACTTAAGTGCTTTGTGAAGTCTTTTCTTGTCCTTCCTCAGCTTGGTTGTCCAAATCTTATCAGTCCTCCAGGACTGAGCTCAAATCCCTTCTCCGTCAGGAGGTCCTCCCTGACTACAGGGATCAGTCTCTCCTTTGAATTTTTATAGCATCTATAGACTGAACTTGGTATCTAATCAAGAATTAGCTAGTGACCTATTTTTTTATCACAAATTAACTTATCTATTTTATGGTTGTTTCTTTGTAAGTCTATGTCAGTTAATTAGTTAAGGAGGAGGAGGACCAGAATTGAGTCAGACACTTCTTTTTCTTTCTAAGCAACATCTAGCACAAGACTGGGCACCTGGTAACAGCTACAACAAAGGCTTGTTGATTTAAAACAATTAATGGTTAGAAGTGGAAACTTCTACTGCCAAGTGTCAGCCAGTAAACAGGAATCTAATTTCACTCACCTGAGAATAAAAGGAGAGAGCATTGAAGGGAGTGGCACCTAAATTTTGTTTCTTATTTATTCTCTACCTGGTCTGGGGTAATAAGCTACTGCTCACAAAGGAATGGGAATTCCACAGAAAGGTACACTTTTCTAGGTCTCTTTCCAAACACTGATCACAAAAACATAACTACAACAAACATCTTCAGGTGAAGATCCTATTGGGAGCTTGCAGTAGGTGAACTTTGTGATCTATCAGTTACTGGAAATTAAACCTAAGATCAGAGGGTCCTAGACTTAGAGCTTGAAGAGAATCTTTTCAAGGCCTTGGAGGATCTCCTCGAATCCCCTCCTTTTAGTCAGTCAACAAGCATTTAGTAAGCTCTTACTATAAGCCAGGCACTGGATACAGACCCAAGCATAAAGACAATATCTGTCCTCCTTGTTGTTTAGCTATTTTTAAGTTATATCTGACTCTTCATGACCTCTTTTTGGGGTTTTCTTGGCAAAGACACTGGAGTGGTTTGCCATTTCCTTCCTCAGCTTATTTTCCACAGATGAGGAAACTGAGGCCAACAGGGTTAAGTGACTCACCCAGGGTACACAGCTAGTAAGTGTCTGAGGTCAGATTCAAATGCAGATTCCTGACTCTAGGCCAGGCACTCTATCCTCTGTGCCACCTAGTTGTCTTGATCTCTGTCCTTATATTCTAATGGGGAAGACAATTCATAAAAGGGAATTAAAAACAGGGCAGCAGGATAGTACTCACATAGGAGCATGGTGACCAAGCCCGGAGAATCTGAAGCAGAGCTGGGGAGGAATGAAGGAATGAAGGATGGCTGACCTGGGGCTCTTCCTCAAAATAGAGGTTCCTGAAGGCATTCATCAATGGGAGAAGGGGTATGCAGAGGCAGAGGAGTATTCCAGGGTGAGAAGGTCATAGATGACGAAGGAATTTCTAAGTTGAGAAGGCAGTAGAGGCAAGGTGATGAAGTCCAGAAATGAGATCCAGAGAAGAGACATGACTCACTCAGTAACACATAGGGAGTTAGCAGCAAAAGTAGGATTTGAACCTGGGCCTTTTGACTACAGTCCACCACAGTTGTTCAGTCATTTTTCAATCACATCAAACTTTTTGTGACCTCATTTGGGGCTTTCTAGACAAAGATAATGGAGTGGTTTACCAATTCCTTCTCCAGCTCATTTTACTGATGAGGAAACTGAGGCAAACAGGGTTAACTTGTCCAGGTCTAACAGCTAAGCATCTGAGGTCACATTTGAACTCAGGTCTTCCTAACTCCAGGCGTAGCACTCTATCAACTGCTCCACCTAGCTACCCATAATAGTAAACTAGGTCTTGAATTAAGAACTAGAAGCTTCTATTTAGAGGTTCTCAGATCCTATATTTGGGTGGCTATTTAAGAAATAGGACTAAGATGATGTCACAGCTACTATAGGCACAGAGGACTGAGTACCATCCAAATCTTGAGACCAAAAGCTGACTGTTGGAGGCAGGGTCTTCTTTAGGCTTTAACACAGAAGTTTCCCATAATGATTGGTCTGGAATGGGCAGCAATGCCAAGTTCTCTCAACCACACCCTGGATAGGGTAAGGTTGGAATGAGGCCACATATTATGGTCTGGAAACATAGTGAGTCATTGAAAATAAAGATCCTTCAAGCAGGCTTTGGTTGCAGTAAAAGCATAATTTTTAATGGAGAAATGGTTAAGCTGCAGGAAATATTGGGATAGAAAACCAGATTAATCGTGAAATACAGTAAGTACACAACCATAACACTAGTAGCAAGGAGGTGTGAGTGTGCAAAGGTATCTGAAGATGTTGCCTCTCTTCCTCCTGTCCTAAATAGTGACCCAATTACCCATATGACTTCAGTTTCCTATGGGGCTGGAGTAGGTATACATAAAAATTTCAGGGAAATTTCAACTCTAAGAGCCCATGCCCCCGCTGTATTCCCTTGAGCTTTTGCCACTCTATGCCATGAAGAGTTGATGTCCTTCTCCCTCGTACCCATAAAAACAGTTGAACAAAATTAACAAAATTAAGTCAGTTAACAACATTGATGGAGCACACAAACCTCAGCTAGATCTTATAAGATAATAATAATGAGGATTTATATAGCACCTGTTGAGTACCAGATACTATGCCAATAAGTGCTCTTATTATTCCCATTTTATAGTGGAAGAAACTGGGGCAAATGGCAGGTAAGGGACTTTTGCCAAGGTCACGCAGTTAGTAAGCGTGTGAACACGGTCTTCTTGATTGTAGGGACAGTGTTCTATCCACTGTACCAGATGGCTATCTCTTAAACTAGGAAAGGGATAGAGGATGCACAGGTGCCAAGGTTGCTGCGCTCAAGGACCCTAAACAAGAGAACAATCATAGTGATGCCAGATGGGGTATATGTGTAACAGTACAGCTCCATCCTACCTTCCAAAGCGCTCTCTCTCTCTCTCTCTTCTTCTTCTTCTTCTTCTTCTTCTTCTTCTTCTTCTCCTTCTCCTTCTCCTTCTCCTTCTTCTTCTCCTTCCTCTTCCTCCTCCTCGTCCTTCTTCTTCTTCTTCTTCTTCTTCTTCTTCTTCTTCTTCTTCTTCTCTTTCATAAACTCTACATTATAACCAAGCTGCCTTTGCTATTCCCAAACTGTCATTCCATCTGCTTTCTCTGAATATAGAAAATTTATTTTTTAAAAATTCAACTACAAATTTCAATTAGCAAACATTAATATTCCCCCTTTCCTATCACCAATTACAAAGGAAAAAAGAAAAAGAAAACCCTTGTAGCAAATATGCATTTTCCATGTCCAAAAGTTTATGTCTCATTCTACACAATGAATCAATCACCTCTCTGGAAGGAGCTGATAGGTAGCATGACCCATCATTGGTGGCATGGTTGGTCATCGCATTGATCAGAATTCTTAAATCTTTTGAAGTTGTTTGTCTTTACAACATTGCTGATACTGTACAAATTGTTTTCCTGGTTCAATTCACTTCACTGAACCAATATTACAAGTCTTCCCAGGTTTCTCTGATACCCCTTTCATCATTTCTAATAGCACAATGTATAGTATCATTTATAGTATCAGAAATTGTATCATCATTTCTTAGAGTATTCCATTATATCCACATGCCATAATCTGTTCAGCCATTCCGCAATTGACAGACGCCCCCTTGATTTCTGTGTACAAACGCTTTCCACAGAGGAGTGTATTCCTGATGTCTGAATGGCATGTCTTCCTCATCTCTGCCTCTTAGAATTCCAGGTTACCTTCAAGAGTCAATTCACAGGCAATGTATAGCCTTCTCGATGCCCTTAATTGTTAGTGTTCAATCTTTCTCTAATGATCATCTATATATTTATCTGTTTACATGTTGTATCACTCTAATAGAATCAATCAACAGGCATTCGTTACACTATACCAAGGAATGTGCTAGGCACTGGGTAGATATAAAACAGTTCCTATTCTCAATGAAGGTAACTAGGTGGCACAGGGGATAGGAGTAATGGACTTAGAATCAGGAAGATTCATCTTCGTGAGTTCAAATCTAGCCTCAAAGACTTACTAGGTATGTGATGCTAAGCAACTCACTTAACACTGTTTAACTCAGTTTCCTCTGTAAAATGAGCTGGAGAAGGAAATGGCAAATCACTTCAAGATCTTTGCAAGGAAATCCCAAATGGGGTCACAAAGAGTCAGGATACAATAACAACATTCTCAAAGAGCTTATATTCCAGATAATGTGTGCATGTGTGTGTGTGTATATGCATACATATGTATATATATACACATATATATGTACATACATATATGTATATGTATATAAAAAAGGTAATTTGGGGGTGGGGTGAGGAGAGGCACTAGTCCCTAGGAGGAGTCAGTCAAGAAAGTCCTAATGTAGAAGGTGGTGCCAAAATTAAGCTTGGAAGGAAACTAGAAATTCCAAAAGGTGGAATAAGGGATGGCTTGCAAAAGGCTCAGAGATGAAAGCTGGTAATACCTAGTGTGTGAAGGCAGAGAGGGGTTATATGTAATAAGCCTGAAAGGGTAAGTGGGAGCCATGTTGTGAAGGGTTTGTGTTTGATTCTATCGCCTCTATGGGTCATAGGACTGAACACAAGCTTCTTGGGGGCAGGCAGGATTATGTTTTGCCTTTGTATTCACAGAACTTAGTATAGTGCCTTACACATGGTAGCTAATACATGCTTTTGGGGGGTTTGCTTGGAACAAAGGGGATAATTGAAAAATAGCTTTGGGTTCTTTCCAGTGTTGTTCCGCATGCAGCTATACTTGAGCTTGGGATGGAAGGTCATCTGTCATTCATGGGTTGTCTGAATACTACACAGGGAAGCTATCTAAGGAAGTATTGAAGGCAAAGTCCTAGAGCTTGAGAGGACCCTAAGTGAGCACCCCAGAAGTCATATCAGCCTCCACCCATGTGAAGTTTCTGCTAATTGAACCAGATATATACAATATGATAAGAGCCCTCAAGATATCTTATTTAAATATTTCATTATTTCAGTGGATTATTGTTACTGTTATTCACTCCTTTCAGCCATATCCAGCTCTTCATGACCCCATTTGTGGTTTTCTTGACAAAGATACTGGAGTGGTTTGCCATTTCCTTTTCCAGTTCATGTTACAGATGAGGAAACTGAGGCAAGCAGGGTTAAGTGACTTGCCCAGCATCACATAGCTAGTAAGTTTCTGTGGTCAGATTTGAGTTAAGGAAGAATAGTCTTCCTGATTCCAGGCCCAGAACTCTATCCAATTCACCACCTAGATCCCCATAGGTGGGCGACTCTCTAGCAGTAAGAGACTGACCTAATGTATGATCTAGGTAGAGACTGGAGGATGAATTCCTGATGATTTCAGTAAGCTAAAGATAACACCCAGTATTTTCAAGTGAAAAGTTCAGAATGGAGGAGAGCAGAACCAGGAGAAATTTGTACACAGTTATAGACACATTGTATGTGTGACGACTAACCTGGATAGACTGGGCTCCTCTCAGCAGTGCAAGATTAGAAGACAACTCCAAAAGACTCATGATGGAGAGGGCTATCCACATCCAGAGAAAGAACTGCAGAGTCTCAGTGTAGACTGAAGCAAACTACTTGCTCTCTCTTTTTTGTTTTGTTTTGTTCTGTTTCTTCTTTCTCATTGTTCACTGCATTGGTTATAATCCTTCTTTACAACTTGACTAATGTTTAATGCAAAGGTATTTGTATGTAGCCATGGCGGGGGAGGAGGGTGAAAGAGAGGGAGGAGGAGAAAATCTGAAACTCAAGGGATTGTGGAACTGAATGTTGTAAACCAAAAGTAAATAAATAATTTTTTAATTAAAAAAATTAATTAAGATACCATAAAAAAGAAAAAAGTTCAGCATGAACTCTCCAAACTCCATTCTTATAGGAAAAATTAAATGCAGACAAATTAATAAGAAAATCCCTGCGTAGGTCAGGGAAGGCTGAGGACAAACTATCACAAAACCACTCACTCTCAGAAGTGTTTTCATGATTTTTTTCCATGATAATGGAAAAATGTTTTGGGAAAAGGTGAATTACTGTATGCACCACTCCCCTTCATCCCCACCCTCTACATGCATGAGGAAGATGAGAAAGAATTTCCTAGATTCATGCCAAAAGCACTGGGAGGTACTCAGACAAGAGAAGACAGGCCTCAGCAGCACCAGAGTCTTGGCTCAGCCCAGCTGGGAACACCTGGGCAAAAGAAGCATGAGTGAGATTCATAACTAGAGACTGCTGAGAATATTGGGAAAAAATTAATAACTCCCATCTGCATAGTGCTTGACAGCTTGCAGAATACTCTGCTTCTGTGGTCTCATCCAGGCCTCATAACAATTCTGTAAGGTAGAGAATGCAGATACTATTGGCCCCATTTTACAGATGGAGAAACTGAGACTCAAGAATTCCTTCGTGATTAAATAGCCCAGAAGCATCAGGGCCAGGATCTGTACCTGTTTTCCGGATGTCAAGTACCAGTTCTGCACTCTATCTACCATACCGCATTGCCTCTGGATGCCTTACTTCTATCACCCTTGCTGACCATACCTAATGGATGGAAGTATTACTCAGGTATAACAAGTTTGCAATGTCTACTTAATCTAAAGGTAAAGTAAGCATAGACTGCTCTCAAATGGTATTAACTATGCTCAGACCTCCAGGACAGTGAATACTCACGACGCCCTAAGTAGAAACAGAATTCAGGGGTCAGTGGGGATCTCAGTAGCTAATACACAAAAAGAATCCTTACTATAACTTATGCAGCAGGTCATCCCACCTCTTCTTTTTTTTTTTTTTGGAAGGGGAAGGTAGGGTAATTGGGGTTAAGTGACTTGGTGAAGGTCACGTGGATAGTTTTTTGTGCTGTGTCTGAGATCAGATTTGAACTCAGGTCCTCCTGACTCCAGGACTGCTGGTGCTCTATTCACTGTGCCACCTAGCTGCCCCCGTCCCATCTCTTCTTGAAGGCCTCCAGAGAGAGAGGGAATCTCCCACCTCTTGACATTATACTCAAGTCTAAATTGGCCCCTTTGTAACTTCCGTCTGCTGTTCCTGGGACTGGCCTCAGGGGGTAAATAGAATAAATGTAATCCTTCCTCATGATAAGCCCTTCTTGGAGACAATTATCCTGCTTACCCCCCCCATCCTCCACTCCCCACCACCAATCGTCTCCACTGCAGGAACATGCGCAGTTACTTCAATGATTCTTGAATGACATAGACTCAAGGCCCTTCACTATTCTGTTTGCCTTTGTTCTCTAGTTTATCAATATTCTTCTTAAACCATGGTGCTCAAAACCAAACACATAAGGTCTGTTAAGGGCAGAGTATGATGGCACTATCACTCACCTGTTCCTGGAAATCATGTTTCTTTTAAAGCAGCCCAAGAGCAGATACAATTTTTTGGCCACCTTATCATATTGCTGACTCATATTCAACTTGAAGTCCACTAAAAACCCCTAGAACATTTTTCAGAACAACTGGTATTTATCCTTGCTTATCCCATCTTCATGAATTTAATTCTAACCTTAGATACTTACTAGCTGTGTGACCCTGGGCAAGTCACTTAGTCCTGTTTGCCTCAGTTTCCTCATCTGTAAAATGAACTGGAGAAGGAAATGGCAAAGCACTCCAGAATCTTTGGAAGAAAACCCGAAATGGAGTCATGAAGTGTCTGATATGACTGAAATGACTGAACAAGAACAATAATAATAATAATAATAACAGTTCACATCCATCAATTTGCCTCCACAGATTAGTTTAGTCAGTAATACTAGTCAGTAATACTATCACCTAGAGTGCTAGGTGATAAAGTGGTTAGAACGTTAGCCCTACAGTCAGAAACAACTGAGTTCAAATTTGGTCTTAGTATCTTACTGGCTGTGTGACCACAGACCAGTCACTTAACCTTTCTCAGCCTTGATATCCTCATCTGTAAAATGGGAATAATAATAGCCCCTACCTTGCAGAGATAGCATGAGGATATAATGAGATAATATCTGTAAAGCACTTTTCAAACCTTAAGGCATTATAAAAATTCCAGGAATTGTTATTGTTATTAGTACTTGGGTTTGCTCCTTATTTTTTATCTTTTATAATATTTTAATTTTTCCAAGTACATGTAAAAATTTTTAACATTTTTTAACACAAGACTTACATATGTATTAATCTTCTCTTTGCAAATTTGCAAATCCCATGCTTGCTTTCAGTAGAAATGTTGGTGGGAGAGTGCATTTCAGTTTCTTTGTGACTGTTTTTTTTCCATGTTGTGAAAGACTGACTATATTTCCATCCATCCTATTCTGCTCCCCGCCCCCCATTTATTCTGTTCCCTCCTTTGACTCTGTCCCTCCTAGCAAGTGTTTGCTTCTGATTACCTCCTTCCCCAATCTGCCCTCCCTTCTATTACCTCCCATCCCCCCCACTTTCCTATAGGATAAGATAGATTTCCATACCCAATTGAGTGTGTATGTTATTCCCTCCATAAGCCAAATCTGATGAGAGTAAGGCTCACTCATTCCCTCTCACATCCCCCCCTCTTCCCCTCCATTATAAAAGCTTTTTCTTGCCTCTTTTATGTGAGATAATTTACCCCATTCTATCTCTCCCTTCCTCCTTCTCCCAATACATTTTTCTCTCACCCCTTAATTTTATTTTTTAGATATCATCCCTTCATGTTCAACTCACCCTGTGCCCTCTGTCTACATATATTCCCTCCAACTATCCTAATAATGAGAAAGGTCTCATGAGTTACAAATATCATCTTTCCATGTAGGAATCTAAGCAGTTTGACTTTAATAAGTCCCTTATGATTTCTCTTTCCGGTTTACTTTATCATGCTTCTCTTGAGTCTTGTAGTTGGAATCAGTTTTTCTATTTAGCTCTGACTTCTCAAAGAATGTATTGAATTCTACTCCATAATTGAATGTCAATTTTCCCCCCTCATTGATTACACTCAGTTTTGCCAGGTAGGGGATTCTTGGTTTTAATCCCAGTTCCTTTGACTGTGAATATCATATACCAAGCCTTCTGATCCCTTAATGCAAAAGCTGCTAAATCTTGTGTTATCCTGATTGTGTTTTCACAATACTTGAATTGTTTCTTTCTGGCTGCTTAAAATATTTTCTCCTTGACCTGGGAACTCTGGAATTTGGCTATAATATTCCTAGGAGTTTTCCTTTTGGGATCTCTTTCAGGTGATTGGTGGATTCTTCCCATTTCTATTTTATCCTCCGGTTCTAGAATATCAAGGTAGTTTTCCTTGATAATTTCTTCAAATATGATGTCAGGCTCTTTTTTTGATCATGGATTTCAAGTAGTTCAGCAATAATCCAGGTTTTCTGGGGCCTGGTCTGTGCCAGCACAGCTCACGCTGAACTGTGCTTCTCTCCCAGCCTGGTACAACAGACCTTTCCCATAGACCATCCAGGTTACCTTGGGCCGAAAATTTGTTTCACTCTGTCTTTTTGTGGATTCTGCTTCTTTAGAATTTGTTTAGAGTCTTTTTTTTTACGGGTATTTGGAGGGGTTTGGTGGAGAGCTCAATTAAGTCCCTGCTTTTACTCCTCCATCTTGATTCTGCTCCCCCATTTCATCTGATCAATCTGTCACCTGGGCTTGTTTGTTAAAGAGCAACAGCAGATATATCAGTTGATCTGATGCCAGGCTGACCTGGGGAGGTCCCTTAGCTGCTGGAAGGTCCCTCAGGATCTCTATTGTATGGGTCAGTCCGTTGAACTAACTAGGCTTGCTCTTCAGTGGACAGCTGTGGTCTTCACCACCTCTAATCTCAGATTTGGCTGGGAACTTTTTCACTTGATGTGCTGACCTCTGATAGAAAGGGCAGAGACTCCACATTCAGACTGGCAGAGGTTTCTCTGTTTGTTACCTACATCAAAGTTTCCTCCCCAGGGCCAGAAATTTTCCAGTCTCTAGCAAAAATCAACCAAGTTATACTTGAAATCTGCAATTATACCTCATAAACATCAAAAGAAACAGCAAAAACTTTAAAATAACAAGGCTGATCATCCTAGAAACTCAGTTAATCTTCCCATAATATCATTCATAGCAAATGACTAGTAACAATACATACAAATCCCCTTAATAAAAGGAGATAAATTTTACAAAACAATCCATACAAAACATTGGGATTATAGACACTTGTTACTGGTTGTTGTGGTGCAGGTCTATAGTGCCAGACATCAGGTTGGTGAAGACTGGGGGATCCCTTGGGCTAGTAAATTCTGAGCTGCAGTGAACTAAAACTGATCAGGTGTCCACACTAAGTCAAGTATCAATATGATAAGCCCCCAGTTGTGAGAGGCTACCAGGTTATTTAAGGAGAGGTGGGTCAGTTCAGGGTAAAAAACTAGTTCAAAGTTCCCCTGTAGATCAAAGTGGGATTGGACCCATGAACAGACCCTGACCATTTAGCCTGGGCAAGATAGGAAGACTCAGTCTTTAAAAACAAACATAGAAGCATTGCTTGACTTAATGTCAAGTGACTTAATGTCTAAATTCCATGAGACATGCACATCCCAAGAGTACATGTATATCTATAACACATAAATGGTGAATGGTTAAAAAAAAATTGAAGGTAACTCTTAACAAGCAGTATCAGTAGACCCATGGAGGAACACACACAAGCCCAAGGATTAGTGCATACATCAACAAGGAAGAACACTAACCATCAGATGTTGCTATACAACATGTATAACAAATACACGTACGTTAACAAACATAATATCAAAATAATTAAACAGAAGTACAATCCAAAATACGCAGCACTTAATTTGTGCAACAATAGACACGTGCCTTTATATGCAAGGCAAACATTTCAGAGGCAATCTTTACTTAGTATTGCCATCTGGCTACACGTGTAATTAGTTCTCTCGGTTCCCCATTTTAGAGATGAGGAAACTGAGGTAGGCTGAGTTTAAGTGATTTGCTCAGGGTCACACAACTAGGAAATAAATAAGGCCACACTTGAACTCAGGTCTTTCTGAATCCAGATCTAGCCCTCTATCCACTGAGTCACTACCTAGCTGGCTTTATACCATACTTACTAATGTACGGGTGAGAATCGTGTCTATTAATTGACCCGTGTGCTTTGGAGTTTCAGAAGATGGAGAGGATGTGAATGCTAACAACCGGTGCATCTCTTCTACAAATGCACTGAAAGAAATCCACTCTCTACTACAATTTTAGCTCAGAATGGATCTGATAGAAAAATGAAAATATGATGCCCTGTCAGCTCAAGGCTTTCATCAAAGAAGATACAACTTAGAAAAGCTGTGAAAGTTATTCCACCTCAAGTTGTTGAGAGACTGGGTATATTATCGGTTTACAGAACAGCTCCAGAGAATAGCGGGAATCATTTAAAGACAATTCACTGCAACTGACCTATTGAATGTATTAATAGACTCGTTTGGATTCTGTTGAGCAGGACAGAAATAATAGATATCTCAGCCAACTGAACAAAAGAGACAAACAATTAATTTTATAAAACTTGTTTGAATGATAAGTTGGCTCAGAAAAGAGACATTTCCAGTGAAAGGCAATTGTGTATCATCACCCAACCACCTTGACTTGAAGTGACTCCCTCAGTATCATGTAAGTCTTTACAGGTTTTTCTGAAATCCGCCTGGCGCACTCTGGTGTAGGAGTGACCACAAGCACTTTTTTCCACCATAGAACTCTGATGAGGGTTCCTACTCCTGCCAGTGCTCCTTGCCTTGGAACTATGACCCAGAACTGCATATAGGCAATGGAACAGAGTAATGCACTCAGTGCCAGCAAAGGGTGCCCTGTAATCCTTTCTAATCAGTTGTCTGACTCCCTTACCATCTGTGAAGTGAGAACTCTAGAAGCTGCACCCACTGCTGCTAATTCAGTCTCCTCAAGGTCTGCTGCAGGCATGCCAGGGCCCAGGCTGGGCTAGACTGCTCTCCATTATCACCCCAGTGAGACAGACCTTTCCTGCCAACCTTCTAACTGTTTTTGGCTGCAAAACTGTTTCACCCTGTCCTTTTGTTGGTTCTTCTGATCCAGAATTCATTTTGAGATCTTATTTTTAAGTTGTTTGGAAGAACTCAGCCAAGTCCCCGCCTTTACTCTGCCATCTTGGTTCTGCCCCCTTGAGTATTTTTTTAAATAATCAATAAGCAACAAGAGCAGTGGAACCTTGTATTTCTTGTACATTCCATCAATTGTGTGACTCTAAAAATTTAATTTCCTGTAAAATTACATTTGCAAACGTATGCCCCTTCCCTTCTTATGTTTTGCCAAAGAAATCCTTGATATGTGTGTAGATTATTCTCATAAACATCTTGTAGCTATGGGAAAGTAGAGAGGTGGGTGAGTAATCCTTAATGTTTTGATCATCTTTTTGAGGTAGTAATAATGTATACAACTTTTCTTCCAAAACATTTTATACCTTTCCCTCTTCTGTTGTTAATGTTGTTGTTAATAATTCTATTCTTTGTTGATGTTTTGTGAACCCTTCTGCTGGCATGGGGGAAAGACCAGCAGGGAGCAGGGGGGCCCTTAGAAAGCTGTATCTTTGGCTCTAAGCCAAATTTAGACATTCCTAGATACTAAAGTACTGATAGAGCCTAAACTAGGGGTGGAGAACCTGTGCCCTTGAGTTCACACATGGCCTTCTAGGTCTTTGGGTGCGGCCTTTTTACTGGGTCCAAGTTTCACGAAACAAATCCTTTTATTAAAGGGATTTGTTCTGTGAAGTTTGGATTCAGTCAAAGGGCCATACTCGAGGACCTGGAGGGCCATAGGTGGCCCTGAGTCTGCAGGTTCCCCACCCCTGTGACCTAAGTCAATACTATGCTGTCATTAAAAGGCCACAAAGGTTAATCCCAATTTGTGTGAGATTGAACTACAGATTCTGATCCATGGGTTACACTGGTATGAACCCAATCAAGGACACTAATAACCAGATGATAACTTTTAGCTATGCCTGAGAGATTTTTTAATAACTTGTAAGTGCTATGAATATACTCTATAATTTGTTTCTCATCAAGTGTTAAGATATTTTGGTCCAGTGGAATCAGGGCCCAAGAATGATCTAAGTCCTGCCTGACCTTTTGTCACATCAAAGATAGTTGAATATACACACTCGTTGCACAACAGCAAAGCAATTTATTATATCTAATCACCAGCAGCGTGTGGAAGGCAAGTGTTTAGCAGATTCTTTTTTTCTCTGGTAGGATTTTTATATCCTGCTGTATTCCCTTATACATTCTGACCATATTGGCTATATTAAATGACTAAGCCCAGCTTTCCCTGAATCCAGTCTTCTCTTGAAATGAACCAGGTCACGTTTCCTAGGAGGGTTGTCAGGCGCATTAGAAATGGACCGTTGGATTAACGACCTTTTGAGACCAATGACATTTTGACATAAATTCTATTTCTTCTGCATGGATATATACCAAACAAATCATTAAGTCGTTAAGTAGATCTTTGTCATGACTGAACAAATAAAAATCTGCTTTCCCCGTTCTTTCATTTTTTGTAAACAAATTATATAACACTTGCACTCCATCCACTGTTGTGTTCTCACAGGTTTGTAGGACCGGGGGTCTGGAGCTCCAGCCCACTTTCCCTGTGCATAGATTAGGCCAGTATTGTTGGTGTGGCTTGCTGCTATTAGAGACCATGTGTTTGTGCCAGTGAGCACATCTCTGAGTTCACTTGCTCTTGGCCGCTGAGCCTCCAAGGTAAATATGACCAGTCCCAGTAATCTTGGCCTTTAATGAGGCACAAGCTGAATGTGCAAAGTACAAATGCTAGGAGGGGTTTATTTATGTAGTATTATTCATCAGGTTTAAAGAACACCCAGCCCTCTTGTTATATAAAGGAACAGTACAAAGGGAATAAATACGGACCCACTGGAAGTTTTACTGTTTGTTTCCACTCTGAGTGAACTCACGTCTTTCTAAGGGCCCTGTTCTCTACTGGTTTTTTTCCATGAAATCAGAAGGGCTCACAAAACATCAACAAAGAATTGGGTCATTAAAACAACAATGACTAGAAAAGAAGGAAAAATACAAAATATTTTGGGGAAAAATCCTATACATTTTATTTTTTAAAATCTTATACATATACTGCCCCTAAAACACTGGTTCTCAACCTGTGGGTCGCGACCCCTTTGGGGGTTGAACGGGGTTGCCTAATACCATAGGAAAACATGTATTTCCAATGGTCTTAGAAACCGAGACACTGCTCCTCTATCCGTCTCCAGGCGGGTCCACCCACATGCAGATACGCCCACATACAAGTATTAAAGGGTCGCAGCATTAGGAAGGTTGAGAACCACTGCACTAAAAGGTGATCCATTAAATTCACCTGAGGATTTCAAAGCACTAACAAAAGACTCATCCATAGCTGGATTTTGACTTGCTTGTAGCCTTAATTCTTAGAATCTTCCTTCTTCCATCTGTTTTTTCAATCTGGAGGGAAAGAGGTCTAGAATTAGAAGTCAAAAGCTCTGGGTTCAAATCCCAGCTCTGTCCTTGACTGACTGTGTGACATTTAGAAACTCAGTTAAGCTTTCTGAGGCTCCATTTCCTCATCTGTAAAATGGGGATAATAGCCATTTAAACCACCTCCCTCACTGGGTTTGTCATAAAAGCAGAACTTTATGCATAAGTGGTGGTTGTTGCTCTCTGAAGTTTCTCTTCTTTCATGATGAGACTTCTGGTCTTCAGAGCTCTTCTCCCCAAGTCATCTTTGTAGCTGGGAATTTCTACCAGACAGTCTGCATTTGGACGGTGTAGTCAAAGCCGACTCCTGCTGGTCTTCAGCTATAGCTGTAAAGTTTTTTGAAATTGGAAATGCAAATTCTGATTGGTTTATTATTAATAGAATACCTTGCCCAAGGCAGTTCATAGGATCATAGTGTTGCTGTTTAATTCTTTTAGTCATATTGGAATCCTCGTGACCTCATTTGCAGTTTTCTTGACAAAGATGCTGGAATAGTTTGCCATTTCCTTCTCTCACTGATTTTACAGATGAAGAAACAGAGGCAAACAGGGCACAGTGACTTGCTCAGGGTCATATACCTAGCGAGTGTCTGAGGCTGGCTTTGAACTCAGGTCTTCCAGACTCCAAGCCCAGCCCTTTATCCACTATGCCACCTAGCTGCTCCTGGATCATAGTATCAGGCCTGAAAGGGAACACAGAGGTCATCTGATCTGACCCTTTCATCTTACAAATGAAGTGGGGGGGAAGAGAGGGTAAGTAATTTGCTCGAAGTCACACAGGTAATAAATAGTGGAATCAGTAGTCAAATCCAAGTCCTTTGACTCCAGCTCCAGGACTAACCATTGTACAACACTGCCCTTTTGATTTTTGTCTCGGGGAATGAATATAAATATCCTTGGTTTAGAACAAGGGCTCTTAACTTGAGGGTCCAAGGAGTTTGTTGACAGATTTAAACAACCCTGCGAATTTGGATGGGGGAAAATTACATCTTCATTTCCTGACTCTGTTAAAGCATTATCGCATCTTGTTATTACTCCATAGGAAATTATATTATATTGTTCACTAATCTCTAGCTGAAATTTATGATTTTCTTCAATTATCCTAAAACTTGATTCTGAGAAGGGGTTGTTAGGCTTCCCCAGACTGCCAAAGGAGTGTCTGAGACAATAAAGGGTATGAATCTCCAGTGGAGAAGCAAGGATGCTCATCTAGAGAAGTGAACGATGCAGACATCGAGGCCTTTGTAGTGTGATGTAATCAGAGGAGCGCTGGATATGCAGTTAGTTTCAGCGTTCTCATTTGTAGGATGAAGGGGTTGAAGTTAAGTCTACAAGAATTTATCAAGCACCCACTGTGTGCCAAACCTGTCGGTTACCCTCAACATGGCTTAGTCTGTCTACAAAGATGATTTTACTGGGGTATGGAGAATGTCTGTCCCAAGCATGTGAAGGCTTGTGCTGGGGGAATGGGAGGGTGAGAACAATTTGTGCCAATGGCCACAGAGATGGCTGAAGCAGATGCCACGGAGCAATTAGAGCTTGATCAGACATCGAAGACACCAAAGTCATTCCCTGCGTCCCTGCCATTGCCAGTCATTTTGACCTTTGTTTTGCTGCTTGATTTTGATGACTCTGGAAGTGATGGTAAGTCTGCCGACTTTGCACAGCTCTGTCTCACTTAAATTCAGTTCACTCTCACGATATCATCCCATGATGTCATTAGTACTTTACTTTTTTTTGTCTTTTTGGAGGGGGGAAGGCAGGACAATTGGGGTTAAGTGACTTGCCCAAGGTCACACAGATAGTAAGTGTCAAGTATCTGAGGTTGGATTTGAACTCTGGTCCTGCTGACTCCAGGGCTGGTGCTCTATTCACTGTGCCACCTAGTTGTCCCCTATCATTAGTACTTTTAAAAAATAAACAAAGGACGCACAAACAACAACTATGTGCCAAGCACTAAGGCAAAAACAGTCCCTGCCCTCAAGGAGCTTATGATCTAGACAAATTGCCGAGGTCCCTTTCAGGTTTAAAAGTTGTCTAATCCCCTAGAACTACCTACACTCTTGTCGTTTAACCATTCTGTGGTGTGGTACAGTGAATGACAAGAGTACTAGGAAATGGAGTCAGAAGACCTAGGGTGAAATCCTGCCCTGCTACTTACTAACTTCATGATGCTGGACAAATCACTTAACTTCTCTGGGTCTCAGTTTTCTCATCTCTGAAATGGATTGGATGGCCTCTGAGGTCCCCTCTACTGATAAATCTACGACTCACATTTAAATTCACCTGAGGATTCATTTCAAAGCAGTAAAGAAACCTTACTTTGACATTAAAAGATGAAGTTTCATACATCTAGTAGGGCAAAATGCAAAATTTTACAACAGAATACATGTGACTGACACATATAGAAAAAAAAAATCTTTGCGTTTTGTCACCTTCTCCAATATAATGTAATTTTCTATGGAATAGTATCAAGGTGCAATAATGCTTTAACAGAGCAAGGAAATGAAGCATATTCTCATAAACATCTGAAATGAGTAATCATTTACAAATGGTTCATAAATGTAAAAATTATCCTACCGTCCTCCAAGATAAACACACCTGACTTATAAACCAGGGGCAATAAATAGGACAGATAATCCCCAAACTCCTTTATATTTCACTTTGAAATATAATACCTTTCCAACAGTGTGTTTACCCCCCTGATTGTACTTTTTGCTTACTAATTATAATACTGAATGTGGCTGGCATTTCCAGAGTGTGCATGCACCAACTGCCAGTGAGGGAAGGCAGCACAGGGAGGCGGCTGGGAGGCAGCAGGAATCCAGTCTGGAAGTAAAACTTACTGAGGCTTTGGAAAAAGTAGGTGATTCTCTAGTGTGATGTTGGGAAAGAGCATTGGCACAGTGGCAGCTAGACCAATGCTTGCTCCCCTCCCCCTTCTTTTTCCTCTTGAAAAACAAACCAACCAGGAACCGCAAATCCAAGTTTTTCTTCTTTCAAACTCCCACCAATTGTTCCCCTCCCCAAAGAAGAAGCTGGCGTGGTGATGATAATAATAGTAACTCACATTTCTGTAGCACCTGCTCTGTGCCAGGCACAGGGTAAAGCAAAGCACCTCACAAATATTCTCTCATTTGATCCTCACAACCACTTTAAGGGGTGGTTGTGGTCACTGGTGTTGTTCAGTTGTGCCCAGTTGTGACCCCACCCCGCGGATCATACCACACCAGCACTGTCTATGGAGTCTTGTTGTTGTTGCTGTTTTGGAGGGCAAGGCAATAGGGGTTAAATGACTTGCCCAAGTATACGACATTAGACGTGTTGTGTAGAAGAATTAGAACAAATGAAAGGAAACATGAGAAAGAAAAAAGAACAAAACAGAACAGAACAACAATGACAAAAATAAAATAGTCTGCTTTGCCCTGAATTCCAGCTCCGTGGTTCTTTCTCTGGATGTGGATGGCGTTTTCCATCATGAGTCCTTTGGACCGTGAATGGCTGAGAAGGGCTATGACTATCAAAATCAGTCATCACACACTGTGTACAGAGTTCTTCTGGTTCTGCTCCCCTCACTCAGCATCAGTTCATATAAATCTCTCCAGGTTTTTCTGAAGTCTGCCTGTTCATCACTTCTTATAGCACAATAGTGTTCTGTTACATTCATATACCACTTGTTCAACCATTCCCCAGTTTCCAATTCTTGGCCACCACAGAAAGAGCTGCTATAAATATTTTTGTACACATAGGTCCTCTTCCCCTTTTTTGTTTTGTTTTGTTGGGGTTTTTTTGGTTAGGGTTTTTTGTTTGTTTGTTTGTTTTTCTCTTTGGAGAGACAGGGCAATTGGGGTTAAGTGACTTGCCCAAGGTCACATGGCTAGTAAGTGTTAAGTGTCTGAGGCCGGATTTGAACTCGGGTCCTCCTGACACTAGGGCAGTGCTTTATTCACTGCATCACCTAGCTGCCCCCGTCCCTCCCTTTTTATGATCTCTTTGGGATACAGCTCTAGAAGTAGTATTGCTGGGTTAAAGGGTGTGCACATTTTTATGTGGGCATAGTTCCAAATTGTTCTCCAGAATGGTTGGATCAACTCGCAATTCCACCAACAATAAATTAGTGTGCCAACTTTCCCACATCTTCTCCAAAATATATCATAAGAAGACCAAATTTTCAGCAACTCACCACAGAGGATCTGTATGTATATTTAAAAATTTTCTAGAACTGAGGGAATGAGACAAAGTGCTAACACTGACAACCAACACAAAGCACTAACAACTAAGGAATCAGGAAAGGCCTTCTGTAAGAGGCAGCACAACAACTGGGCCCTGAAGAAATAAGAGATTCCAACAGATGGTGTTGAGTAGAGAATACATGCCAGGTATTCCAAGGACTCAACCGACAGGTCAGGTTTGACTGGAAGATCTAATATATGAAGAGTGATCAATTAACTCACCAATTAATCAACAAGAATTTATTAATTACATGCCATGAACTGTACCAAGCACTAATATAAAAGTGACGCTCCATCAAAGAGTCTATATTCTCTGGTAGCATTGAATATGTTCATAGACAAGTGAAGAAATTTTAAACAAAATCATTACAAAGGACTTTCTGTGAGGGCGGGAGGGACTCTACCACCTTGGGCAGTCAGGAAAGAGTCTTTGTAGGAGGTGGCACTTAAACTGATCCTTAAAGAGAGGTAGGAGTTTCAGGAGCTGGGACAGCCTTGTAGAAATAGGAGACACCCTAGACAATGGCAGGGGGAGTGGAGAAGGAAATGCTTTGTATGAGCAACAGTAGGTAAGCCAGTTTGACGGGTACACAGAATACGTGAAAGGGAATAATGTGTAAGAAAAGGCCTGGAAAAACTAAGCTAGAGATAGATTATGAAGGGCTTTAAATGCCTGAAGAGGAATTTGTACTTTATCCTTCAAGTTCATCCTTCCTTTTCAAAGAGGACCAATGACATCGTGGATGGTATCTTGACTTGTGAATTGGGTTTAAGGGAGGTAATATTACACAAAATCATCAGCCGTACTCTCTTCCAGAGTCATTGAAATCCAGTTGACAGGGCAAAAATTGGGATGGCTGACCATGACCCAGAATGCCGTGGATGATCTTGGTGTCTTTAAATGTCTGCCCAAGCTCTAAGCACTCCATGGCATCTGCTTCAGCTGTCTTTATGGATGTAGGAACAAATTGTTCTCATTCTCCCATTCTGGCAGGGGATGTCTTTACATGCTTGGAGTAGACATCTCCCTAACTCACTCATAGGTTTGTGGCCTGTCACTTACAGTCACACACACCCGACTAAAACTGTCTCGGCAGATGGCTAAACCAGGTTGGAGTATTTTGTCCTAGAGAAAACAGGGAGGCCTTGGAACGCTGAAAGCACAGCAGTAACATGACCGGACCTCTGCTATGGAAATCTCATTGTTGGCAGCTATGTGAAGAAAGGTATTGGACTGCAGTAGAGAGACTTGAAGTAGGTAGGCTATTTAGGAGCTTAGACTTTCTCATCTAGGGGAGCAGTGTGACAAGAGGCTAAATTAGGGCAGTGGCCTTGTGAGTAGAGAGAAAAGGGTGGAGGTAAGAGATGCCATCTCCCCATTTTCCATCAATGACTCTGATTGGTTTTATTTTTTTTTTGCAATATCTTACCTCTCCCCCAGCATAAACCGATCACCTGAAATCTTATCATCATGCAAACTGATTGAGTTTTTAATATTCCACAGCTTCTAGACTCCTTCAGTTGTCTCTGCCCTCTAATGGGGTCCCAGGGAGGGTGGAATACCAAACTCCTCCAAAAGCCTTTCTTTATAGAGAAGGTTAAAGACTTTCCAGGTTAACTCTCCATTTTCCTTTAGCCACTATATCCTTAGTTTTGACTCCAGAGAACAAAAATGCTCATGCTAAAAATTTAGTAATCAGCAATCCCACCCCTGGGGTGGGAGAAAAACAAAGTCAAAGATGATGTTGGGGTTACAAATCTCTATAGGGATAGGGAAGAGGGGGTAGTCTTGGAGCAAAAAATGAGTTCTGTTTTGGACATGCAGAGTTTAAAATGCTTCAAGTTGATGGTACAGTGGATAGAGCTCTGAATTAAAGTCAGGAAGATCCGAGTTCAAATCCAGCCTCAGATACTTACTAGCTATGTGATCCTGGGTAAGTCATTTAACCTGTTTGCCTTAGTTTCTTTATCTGTAAAATAGAAATAATAACAGCATCTGCTTTTCAGTGTTGCCTTGAGGATCAAACGAAGTAATGTTTGTAAAAAGCACTTTCCACAGTGCCCGGCACGTAGAGCACCTTAGAGAAATGCTCCTCTTCCTCCGCCTTCCCTTTCCCACTAGAATACCCAGCAATGTGGAATAAGATTTGGAAGGTCGGTAGGAGGCAGATAATGAACAGAGTTTTAAGTGATATGAATATAGAATCACATTCTGAATCGTTTAAAATGGCTGTTCAGTCACATTGTGATTTTCTTTCTGTAGATGAAGCAATTGACATTTCCTCATAAAGTCCATCTTCCCTTCCACAAGTTATCGCCACTTGTGTTCCCCTGAGCAATCTTACTTTTTGCTTGTGAAGACCCCAGATGCACACAACTCCAAAGAGGTCCTGAACAAAGCTACAGGAAGGGCTGGGGGTGGGGGAGGGAAGTACTAGACTTAGAGTCTGAAGAGCTATTCACTGGTTCTGTGAGCTTGGACCAGTCACTTAACTAATGAGAGAATTAGAAGTTTTGCCCATCATTATCCCACAACCACACTCTAGAATCATGGAGCTTTGATTTATAATAATTCTACATTGTCAAGCAGTTAGGTATCAAAGTGGCTGGAGTGCTGGGCTTGGAATCAGGAAGACTCATCTTCCTGAGTTCAGATCTGGTCTCGGATACTTACTAGCTGTGTGACCCTGGGCAAGTCACTTAACCCTGTTTGCCTCAGTTTCCTCGTCTGTAAAATGAGCTGGAGAAGGAAATGGCAAAGCACTCCAGTATCTTTGCCAAGAAAACCCCAAATGGGGTCACAAAGAGTCAGACACAACTGAAAATGACTGAACAACAACAAAAGCATCGTCAACCAAATATCCAGCTCGTGACCCACTATGACTCATTTTTCTGATGCACTAACATACCTAATGAGCCGCCTGTCTTCTCTCTGTTGTTTCAGACCATTTCTCTCATCAGACAAGGCCACTTTGATTTCTGGCCCTTCCTTTTGGGATATTAAGCCACCACACCTAATTTGGCATCATGTACCCACTTCAATAAGCTGCTGTTCTCACCTCCATCATCCAGATCTTGGATGAAAGTAATAACTAACTTTTCTTCCTTTAAATCTCTTTTCTGGTGGATCCCAAATGGCTGCCCAGCTCAGGGCAGCAAGCTCATTTTTTGTAAATTATTTCTTTGCTTTCGTCAAGGCTATTTGTCCCCTTTCATTTATAGCAAATACTTGCCCAGACTGCAATAAAAATCAACTTTCTTTATCTGTAGATAAGATCCCATTATAAAAGTACAAAAAACAAATAAATAAAATTTAAGAGGGAGTAATGCCAATTCTGCAGGCAACAGTGAGGGGAGGGAGGTGGAAGTGGAGAGGCAGCTAGGTGGCACAGTGGAGAGCTAGACCTGGACACTGAAAGACCTGAATTCAAATTCAGCCTTAAACATTTACTGACTCGATGACCCTGGGCGAGTCATTTAACATCTATTTGCCTTAGTTTCCTCATCTGTAAAATGGGGATATAATAGCACCTATCTCACAGGGTTGTGAGTTTCAAATAAGATAATAATCGTAAAGCACTTTATAACCTTAGAATGCTGGATAAATACAAGCTATTTCACCCCATGCCAATGGGACAGCTGGTTAATTGTAAGTTAAGGAGGCTGCTGCCCCAAACTGAATATAATCATGAGTAGTTGTAACCTTGACTGGCTCACTGAACCACCCCTCCCCACCCCAATTAGGATTAGCTGAGTTTTACACCGATGAGTTCTAAAGAAATAAAATTTCACATCTAAATCTTGAGAAAAGTTCATGTTTGGCAGTTACTCACCTCTTGGAAGACAACCAAAGTTTAATTTATTCTAAATACAAGAGAAAGGGCAGCATTCGTTAGCACGATTGGCCCAAATATCTGAAGCTTATTTAAATTCTGGAATTCACCATGTTTATGCTGTTACACCTTCCCTGCATTTCTTCTGTATAATGAAAAGCAGGACAACGATACATAGACAGGGGACAAAACTAGTGCAGTTACAAATTGGGATATGAAAAACTTTCAAACTCACATTCATTTTAGGGCAAATCTCTCAGATAAGGAAGGCAAAGGAGAAAATAGAAATCTGAGGGGTTTGTAACGTGTGAATGTTACATACCGCCTCTCACTCGCCCAAAGATTAGTCCATGTGTTTTACAAGTGTGGGGGAGCCGAGTGACGGGTTCCACCATGTTCTGCTTTTACTGCCAATTACTATGATTGCTACTGGTACTACTAGTACTACTGCTACTACTGCTACTACTGCTACTACTACTACTGCTACTACTACTGCTACTACTACTACTACTACTACTATTACTACTGCTACTACTGCTACTACTACT
>CM053589.1:19138038-19170669 GCA_028646515.1 Pseudochirops corinnae
TACTGCTACTGCTACTATTACTACTACTACTACCACTACCACTACTACTACTGCTACTACTACTAGTAGTAGTAGTACTACTACTACTGCTACTGCTGCTACTACTACTACTGCTACTGCTACAATTTACAGAGCACTTACATAGCATTTTATTTATATTATTTGAGCTTTAGGGTGCCCCTGTGAGATAAACAGTACAAGTGGGTGAAGACCATGAGAAGGTTTAGTGGTGCCCAGACCATTGTAAGTATTTGCATACACAGGTAGGGGATTTGATCTTTGACCAACCTTTCCTCTCCTCAGCCCATAAACCTCAGAATGTAATCACAGAGTATAAACTAATTGAAAAGATGCAGCCTGCTCTGGTGATCCTTTATGAAGTGAGAACTCCTTTCTCTGATTTAAATTAAAAGAATTAAAAGATACAGCCACATTAGATGACCAAAAATTTGGAGCCCATTTGCTGAGCTTTAAATAGCTAAGCCCTAGGGATAGTAGTTTGATTGGATGGAGTTGAGGCTCCTCCACAAATTGCTTCTAAGCCTGTACAGACAGTTCTCACTTTACCTAAATTCCCATTATGCAAATTCGACTTTACTAAAGAATTCTGAAAGAAATTAGCATTCCAAAAACACATTTATGTTAACCTTGCCGTAGAGGGCTGTGCTCAATGTCTCCATTCCCACCCCTCTGCTGGGCACTCCAAGGTCTCCCCCTGCCCCCTAAAAAAAAGACCTCAAGAAACGCTCTTGGGGCAGTTAGGTGGCACAGTGAATAGAGCACCTACCCTGGAATCAGGAGGACCTGAGTTCAAATACGGTCTCAGACACTTAACACAAAAACTAGCCGTGTGATCTTGGGCAAGTCACTTAACCCCCGTTGCCCTTCCCTCCCCTCTCCAAAAAAAGAAAACAAACTAGTCTCCAAGTGAAAGCAGAATGGAAGTAACAAGGAGAGACTGCAACCACTTCCCCAACTAGAGACAGAGAGAAGAGAGACAAAGAGAAAGAGGCAGAGAAAGAGAGACAGAGACAGAGACGGAGGGAGACAAAGAGACAGAGAGAAATCTTCAGGCTACTAGTCAAGGCTATTTGTCCCCTTTCGTTTATAGCAAATACTTGCCCAGACTGCAATAAAAATCAGCTTTCTTTATCTGTAGATAAGATCCCATTATAAAAGTACAAAAAACAAATAAACAAAATTTAAGAGTGAGTAATGCCAGTTCCTCAGGCAGCAGGGAGGAGAGGGAGGTGGAAGTGGAGAGGCAGCTAGGTGACACAGTGGAGAGCTAGACCTGGACTCTGAAAGACCTGAATTCAAATCCAGCCTTAAACGTTTACTAACTGGGTGACCCTGGGCAAGTCATTTAATATCTATTTGCCTCAGTTTCCTCATCTGTAAAATGGGGATAGGATAGCACCTATCTCTCAGGATTATTGTGAGGTTCAAATGAGATAATAATCGTAAAGCACTTTATAACCTCAGAATGCTGGATAAATACGAGCTATTTCACCCCATGCCAATGGGCAGCACATTTTGCCCAGGCAAGTCACTCCTTAGGTGGGCTGGGGTGAGGAGGGGTGGTTCAGTGACCCAGTTAAGGATACCACTACTCATGATTATATTCAGTTGGGGGCAACAGCACCCTTAACTTACAATTAACCGGCTGGCAGCTGGCACTGGTGCACCCAGGCTTCTATCCTTTCCGAGGCTTAAAAGTTCTTGTGTTTCCTTCATCCCTTCTGGCTTCTGACTCCCATGATCCTCTCACCTCTGCTCTCAGCTGAGAAAACTACACTTCCCATCAGTCCCCTGATAATTTAGTACTTAGATATATACTTTCACATATTTTGCTCATTGTTGTTGAGTCACGTCTGACTTCATGATCTCATCTTACTTTCTCCAACTCATTTTACAAAGGAGGAATTGAGACAGACATGGTTAAGTGACTTGCCCAGGGTCACGCTGCTAGTAAACGTCTGAGGACAAATTTGAATTCAGGTCTAGGCCTGGAGATCTATGCAGCCTTAGACACTTGACATGTTTACTAGCTGTGCAACCTTGGGCAAGTCACTTAACCCCAATTGCTTTGCCTTCCCCCTTCCAGAAAAGAGAAAAGAAGAATGCTACTCTAAATATTTTGATGTATGTGAGAACTTTGTTTCTATCTCTGAAACTTTCATGATTTTTTTCCAATGTTGTTAGTCTAATCTCACCAGTTAAACTGTAAACTCCATGAAAACAAGGAACATGGTTCCTGTATCCCTCATAGTGCCTGAACATATGGCACCAAATAAATATTTGATTGATCAATGGAAAATACAAGCTGTTAGGTCTTTATCATCAAAAGCAGTCATCAGATGGTGCTCATCTGCTCATTGTTTCATAGAAAGTGAATCAGTAGGCAAGGTCCCTGCCCTCTAGAAGCTTATAATCTAAGATGGACACACTGTCACAGCCCAACATCAAGGATATAGAGACATCTGGACCAATATTGGAAAAGTACATCATTTAATTATAAATAACATAGCAACATCATGTATAAACTGAGGATGAACACATGGCTGAATTGGAAATGAATGGGTGTTGTATGTTCCAAATGGAAAGGGAATTGAGTGCTTAGCTTAACAACAGCATAATCCGCAACTTGACATTTTTTAAGAGAAACATAGGTTGTAGAATGGGGGCAATTGTAATATTAGTGAGGACTCTTATTCGGACTCAGTCATCCGAGGACTCTAGGAAATTGTCCTGAGTGCCTGTTTCTCCAGTTCCTATTTTTTTTGGAGAATGGGACTTCACCTCAGAACATTCCATTTTTCTACTCACTCTATTATACTCTATAATTTTTATGGGTCTGTGGAATGGGGATAGCAACATCAGAGGGAATAGGGAACTTCATGGGAATCAACCCAAATGTATTGGGAGTAGGGGATGATGCAGCTGTACCAAGACTGTGTTTCAAAATAGTCACTTAGGACGAGTAGAGGAAAAAAGGGAAAAGGCTTTCTATCAGTGTTTCATTGGTGAAAAGTACTGAAGAGCATAGGATGACAACAGCCATGGAACCAAAAACCTTTAGTCAAATGCTCCTGAACTCTATTGGAAAAAAAGCTTATCTCTCTATTAACTAAAAATGCAAAATACACGGGAAAAATTCATTGTATTCCATTTCACAATCTTGAGATCAGCTCCTATCAAACTACTCTCAAATACATGGTTAAAACTCCTGCTCCTCTCGATTTTCTTAGCTCTGGATGTGGCACTGTCTTTATTTAAAGTACCTAGACTTGTAACCCCAGATGGCTGGTTCTTCCATCTCTCTCATTCCAGGACCTGTTGTTTATAACTCCGAAATAGTTCTCAAGAATTCACCTCCTCTTTTTCTTACTTCCTCCATTTTGGGTTCCCATTACTTCTCTCTTAGACTATTATAATAGCTTCCTAATATGTCTCCAATATTCCAATGTCTCCTCCAATTCATTCTGCACAAAGCTACCTAATCTCCCCAATCACTGGTGATCCTGTCACTGCATCCAGAGTTTTCACTTCCTTTCCACTCACTTCCCACTGCAGTTTGGCTTCCAACCTCATCACTCAAATGAAATTGCTCTCTCCAAAATAAGTGACCTCTCCATATGACCTTTTCCCAGTTCTCATCCTTCTTGACTTCTCTTGACCTTCCCTTTTCTCCTTGACACTTTCTTGTCTCTAGGTTTTTATGACATTGCTCTCTCCTGGTTCTCTTCCTACCCATCTGAGTGTTCCTTTCAAGTCTCCATTGTTGGGTTCATCCAGGTTGCACCTAACCATGGGTATCTCTGGGCCCTCTTCAGTTCTCCCTCTGTACTATTTCTCTTGGTGAGCTCATTAGTTCCCATGGATTGTTATCTCTATGTAGACAATTCTTGGATTTATTTTCCAGTCCTATCTCCTGACTTCCAGGCTCTCATATCTCGATACTCAATAAACATTTATTAAATACCTATTGTTTACTAGGCACTGTGCTAAATGAAAGAGATACGAATAACAAAGATTGATCCAAGACAGTTCTGAAGGACTTATGATGAAAAATGCTTCCCCCCTCCAGAGAAAGAACTGGTGAAATCTAAATGCAGATCAAAGCATACTTTCGAAAACTTTATTTTTCTTGGGGTTATTTTGGGTGGCGTCTATTTTTTTTTTTTACAACATAGCAAATGTGGAAATAAGTTTTGCATGACTGCACATGTATACTCTATATCAAATTGCTTGCCTTCTCAAGGAAGGGGGAGGGAAGGGAAGAAGAGAATTTGGAACTCAAAAAAAATTTTAAATGAATGGTAAAATTGTTATTACGTGTAATTAGGAAAAATGAACTATAAAATGAAAAGAAAAATCATCCCCTATGCACAATCTAATTGAGGAAGACAATGCATAAAAGGAATCTGAAAGTTGGGGGGCTGAGGGAAGGCTTACCAGAGGGTACCTGGTGCGTGGGCATGATGTTTACAGACAAAATCAAGCAAAGCAGCTGATGGGAAATGGGGAGCTGGCCAGAAATTCTGAGCCTCCTACAAAGAGAGGCTTTGGGAGGAGCTTTTTGCTTTTCCCTCTGACCCTCCAGTCACAGGAGAGAGGCCCTTACAGGTACTCAGGAGTACCAAAGCTGAAGCAATCTCCATGATGGGGAGATTTCTGATGAAGAGCTTATCCTGGGGGAAAGTGTGATATTCATGGAATCAAAATGAAGCAGAGAGAACAGTTAGTGCCTACTGGACATCTTGAACTAGGTGCTCCATAGATATTTAGAAACTAAACTAAAAAAAATAAAATAAAATAAAAACGAAACTATTTTTTTTCCCTCCAAACTTTCCTGTTATTGTTGAGGACACCACCATCCTCTCAGTCACCCAGGCTCAGAACCTAAGTACCACCCTCAGCTCCTCACTCTCACTACCCCTATCAAAGCTGTTGCCAAGCCCTCTTCATTTTATCTTTGTAACAACTCTTGTACAGGCCTCCCTTAGTTTGATGCTGACACCACTCCTGTCCTATGGGGGGAGCGGGGTGGGGGTCTTACTGCCTAAGGCCTGAGTTATTTCAATAGTCTTCTGGTTTCTCTTCCCACCCTGAGTCTCTCCCTACTCCAGTACTTCCTCTACTCAGCTATCAAGTAGATCTCCCTAAAGTCTAAGTCTGACCATGTCAGCCCCCCCTGCCTCCCAACTCAATAAACTCTGCATCCCTGGGTCTTACCACCAATACAAAATCCTCTATTTGACTTTTAAAGATATTTATAATTAGGTCCCTTCCTACCTTTCCAGTCTTCTTATACATTATTCCCCTTTCCAAGTACTCTGCAATCCAGGGACACTTCATTCCTTGCTGTTCCTGGGCCTTTAACAATCCTCCTGAATCTTAATGACTTCCCTTTTCAGCTATCTCCAGTTTATCATGTCTAAATTCTGTTTATACACAGTTGTTTGAATGTTGTCTCCCTGATTCATTAGACATTGAGCAACTTGAGGACAGGGTTGTTTTTTTCTTCCTTGTGTTCTTAGTACTTAGCACAGTTCCTGAAACATAGTAGGTACTTAATAAATGCTTGTTGCCTAGATTTTATGTTAAGCTCCTACTAATCACAAACCCATTAAGGAGAGAAGCCATCCCTTCTTAACTCAATCGAGAGCAGGCTGTATATACATGTTTTTCCCCTTCTTAACTCAATCGAGAGCAGGCTGTATATACATGTTTTTCCCCTTCTTAACTCAATCGAGAGCAGGCTGTATATACATGTTTTTCCCCTTCTTAACTCAGTCGAGAGCAGGCTGTATATACATGTTTTTCCCCTTCTTAACTCAGTCGAGAGCAGGCTGTATATACATGTTTTTCCCCTTCTTAACTCAGTCTAGAACAGGCTGTATATACATGTTTTTCTGAGTAAAAGAGAAGCTCTCAGTTTTATATCTTTGTATTTTCAGGCCTACCATAAAGTAGATGGCTATGAAATGCTAGTGGAATTTAATTTAAATAACAGTGAGCATCTTGTAGAATTCTTTGGCCTAATGCAGTCACTGAAGTCCCACAATTCCTAAACTTTATGAAAGGTCCAAATACTATCTGAGTGTGCCTAGGGGAGATAGCTAAGGGGAGTTGGACCTGCAGTCAGGATAACCCCAGATCCAAACCTCCCTCATACTCTTACTACTTGTGTGACTCCAGGAAACTCTTTTAACTGCTGGCCACCTCAATTTCCTCATCTAAAAAAAACGGGGCTAATAATGCCATCTACCTCGCAGGGTGGTTTTGAGGAGATATCTATAAAGCACTTTGCAAATCTTAAAGTGCTACATAAATGTTAATTCTTCTTATGTGTTAGTATATTCAAGGTCAAATCCGACTAGAAAACACCATTATCACACAAATCTCTGGATAAAAAAAATGTTTAACAGGTTCTGGCAGAATCAATCATTTCCAGTTGTGCTAGTTAGACTCTTCATGACCCTATTTGGGGTTTTCTTGGCAAAGATACTGGAGAGCTTTGCCATTTCCTTCTTTAGCTCATTTTTACAGATGAAGAAACTGAGGCAAACAGGGAGACTTGCCCAGGATCATACACTTAGCAAGTGTCTGAGACTAGATTTGAACACAAGGAAATGAGTCTTCCTGACTCCAGGTCCAATGCTCTCCCCACTGCGGCCACCCAGCTGTCCTAGAAGGACCAGTACTTCAAGCAATATTCTATATGTGAAAGAATTTGGGTAGAACTTTGCAAAAATATAACAAACCACTCTTGAATGACAGGGTCAGTTTGAGTGTTCTTTCATCTTAGATGTTAAACTGAGGAAATGCATCTAGGTTATTCTATGATCCAGAATTCTAATTTAAGTTTTCTGAAGTTTGGTATAAATTCGCTAGCAGCGGGATGCAATCCCAACTATTTTAGCTAAATCATAAGTTCATAGATCTGGAGTTAGAAAGGACCTTAAAGGCTCTCTAATCCAATCCTCTCATTTTACAGATAAGGAAACTAAGGTCAGAGAGGTTAAGTGCTCTTAGGTGAAGCCCAAAATCACCCAATTCATAAATGAATGAGGATTCAACTATGGTCTTATGATTCCAATTTCAGTGTTCTTTTCATTGCATTAAGCCACCTGACCTTCCAAGATCCCTTTCCAGTACAAATATATTTCAGAACAGTAATCCCCAGTTTGTATTCCAATTAGTGATCCTTTTTTAAAAAAATCTGACAAATTTAATATAACAGCAAGAATGCCTCCAAACTGGATTTCCTGAAAAATATTCCAATTTCCTCTTCCCTTAAATGACTTTTTGGGAAACTATGTAATGGGGTGTGGTGTGGTTTGTTGTGTTGTTTTGCCCATGTAGGCTATGTGCTATCCACAGGGGCCTGTATAGCTGTGGCTGGGAGGAAAAATGAAATGTCTCTAGAGCCTCTGTCTTTTCCCCCCACTCCCACCCCTTTTCCAAGGGAGACTGATTACTGACAGGAGGGGAAGCGGGAGTTGAGGGCCAGAGGCTGGCTGCTCTGCCCTCCTCAGAAAGAGGAGGATCGCAGGCTGGAATTATGTTTAAATAGTCTTATTTTTGTTTAGTCGTTGAAGTCATATCTGACCTTTTGTAACCTCACGGGCCATGTTTTTTGGAGTGGTTTACCATTTCCTTCTTCGGTGGATTAAGGCAGAGGTGAAGTGCATTGCACAGGGTCACACAGCTTGTGTGTGGCTCGATTTGAACTCAGGTCTTCCTGATTCCAGGCCTGGTTCTCTATCCACTGAGTCACTTAGCTTGTTAGCTTAGGGCATAGGTTCCCAAAGTGGGTGATACTGTACCCTGGGGGTGCTGAAATGATCCAGGGGGTGGTAGTAGCCTCACGTGCAATTGAGGGGCGTTGAATAAAAATAAAGGGGTGATAAGAAGAGAAATGTGAAAAACTGTTCATACACGTTTCATCTGTTGTGTAACAGAGTTAAAGTCATAGGGCTTACATTATTTTCTAAATACAAGTTCTAACCGATCAGTGGTCAAGTTCACCAACAGGTTTAACAAGCAAGCGTTGGCAGGAACGCATTGTCAAAAAGTCCAGCATGCGTCAGCAGGAACATGTGTGTGTGTGATGACTTGTTTACAACACGATACACAATATGGCGTCATCAAAATTTCAATGCAGGACAAAACCCAAAAATTTCTAATAAATGATTAAATTTAAGATCTGTCATTTTTAAAAAATTATATATTTGCTGAAATTATGCAAATGAAAAGACATGAAAGAAAGTAGATTTCCGGGGGCACACTGAGTAACTTTTTTTTAAATAAGGTTTGTTTTTATGGGGCAGCTAGGTGGTGCAGTGAATAGAGGACCAGCCCTGAAGTCAGGAGGACCTGAGTTCAAATGTGACCTCAGACACTTGACACACTAGCCGTGTGACTTTGGGCAAATCACTTAACCCCACATGCCCTCCAAAAAAGCAAATAATAATAATAATAATAATAAGGTTTGGTTTTGCTTTGTTTTTTGTTTGTTTTTGCCAAATAAGTTTGGAACCTCTGGTCCAAGGGGAAATAATTTTTAGGTTCAAGACAACACTTTTTATCTCTGTCCCTTAATGGGGAAAGAATGCTGTGAGCTGTATATCCAAGGCTTGACTCCGTCCCCACAAGATACCATTTCCACAATAAACATATGTAGAGAATAGAAGAACCCATTTATCCAAATCAGAAGCAAAAGAGAAATCAGAGACTATTCCCAGGAGAACAGAGAGCAAGCGACACACACGGAGTAAATGAGCTCTCCCCATGGGGAGTGAAATAGCCCAACCCAACTCAGTCAACAGAGAAAGTCTCCAGTCTTGTCCAAGGGGAAGCCTCCAGCGTCGCGCCCCTGGCTCCTCTACAACAGCTTCTTCCTTTTACAGGGACGTCCCCACTCTGGTTCAGACCCTCATTTCCTTCCATCCTTCCATCCTACTCCTTCCAATCTCTCTTAACATATGTGGCCGCCAGATTAACAATCACGACAATCAAAATAACAATTATTGTCATTTATACAATGGTTTGCAAAGTCCTTGTATACCCTCCCTCACAGCCAGCCTGAGAGGACAGGCATCCTCCTCCTCATCATTATTATTATTATTATTATTATCATTATTCCCATTTTGGCTTAGGAAGGTTCCATGGTCACAAAGCTGGGAAATGTTGAAAATTGGATTTGAACCCAGGTCTTTCTGGTTCCATGTCTGGCACTCTTATCCACCATGTCATGCTGCCTCTTGATTTCATCATTATTACCCTTTTCAAAAAACCCAACTACCTTGCCATGGTTCTTCATTGCCTACTTCAGACTCTGGCCTGGGATTCAAGGTGTTCCACAAACTCGTCTCAGTTCCTTCCTCTGCTCTGTCTCACCCTCCTCTCCTTCACATTGCTGTCCTGTAGCAGGCTTCTCCATGTCTACAAACCTCTTTGCTCTCATTTTCACCTGTGGAAATCCCACATGTCTGAATGCCCACCCATTGCCATTTCCTCCACAAATTTCTCCCAGTTCTCCTAGTGAGAAATGATCTTTCTGCCCTTGGAATTCTCTTAAAAAGCATCATCATATGCACTTACCTTATTCTATTTTGTGTTAGGCTTATTTATGTATGTTTTTTGAATAGGGGTGTGCCAGTGTTTAATAACCCACTCCCCGGGAGGGAAAAAGATGTGTGAAACATTTTAAGTTTAATTTGCTTTATTAATATTTTCTCCATCATGTTTTCAAGTCTAGACAATCAAAACAATAAATCGATCCCTGATTTGTAAGGTTTGCCAATTTCTGAGGTGAAAATGCTTCCCCAGAAAATTTAACAACAGGCTTTGAAGAGCCAGTTGAGCTGGCTTCAGCATATTCCTGCTTCCCTAGCAGAGTATGAACTCTATGGGGACAGGAACTATATCTTACCTGTCTTCCTATTTCCCTCAGTGGCTGGGCACAATACTTTGGACTTAGGTCTTCTTTAATAAATATTTGTCAAATTTGAATTGTCCCTTTTGAAGAAGGGACCGTGTCTTGCATTCTTATGTGCCATAGGACCTAGCAAGTGTGAATAGAAGCTCAGTAAATACTGACTAAAAAAAAAAACCTTAGAAACACAGCTTTTAATCACATCACTAACCTGGTCACAAATCATCATTGGTCTTCTGTTGTCTATGCAATAAACTTCTAACGCCTTAGCCCATTCAAGGTTTTCCCTAGGATGGTTTTAACCTACCTTTCCAGTCTATCTCCTGCTACCCCTCTACATGTATCTCTATTATATCTGCATGTTCTATTCAGACTGCATTATTATTTCTTCTATCCCAAACATATCCCAAGCAACTCCACATTCATGTATGTCTCCGTTCATGTCTTTTTCTCTGCCCAGAATTCCTCTTCTCCCCTGCCCCATTATCCATCCTTCAAGGCCCACTTCAAATGTAGCTCTTCCATGAAGCCTTCCCTCATTTTTCTCTTCATCTTCATCTGAATTCCCATAAAGCTTTGCTTAAACCTATCTTGTGTCATTTTTCTGCTTTCTACCTCTTATTACACTTCTTCAAATTCATGTCTTCTCTCTCTTAAAGAATTGTAAGGTCTTTGAGAACAGGCATTACTGTTCCCCTTTGGACTGTTTTACACATAACAGACGTAAGAGACATTTAATAATTCAATGAAATCTATTCCAAGGCTTTCAATTGAATAGCTTTTATTTCATCCACAAGACAACTACTTCAAACAAAGGTATTACCTAAAGAAATAATCGTAATATTAAAAATTGGTCTATTTTAGCTTACTTAATAATTCAATTATTTTGTTCAAAAGAAAAAATTAAATATATCGTTCAAAAGAAATTACTCACTGTGAAACAATAACAAAATTGTCCTTATCATTACATTTATCAAACTTCCAAATGTGCTACTCTACATCAGGGGTGGGGAACCTGCAGCCTCGAGGCCACATGTGGCCTTCTAGGTCCTCGTGTGTAGCCTTTTGACCGAGTTCAGGTTTTACAGAATAAATCCTTTTATTAAGGGGATTTGTTCTGTGAAGTTTGGATTCAGTTAAAGGTCCACACTTGAGGACCTAGAGAGTCACATGTGGCCTTGAGGCTGCAGTTTGCCCACCCCTGCTCTACATAATCACAAAATAATTATGAAAGTCAATAAATAGCTAATGAAATTCTTGAAACATAGGATTAAATAAACCCGTCTCAATTACCTTCCAAAATGTTTCCCTAGTTTGTTCCTCCGGTCAAAAATTTGCTCTCTTTCTCTGGCACTCTCTTACAAGCACTACCTTTTGTACTATGGTTCTTGGGACTTCTAGTGAGGTTGAAAAAAAATTTTTTTAATCTGATGACAAAAATAATCTGATTACAGATGAGCAAATCAAAATAGTTTACTTCTATTGGAACTGAATTATAGAAAGGAACAGCGGTTAATTAATCAATACTCCTAGAGGACCTAGTGCTTTCATAGCAAACTCTAACGTCTCTTGAACTTTGGCGTTATTTTCACTTAACAGGAAAGCATTTTTTTTTGTAGTCTCCGGGTTCTGCTCTTGTTCATTGGGGAGGAGGGTAGAGGTGTTGAACAGGCTTCGAGGTTCCCCTAAGATGCCAACCCTGTGTGGAAAGAAGTAAGCTGAAACTGAAGGGCAGACGACTGAGGTTTTCAACATCAAAAATTATGCTCATTTCAGTAAGCCCCGGCAGTTAACTTGCAGAGAGTCTCAAAATAAGATCAGCCCACAAGAATTTTTACTGGAATTTCCCACATTGCCTAGTATTATCATAGGGATACATATGACACCATTTTGAATCAGTCTGGAATCTGAGGAACCATCAAGTACATTGGGAGCAGCATTAAGGGGATACGATGGAGTGGTAGTCACAAACGCTTCTCACCTTACTACTGACCCACTTATAGGACTTCTCCGGGATAAATATTCCTTTTCCTTGGCTGGACTGTAATATTAAAGTGGGTATAAGGGGAGCGGCTAGGTGGCGCCATAGTGCACAGAGCGCTGGACCAGGAGTCAGGAAGACTCATCTTCCCGAGTTCAAATCCAGCCTCAGACATGTACTAGCTGTGTGACCCTGGGCAAGTCACTTAACCCTATTTGCCTCAGTTTCTGTATCTGTAAAATGATCAGGAGAAGGAAATGGCAAACCTCACCAGTATCTTTGCCAAGAAAACCCCTGATGGGGTCATGAAGCATTAGAAAAGACTGAACAGTCTTCTGTCTTTGCTAGCTCCAAGCTTTCCCCTCTCCAGTTCTGTGGATCTTCTTCATAACTCAGCAGAAGTGACTGGGTTCCTCTGATTTTTAGCATGGCCTATCATCTCTCTGCATCCTGTTTTATTGCCTCCTTGCTGATTGACCGATGGGATTAATTTGTGTCCCTTAAAAGGGACTGCCTGGCAGAGCTAAATTTTCAGTTAGTTTAACATCCAGTTATCCTGCCCTTTTTCTATGACCCCCTCTGTGAAAGGTCAACCCCTTTACATGTGCACTAGGAGTCGAATTCTTATTTTTCATTAAAACCCTTTGCTTTCAACCTAATGTCCTTGCTGTTTGGTCGTGTCTGACTTTTCATGAACCCATCTGAGGTTTTCTAGGCTTTCCTTCTCTAGCTTATTTTACGGATGAAGAAACCAAGTTAAGTGACTTGCCCAGGTTCACACACCTCATTAAGTGTCTGAGTCAGATTTGAATTCACGGAGATGAGCCTTCCTGACTTCCAGGCCTGCACTCTATCCACTGCACTACGCAGGTGTCCTGCTTGGTAGGTCAATCTAATTTCTTTCAGGCTAATGAAATCAGGATCAAGTATTTATATGTACTATGTTCTTGCCTAGTCTTGGTTGGCAAATTTTCTGCTCCTCTGTCCTCAGTCCTCAAAAAAACATCATTTTGCAGCTCTCTGGCGCACTTATCCCACGATTTTATTTTCCAGTTAATCTGCACAGGTGTCTTATGCTCTTACTAAACTGGAAGATCCATAAAGCTGGGGGCTCTGTCTTATTTTAACTCTGCAGCAACCCCAACCCAGTAGGTAATTTCTAAATGCTTCTTGGAGCTAAATGGATTGAAATAGGTGAAGGCATAAAGGATCTAGCCACAACCACCCTGTTCTTTGGTTCATTCCACATCTACAATGATTGTCACTTACACTGGCATGGCAACTGAGTCATAGCTAACCAATTCTTTTTGGTTGGATTGTTGAAGAGGGACACCCATACGGCTACGGCTCTTTTCAAAGAGATGCTGAGCGTGTTCTTTAGGGGAGGGCAGAAGAGTAGATAAAGCTGGAGAGCGCATATGAATCGTTGTTTTTATTGCTGGACGCTTGGCCATCATTTTCCTTCAGGAAAAAAATGAAATGAAGCTTCAGCTTGATTGTCCTGTTTTGTGACCACCTTGTAAGTAGGGGAAAACCAAAAAGGCCATACCTGAATTGCACAAAAGTCATTCTTCTCTTTTCCTCACCAGCTTCTTCATCCTCTCGCCTCCTTCTTGCACTGTTGAACATATTAGTACGAAAGAGCCTACCTATTTCTTCATCAATCTCTGTCAGGTACTCACGTCGGAACACTACCCAAGCTACGTAGGTACAGAAGGTGAAGAAGGCCTATGATGAAAAAAGAACCGTTTCAATTCACAGCCAATAAGGCCAATTGTTTTATCAAAAAAAAGTGTGTAGTAGAAAGTCCATCCAATCGTCAGACTGTCCGATAATCTCAATGACGTAGTGTACAGGTAACAATTAGCACTTGCTTTGAAGTTATGTTTGCGTGCATCAAGTTTGCTTGAGTGGTTATAGACAATAAAGCACTGAAAAAATATTTTAAATATGACTTTATGTGTCTTGTCTTTCATGTTCCCCCATTAAAGTTTTCCTCATATAACAAGCTAGAGAGAGACCCCGCTCTGCATTGGTAAAGGAAGTACCCACCTCAATGAACTCGTGGATCTTTAAGTACTGAGATAAATCTGAGCAGAGGAAGAATTCCATCAATGTGCCTTTCTTACCTCAAAAAATTTCCAGTCTTTTTGTGTATCTGAAATCTTTTCCCTGAAACATAAAGAAAAATCAATGGTTAATACCAAATTATGTCTTTTTGACACCCTGAACGACAACAACAACAAAAAAGATAAAGCTGGCAAATGATGTCAGAAAATAATTGAAAATTTAAACCTTCCCCTCTAAAGGATCCTTTCTTCTCTACCTACTTGCATAGCCGGTTGAATACCATAAAATTGTTTGAGCAAAGAGATTTAACTAGGGTGGGGTGATCCGGGCTTTGATCCTAGGGGGTCATATTTAGAGGGTGTTCACAACACTTTCACTCCATCAGGCAGAAACAACACAACTTAGCACTTGGTTAGTAGGAATACTGGATTTAGACAGGAAGCTACCAGATGGCAAGATGAGGAAGGGTCTCTCCTCATCTTATCCACACATCTGGGCCCCACTTAGCCAAATTTGGAGAAGTCTGTCACCAGTCTGGGAGCAGGATTATGCATTTTTTTTTTTTTGTCCACAGCAGTTTTCTCCCTTTATTTTTTTATGGAAAAAATAGTGAGTTTAATTGCCAATTTAGGGATCCTTGATTAAACTACAGTAATCCAATCCAACATGCTTTAAAATTTTCAATTTAGATACAAAAATAACATTAATCTATATAAAAAATAAAAGGAGGAATCTTTATAAAATTCTGAATTTCAATTTCATACTGCTGGGTTTTTAAGTAAATGATAATCCTACAAGTTACTTTCAAAACTCTCCAATTTGTTTGTGCTTCCTTTTCAACCTCCCTCAATTCTCTACTATGTATTTATTCATTTATTTTTAAAATTTATTTTTGGTTTACAACATGCAGTTCCACAAACTTTTGAGTTTTAAATTCTCTCCCCCTCCCTTCCCTCCCTTCTCCCCAAGGCGATGTGCTTTCTGATACAGACTCTACATATGCATTCATCTTAAACATATTTTCACATTAGTCAGTTTTCTCCCTTGATCCCCTACCTCCAGAGCAGGTGGGGTCTCGAGGTCTCTTAACTCCCTCCTTCTCCTTAAGCCAAACGCATGCTTCATTTCATTCATGCCACTTGGCCCCAGAGCAGTTACTGCTATATCTAATCTACATTACAACCTTCAATATGTTGTCAAAAAAGGAGCATTAACATTTTCAACAGATCTTCACTAGCTCAGACTCCCTAGTTTACTCAGATCCTGCCAGCTTTCAGAGGGCTCTAATGAAAAACCAAGGGATTAACAGAATACTTAAGACAAACGTGGGTGGGGAGACATCTCTGAGCTTGGGGGCACGGGAGCAGGAGGTAGGTTTTATGAAGGAGTCATCAGGATTGGAAGATGTTCTTGGGGAGGAATCAGAGACAGAGAGTTAGGGGTTAAGAAGGACAAAGAATGAGAGGTAAGGCACAGGACATGGCGGTGGTTGTGGGCCGTGAAAAGAAGAGAAACTGAAAAGAGAACGGAATATTCACTTTCAGTGAAACCAAGTGAGGCTTGAGAGAACCTTCTGTCACCTGCATTAGTCAGAAAAACTGACATTCTGTCTCTTTTAGGCAGGCTTTCTCCAGGAATTATGGTAAAGTCACTGTTAAGAAAAATGAAGCTAGGCCTTTGTTGAATTTCACCTTTGCTATCCTCCTTCCTGAAGGCCCACTGGACTCTGGCCCGTCCTCAAGGAAGCAGCTTCAGGCTACAGGTATCTGCTTGCCTGATCAAAGGGGCAGAAACCAGACCCAGGTCATTTAGAGACTGATCTGAGGCTGCAATCTACTCTATGTCAAGTCTGAACATCTTGTTAGGTCCAGTATCCTTGGGATAACCTTGAAGTTTCCTTATAGTGACAACTACTGGGTTGGCCCTGGAATTGAACCAGTATCCCCAGGAATTTCCCTCAATCCCCTGGAAACCCTTCAACTAGAAATAGTCTACTTCCTGCATGGGCTTTTAAGGGTCTGAACCCATTCTCTGCCAGCCCCAAGACAGACAGCTCGCCAAGGATTAGGAATGCCAAGAGAGGAACATAATTTATAAGGCACTCTCTTCCTTTTAATATGTTTATGGTCTTTGTTGGACCAACTTATAAGTATCAAATTCCAGTCCTAAATCAAGTTTCAAATCTTTCAGGAGAAAAAAGTTACTCTTTTTCTGAAATGTTTTCCTGGCAAATATATACACACACACATGTGCTATGTATATATGTGTGTATATACATACATATACACACACAAACACATATATATGGATACACACACACACACACACATATATTGTGTGTGGGGGAGAAAGAGAGAGACACAGAGAGACAGAGACAGTGGGAGCACCTAAGAATTTCTCTGCAGTAGCAGACAATCATAATTTCTTCAGTACAGTCAAAAACGACTCCCCGGCTAAGGTTCTTGTGTGGCATTTCAGCACTTCCACTTCCTCTGCCAGCTGAAACCACAGCCCACAGAGGCAAGCGTGCAAAATGTAGGGGGTGGGGTAGGGTGGAGAGGACTTGGAGAGGAAAGGGGGAGGGAGGAAGGGCAGGGGTGGAGGGGTGCTTAGCACGGGAGAAACAAATCAAATTATGTGTCAGGAAAGCCATGTTCACTGGTATTCTGAGAACCAGTTTAGAACAGCCCTTATTTTAGATGACCTAGTTTTGCCCATTCCCAAAGCATGTGGAACTGCATACGCATCTGTTTAAGGTCTGGAAACAATGACAGTAACAGCAGAGGAAAAAACAACAAATTTCCTTTAGAAAAAAAGCAAAAAAAAAAAAAGCCTGGGGACACACAAACCTCTTATTCTTCTCTAATCTCTGTCTCTGTCTCTTTCTTTCTCCCACATACTTCTTCCCTTCCTTCTCCTCTCTCTCCTCTCCTCCCTCTGTCCGTAAAGTTACGTAATTTTTAATCTAATACTTAGATAAATAAGTAATCTCTTTCCTTTAAAGACTCCTTTTAAGCTTTGCACTGTCCTTCATAGAGGCCCAGGATAAGGAGAGTTCCCTGGGAACTACTATGGTTTCTCATAAAGTTCAAACAGGGCTCGTAAGAAACAATACATTTCCTATTTGATATCAGAACCTAAAAGCCACTGAACCGAGAGAGTTTAACAGGAATTAAATTCTTTAGGTTTCACTGCTATTTGTTACTGAAAGCTCTCTTTAATGAGGCCTTTTTCCTTCATCAGACCCCTACCCACAAACATCTTTATTCATTTAGAACTACCCCAAGGAAAGTGTAGGGGCCAGGGATTCAGGGCCTAGCCTAATTTCCCTATCTCCTAATCTCCCTTTCCAGTCTTCTCTCCCAGAACATCAGTTCTGTACAGATGAAATCAGGTTAAACTGAACATCACATACAATTAGGAGCAATTTGATATGTCATCTGTTTTTTTTCAAAGCACAAGCCCTCCTAACCTGATGCCATAGCATCATGAAGGAGTGGTACATAAGGTGTGGTCCATACAAGTCTGGGTCATTTGTTCTTTGGGGCTGACCAGACAAGGTTATGTATGCTGTGGAGTAATTTTCTAATTTTGCTAAGAAAACACAAATATATTTTTCTTTAAAAAAAAAAAAACCAACACTTATAAAGAAATCATAAAAACCTCTATGAAACCAAGAATGCAAAGCTTTGCAACTAGAAAAGTCAGACCCTCCTAGTTCTAGAAAGACATGAAAGCACAAAATGAACACCCCCAAAATTGCTAGTTTCAACTGAAATTTCTGTGAGATCTTGAATTCAGCCTCGGAGAAGATGAATAATAGCAAAAGTAAGGCCAGCCCAACATTAAAATCATGTCTATTAGAAAAGGAGAAAAGTCAGAAGATATGCTTGAAAAAGAATTCCTAGGGCTGTTAGCTTATTCACATCATGTAAGAGTTGAATTAATAATAACGTACTGACATCAGCTAATTACATGGAAGGCAGACACCATTGTACGGCTCCTACTCTTTCTAAGAACTGAGCTGGTCTCTAGGAAGTAGGAACATTAAGTGCTATGGGAAGTAGTATCCTCTAAATAATGGGATTCACCAGGCTGGTAATTCTGCTGACAGTTAGCTACCTCTGAAAATTTGGGCCAACATATGAGAGGAAAAGTGCGTAAGAATGAAAGGGCAAATCCCAATGAGGACCTTAGGAGAATGACTAAAAAAGTCATTAAACTTTATGCTATGAATTAACTTAAGTATATAAATATTTAGTAAACAAGTTTATTTGGCCATGTTGATATGTTAAAATTTCAATAAAACATTTAGGTTAAGGAAAAAAAATATCACAGTTCAAGCATATGGAAATATATACAGCCTTAGATTCTCCAGCATGGAAACCACCGAGATGAATGGAGGCCTAAAAAGAGCTCTGGAACAACAGTCAGAAGAAGACCTGAGTTTGAATTCTGGTGTCACTATTCACTCCTTGGGTGATGTTGAGCGACTCAGTTATCCTCTAGACCTCAGTTTATCTGTGAAATGCAAAGGTTGGACTGGAGTGATCTCTAAGGGCTCCTAAGACTCTAAAATTCCCTAACTACTTAATTTTTAAAAGTGTATTACTTACTTTCCACAGGCCATGTGATGCTTGTCAGGCATCCCCAAACCTAAAACGAGGATACAATACTTTTGGGCAAGGTACTTCTGTGACTCTTGTAACCTCTCAATAACTAATGCCATCTCTTTTTTCTCTATATGGCTCCTGAAAAAACAAACAAACAAGTTATAGTTAAAACTCCCTCATAGGTAAGAATTACAGCAAGTCTGAAAGACCAATCTGAATTAGGGTAAAACCCAAGTTGTAGGCTTTTTCAAAAGAAATAGCTTTCTAGTGTTTAAATAACTATAATAACATTAATTAATTGTAATTATAAAGCACTTCAGGGATGGCAAGGCACTTTCATCACCTTGTATGACAGGTGTTACAAATATTATCATAGATTCTTAAAGTTCAAAAGATACACAGGGTGTCTCCATGAGTAAAGCCTGTCAGTAAACATTTACTAAACCCCTGCTATGTTGCAGGTTTTGTGCTAAGGGTTGGGGATACAGAAAGAGGCCAAAGACAGCCCCTGCCCTCAAAGAGCTCACAATCTAATGGAGAAGACAACCAGGAAAGAAATCTATACGAAGCAAACTATATAAAGGATAAATGGGAAATAATTCCAAGAGGAAAAGCACTAGAATTCAGAGGGGTTGGGAAAAGTTTCCTGTAAAAGATGAGATTTTGTTGTTGTTCTCCAAGAGGACCAATGACATCTGGAGGGTGATGTCTTGACTTGCAAATGAATTGGATTTAAGGGAGGCAGAGCTCTGCAGAGTCATCAGCCTCAATCTCTCCTCTGGAGTCATCAGAGTCCAATGGCAAGACATCAGTCAAGACAATTGGTGCTGGCCCAGGATGTAGTGGGAGACCTTGGCCTTTTTAAGCTAAGGTCTTTCCCAGGTCTCAGTTTGTCTGAGGCAATGACCATTCAGTGATTAAAAGCTAGGTGAGAAATGAGATAAGAGATGGCCTAGTGTGCCTTTGTAATGGTAAGCAAAGGAATATTTAGCTCCTTGTTTCAGTTATTCAAGTGTCTTTGAGCCACACCTGTGATTTTATCAAGTCTTTGTTAGAAACAGAACTTGCGAAGCCCACAGTGGGAAGAACTTGCCAAAAAGCCATAGAAAAGCAGGAAAGAGCACAAGCTGGGACCAAGCAGAACTGGAGGAAGGATGGCAGTGGTGCTGGCATTCTGTCTGCCTGTTGTGTGTTGATGCTGCTTTGTCAGACCTGTCTTCTGACAGAGGATGTTGCTGTTGTTACAGAAACCCTGGTACCTTAGTGCTGGTTCAGAAGGCATGACAGAGGACTTTTCTGATGTCTGCTTACAGAAGTCCTGAAGGAGGGTTTTACTGATGTTTTCAGAGGTTCCAGGACTTTACTGATGATTTGTGTTAATTTCTCAGACAGAGGGCCTGTCTGTTGATCTGTGTTGATTTCACAGGCAGAAAGTGAATTGATGATAGTGCTGGGAATGTGTGCGAGTATTTTTGCAACTCTGCTAAACTTGATGTGTGGAGCTAGACCAGAAGCTGGAGCAGAGCTGGACCAGGAGCTGGGAGCTGGGAGCTGCCTACCTGTGAATCCAGGTAACAGTTGGGTGAATTCAGGCAAGAGCTAGAAGCATGGAAGAGGAACCATGGAGTTTGGGAGTCAGCCTCAGTCAAGATGAAAGGACCTCTACTTGGATACTTAGTGCTGACTGACAAGATTAAGACTGTGACCTAGGGGTGGGAGACCTTTGTACTTTGTACTCCTTAAGGATGATTGAGGTAAGGATGATTGGAGGCCAGTCTCCAATCAAGATGAAAGAAGACTTTAGATGGGTACTTTATATTGACTGATTCAGACTGTGACTTACTGAATGATGTCTTTTGTTTAAGAATATGTGGCCACTTTAGTAATAAGTTGTTATGTTATATTGCTGTGAATATTGTACTTCGGTTTCTGTGAATGTTTTGCTTAGTTTACTGCTGAATAAATAGAGAGCTCACTATACTATGTGATCAGAACCTTAAAGCTATTCACAGCAGTAGTTCTCAGGAGGGCTGCTCATGCTTGGTTTTACAGCCTTCAATCAATCTGAAAGAGGAAGGTCCTCAGAGTTTCTGGCCAGAACAGAAAACAATTGCTATTTGCACTCATTCTGAGCCATCGAAACCCAAACAATGAGCAAGCAAGGTTTGGGCTATAACCTATGATTGGCCAGTCAGTGAAAGCCAGTGTGATTTGGGTTTAAAAGCGTAGTTTTAGTTGAGACTTTAGTTGGCAATATATCAGAGGAGACAAGATGGAATGGAATGACTTGCAGATATTAGAAGGGGTAACTTTCATAAGGAGTAAAGCCACCTCATCATGTGAGGAAGAGATAAAGGAGGAAAGAGTGACAGAAGACATATGAGTGATATGAGATAAGAGGGAGCTCATGGAAAATAGCCTCAATTTTTTTTCTGTAAAATGTGATGCCATGGGAGGCTTGAGGAGGAATGAAAAGTTTTCAGAGAGCTGCTGTGGAGAGTAGGATAGTGAGTTGATGAGGAAGGTGTGTGGTAGGACTGTCTTGCAGCAATGAGGGCCCAGTTGAGGTGGTATAACATCTATTTGTAACAGACCCAGTCAGAAGAGTTGAGTAAGGTTCCCTACCTTCATTCAGCAGCATGTATAGGAAGTAAGTACACAGTGGGAGTCATTCAAGACTGAGGCTTAGCAGGACACAATTATATAAATGATACGGGGGCTAGAGGCTCAAGAAAAGAGGATAATATAGAGTTGAAAAGGTTCACCAAAGGTTCAGGATGGGGAAGAGAGGAGAGAATGGGATATCAGTGACCTGGAGGTCTGCAGACAAAAGTTTTTGACACAAAACTGGTAGGAACAACTAATGAGAGATAACAAAGCCAATAACTGCCAAACTTTTCAGCAACATGGACACATGGAACAATATGAAATTCAACAGGGATAGATAAGTGCAGTCTGGGCACTTTTGCTAAAAAATTAGTTGATAAGTATAAGACAGGTGAAATGTGGCTTAATAGTAGAGTAACTGCTCATTTAAAAAAGAAGCCACTTTAGCGGACTATTAGTCCAGTATGATCAGTGTGATGTGCGTATCAAAAAATCTAATTTGAGCTCAGGCTTCGTGAATAGAAGCAGAGTATAAATCAGGTCTGCACAACCTGCAGCTTCAGGCCCACTTGCAGGCAGCCAAAAGATTTCGGGTGACATGTGAAAAATGTAGAGGAAAGCATCCTTTGCATACAGAGGAAATCCTTAGGCATGCTGCAAGTAGACCACAGGCTGCAGGTTGTGCAGGCCTGCTGTAGATCAAGGGCCATGGTACTAAATTTCCTCTGTGCTGGTCAAACACATTGGTTGGTTGCAGAATTGTGTTTAGTTCTAGGTGACACATTTCAAGATCAGCATCAGCAAAGTCAAGCATACCAGGAGGAGGGGTCTCAGGGTGATGAAGGGACCCATAACCATCCCAACATTAAGCATGAGTAAAAAACCTGGAAATCTGTAGCTTAGAAGAGAGATAATGGGACATAATAACCATCTTCAAACATTTGCAAAGTTTATAAAGAAGAGGGATTAAACTTTTGTGACATTCAGAAACCAGGGTCAGGATCAATGAGTAGACATGAGGACATGATAGTCTTACTTTTTAGCACTTAGGAATGTCTAAACACATTCTTCATTGTCACTTAATAAGACACTTGAGTCCCTCATCACTCAAAGGGGTAAACAGAGTCTATTTGCCTACTTGTCAAGAGTAGTGTAGAGGGAATTCTTACAACAAGGAACGGGACAGACTAGACCAGAGATTCTTAAGCTTTTTTTTTTTGTTTGTCACAGACCTCTCTGGCAGTCTGGTGAAGTCTCTGAACCCTTTCTCAGAATATTGTTTTGAAATGCATAAAACAAAATACATAAGATTATGAAGGAAATGAATTATAGTGAAATATGGTTATCAAAATATTTTTTAAAAAAACTAAGTTCCCAGACTAATGCCTGGTTAGAATCCCTGAACCAGACTAATTTCCCAGTCCTATGGTCAAAGTCTGCTTTTATCAATATCTGTTTCAAAATGTGCCTTATTTCTCTGAAGACATCCACAATATTCAACTCAACAGCAACGGTACCCCACAGACTGGCTTTAGTTCTTGTTTATGGGACAATTCGGTTATACTTTCTGTACTGGTTATTTGAAGTTTTTAATCTATAGTTTTGACTATGCTAACATGAAATATAACTCCCAAATGAACTGCATCTTTGAAGGACTTTAATTGCAGCTGCATCCATGAATCATTTATTAATCTGATTCTTTACGAACGTGTTCTCAGTTATACATTTAGCCATCAAGAATTGCTCTTCAAGTTCCTTAATGGGCACATAAGACTTTTGCATTGTCAAAGAATTTTGCATCTAGGAAATGAATACAGCTGAGATTCTGAGGACATCAGTTCAGGTTTACTGACAAGGTAGGTTAGGCCCATGGAAAGTTCCAATGGTTCGCCAAGGGTCACAGGGCACCTTGGTGGAAGTGCTGGCTTTAGCTCTCCTAGTTCAAAATATTTTAGGGAACACAACATTAAGCATGCTGCTGAAAGTGGTTGTCGGTTTGGTACTAAGTATCTAGAGAAGTAACAAATATTTTTTTTGGCCTAGAATGTTATGTTTTACTATGATCATTCACCTTTAGTGTCCTGTGGGGCTTTTTATGCAGCACAAATCCTTTTGGAAGAGATCTCTGAATGTAGTTGCTTGAAAAATGAAAACCAAACAGACAAATCCCAGTGGACTCAGGGTTGTTATTTGTTTGTCAACTGGCTGTTGACAAAGTGGCCCTCTCAATTATTCACTGTCTTAAGACTCACATGATTCCCCCATGTTGTAAGTTAACTTACCACATAACACTTATAACTTCTTATAATGTAAGTACCTTCTATGTTATATGAAGATTAATTTGGGGCAATAACTAGGAAGCAATAGATTGATTCCTACTTACGCCATGTAGCTTTTGGGTTTCTTTTCCAATGAAAGTTTTTCCAGATAATGAGATAAGTAGTATAGCAACGCCATGAGGAATTCATCAAGATTCTTATTTCTACAGAGAAAGACAAAAATGACCACTGTTACCCATTTCAGGTACAAGAATTTCTAATAACTAAACATATGGCTAGCGAACAACATGGATGCAATATGGATGAAAAATATTGACACAAAAAGAAACCCATGTGATGAGCTCTATTTTTAGTGCAAATTGATTATCAGTCTTTATAAGCAGACTTTGTAGTAAAATGACTTGGCGAGAGTTCCATAGCTAATAAGTACTGGAGGTAGGGTTTGAACCCAGGTTTTCCTAATTCCAGGTCCAACACTCTATCATCTGTTATACTGTTGTGCTTCTGTGTCTAATTAATATATCTTTTAAAATTCTATATTCTATAATGATTGACAAGATAGATTTATAAAGCAAAACATTTTTGTTATTCTTTATTTTTATTAAATTTTTCTCTTTCTTTTTTCATTTTTATGTTCATTTTATTTTTGCATTTTTATGTATTTTTCTTTTTTGCCTCTATTTAAAAATTTTTTTTTCATACCAAAAACTTAAAATATCAAAACTTAAATACAAAGTTAGGGAAAAAAAAGCATGTCATGTGCACAGCAGAATATGAGAGGATTGAAAATATGTAACAATAAATTTTCATTTCAAGAAAGCCTATATGACAAATAATATACATTGTGTTGAGAATTGTACATCTTTTTTTTTTGTATACACATTTGTTTTTAAAACTTTGAGTTCCAGATTTCTTCCCTTTTTCCTTCCTCACTCACCCCCACTGGGAAGATAAGCAATTCAATGTAGGTTGTACATGTGTAGTTATGCAAAACATTTCCATAGTTGGTATATTGTGAAAGACTAACTATATTTCCCTCCATCTTATCCCTCCCCCAACTTATTGTGTTTTCTACTTTGACCCTGTCTCTTTTCAAAAGTGTTTGCTTCTAACTATCCTCTCCCCCAATCTCCCCTCCCATCTCTCATCCCCCCTCTTATCCCCTTCCCCCCTATTTTCCTGTAGGGTAAGATACCCAATTGAGTGTGTATATTCCCTCCTTAAGCCAAATTCAATGACAGTAAGGTTGTCCAATTCCCTTCTACCTTTCTGCTCTTCCCCTCCACTGTAACAGTTTTGTCTTGTCTCTTTTACATAAGATGATTTACCCTAATCTGTCTCTCCCTTTCTCCTTTTCTCCCAATATATTCCTCTCTCACCTCTTAATTTTATTTTTTTAGATATCATCCCTTCCTATTCAACTTGTCCTGTGCCCTCTCTCTATGTATACATGTACATACAGATGCACACTCTCACATATATATTTATACACACCTACACCCTCCTATACATACATAGATATGTATGTATAAAAATATATACATATATATTTCCTTCAACTGTCCTCATACTGAAAAGTCTTATGAGTTACAATTATTGTTTTTCCAAGTAGGAATGTAAATAGTTCAACTTTAATAAGTTCTTTATGATTTCTTTTCCCTGTTTACCTTCTCATGCTTCCCTTGCTTCTTGTATCTGAAAGTCAAATTTTCTGTTCACCTCTGCTTTTTTCATCAAGAATACTTGAAAGTGCTCTATTTCATTGAATAACCATATTTTCCCCTGAAGCATTATACTCAGTTTTGCCGGGTAGGTGATTCTTGGTTTTAATTCTAGCTCCTTTGAATTCTGGAATATCATATTCCAAGTCCTTTGATACCTTAGTGTAGAAGCTGCCAGGTCTTGTGTTATCCTGATTGTGTTTCCACAATACTCAAACTATTTCTTCCTGACTCCTTACAGTATTTTTGCCTTGACCTGGGAACTCTGAAATTTGGCTATAATATTCCTCAGAGTTTTCTTTTTGGGATCTTTTTCAAGAGGGGATCAGTGAATTCTTTTAATTTCTATTTTGCCATCTGATTCTAGAATATCAGGGCAATTTTTGGTTGATAACTTCTTGAAAGATGGTGTCTAGGCGCTTTTTTTTGATCATGGCTTTCAGGTAGTCCAATAATTTTTATTCTCTCTCTTGGATCTATTTTCCATGTCAGTGCTTTTTCCAATGAGGTATTTCACATTGCCTTCTATTGTTTCATTTGTTTGGATCTGTTTTATAGTATCTTGATTTCTCATAAAGTCATTAGCTTCCATTTGCTCCAATCTAATTTTGAAGAAATTATTCTCTTCAGTGAGTTCTTGAAATTTCTTTTCCATGTGGGTAATTTGACTTTTTAAGGCATTCTTCTCCTCGTTGGCTTTTTGGGCCTCTTTTGCCATTTGAGTTAGTCTATTTTTTAAGGTGTCATTTTCTTCAATCAAGCTGTTGACTCATTTTTCTTGATATTCTTGCATCATTCTCATTTCTCTTCCCAATTTTTCCCCCACTTCTCTTACTTGGTTTTCAAAATCCTTCTTGAGCTCCTCCATGGCCTGTAACCAATTCATATTATTCTTGGAAGCTTTTGATGCAGGAGTTCTGACTCCGTTGTCTTTCTCCTGTTCCATGCTTTGATTCTTTTTGTCCCCAAAAAAGGAATCTATGGTAGGATTGCATTTCCTATACTTGCTCATGTTGTCAGTAAATTACTTGACTTTTGAACTCTTTGCCGTGGTAGAACTCTGCTTTCAGGATGGAGAGAGCTTTGTCCCAAATTGCTGGGGTTTTTGCAGGTGTTGGAGCTATTAGGAGGGCGCCCTCTCTGAAGCTCCCACAGGCTCCAGCACCTGGCCACACCCCCCATGACCTATACCCAAGACCTTGATCCAGATCCAAGCAGGTTAAAGCAAGAGTGATTACCCTCTGAATGGTTGCTTGGTCCCCCTACAATCTGCAGGCCAAGAGCTCCTGAGGTAGCCATGCAGCACAGCCATTGTGCCTCCACAACTTCTAGCCCTGGGGGTGTAACGCCAAGCATAGGCAACTTTCAAGGTTTGGAATACCAGCATAGTAACTCTCCATTTATTCAGTGACAAGTTAAGGCAAAACATTCACAGAACAGAGAAAATCAAAATACAGTGTAACTCAGTCATTTAGCTAGTTCTCAATTCAATCACAAAGTACAGAGTCAAAGTACTCCACCCCTGGGCAATACATTCATTTAGTCAATCACTAAGTCTTCTCTTTATTCAACTGTTAATTAGTTTCTGATCATAAACAAAGTACATTCATTTGGTAGTAAGTTCTCAATTCAATCACAAAGTACCTCAATTCAGTCACAAAGTATAAAATCAAAGTACTCCCACCCCTGGCTAATACGTTCATTTAGTTAATCACAAAGTCTCCCTTCTCAAATGGGAATTAATTTCCAATCATAAAGAAAGTCCATTCATTTGGTCAGTCACAGAGCACAAAAAATCAGAGTGCTCCACCCCTGTATCATCACAATTGAATTACAATTATCATCAGTTACCTCCCAAGCAGGAGAGGTCTTTTCCTCATCTCTGTTCCTGGGGGGACAAAGCTTAACAAAGCCACAATATACACTGCCCACGTCCTCATCAATTCACTCTCTGCCTGCAGAACAGTCTCAGGACTCCTGAACCAACAGCAAGGTTCCAGGAACTCTGCCACAACAGCACTGTCCTTTATCAGCAGACAAATCTGGCAAAACAACATCAAAACAGACAGACAAAATACAGGCATCAGTCATGACTCCTCAGTTCTCAGCAGCTCCGGGCGGCAGCTCTCAAAAGTCCTGGGCAACTCCAACTAGGCCTCAGCAGTCCAGGTGGCTTCAGCTGGCAGTTCTCTCTCTCTCTCTCTCTCTCTCTCTCTCTCTCTCTCTATCTCTTTCTCTCTCTCTCTCTCTCTCTCTCTCTCAGCAACTCTGGCCCCCCGGCAATTCTCTCTCTCTGCCTCCATGATGCTGCTCCCCAAAAGTTCTTCTACCTCTGTCTCTGCTTGGGCCTTCTCTCTAAATCCACCACACCAGCTCCTCCCAGTTCAGCCCTCTCTCTTCATGTCAACAAGTCTGTCCCACAAGTGGGATTCACAAGCTCTGGGTTTTAACACTTAATCCCAAAACTAAGCCAATACAAGGGGATCTTTAAATTCCATTACCATTACAGGGGCAGGGGCCGGACCGCACTCTTCTGTCTACCCCTGTTCCAGCAGAGTTCCACACTGACTTTTTACTTTGTCTTTGGTGAGAAGTCTGGAAACCACTACAGCTGCTGGTGCTTCACTCTCCTGAAGTCTGCTCTGGCTGCTACTGGTTGGAGCTGGCCTGGGGCCAAAACCACACAGCTCATGCAGGTTGTGCTTGGCTTCCCGTTTGGTGAGATAGCCCCTTCCTGCTGGCCTGCAGAGCTGCCTTCAGCAAGAGATTTGTTTCTCTCTGTCACTTTATGGGTTCTGTAGCTCTAAAATTTGTTTAGAGTCATTTTTTACATGTACTGGAGAAGGTGGAAGCTGGAACTTCAGAGAAGTCCTTTTTCTACTCTGCCATCTTGGCTCTGCCCTTCCATCTTTTCTTTGCTTCCTTGTAAGTTTTCTTTGGTTCTCTGCTGTGTACTTTTTTACTTTATTCTTTTTTTCCCTTCCCCCACCCCTCCCAGAAGGCTACAATGAAGCTTAGACATATTTTTCCATAGCTATAAATATACATATACATATATATACACATATATAGACATTTACTTTCCCAAACATATTCTACTCCCGATCTTTGTTTTTATGTATGTGCATATCTTTTGTTTCCTATCTCTCCTGCCACCTCTACTTTACTTCTACCCAGCAAAACATTTTTGAGAGAGGGTATCAAATTCTATTTGTCATCTCCCTCACTAGTCTTTAACCATAAAGCAACTTAGCCCACAACCTTCAAAATAACCTTTTTCAGATTTGATTTTTCTTCCCTTGACTGAATTTCAAATTTTTATCCTGTCACATTATTCCCAGACCATTCCAGCCATTTTTCCATACACAGGAATTAAAAATGTGTGTGTTGAGTTCTTCAATGTACTAGGCAAGAACAAAGAAATACAAACTTCATATTTATTAAAACGGATATAGGATCACAGATTGAGATCAGATGAAACCTTAGATAGAGGTCAAGTCCAACCCTTTTATTATATAGAAGACAAAACTGAAGACATGCCCAGGGTCACATAGCTTGTGAGGTAGGATTTGAATCCAGGTCCTCCTCCCCCCAGGTCCAGGGACCTAGGCACTATACCATATGAATGAGATTAATACATGAACACCAAAGCAAGATTGTATTTGGCAAACAATTACATTAAGGCCTTGGTGACACTGTTAGCAATTCTAAGGAGCAAAGAAAAATCTCCAGAATGGACCTTCTACCCCTTAGTCAATATAAAATGAATAGTTTTCAACCATGCTGCAACTGGGGAGAGTGTTTTTAAAATACAATTTCCTAAATTTCAAATACCTGAAAAGTATTTATGCTATGGAGAGAGAAAAAGGAGATAGCTAACAGGGATTATAATACCAACAATCATACTAATTTATCTCTTTAAGGTTAATTAAGATGTTTTCCTCTAAATAAACAGAATTCAAATCTACCTCCACTGATTTCTTTATGGGTCAGGGTTTTTTTTACACAATTGAGGTTAAGTGACTTGCCCAGGTCACACAGCTAGTAAGTGCCTAAGGTCGAATTTGAACTCAGGTCCTCCTGATTCTAGGGCTGGTGCTCCTAGCTTCCCTAAGCTCTACTGAATTCAAGCAGAACCATCTTTTCACTGCATTAAGCTGCTTTCACCACCTTTGTTGTCCTTTGCTTGTCCTATTAACCATAATTTTAGTTATATTGTGGGAGGGTGAGGGTGGAGTGGGGGTGGGGGAATTGTCAGTAGAGAACATTTTAATGGGTTAAATGTAAAAACAAATTACATTTAAAAGGATCCTTACATAAACTTTTTTCTTGTGCAATCAATCAAGCAAGTTAGAGAACCCTGATCCTCAATAAACAAAGATTTTTAACAACTCTCTCTCTCCCTCTTTCCCTCTTTCTCCTCTTTCCCTCTCTCTCCCCCTCTCCCTCCCTCTCTCTCTCTCTCTCTCTCTCTCTCTTTCTCTCCCTCTCTCTCTTTCCCTCTCTCTCTCCCTCTCTCTCTTTCCTCTCTCTCTCTCTCCTCTCTCCCTCCCTCTCTCCCTCCCTCTTTCTCCTCTCTCCCCTTCTCTCTCTCACTCTCCCTCCTTCTCTCTCTCTCTGTCCCTCTCCCTCTCCCCCTCTCTGTCTCTCTCTCTCCTCTCTCTCTTCTCTCCCTCTCCCTCCCTCTCTCTCTCTCTCTCTCCTCTCTCTCAGAGGTTTTAGCAGAAGTGAGCATTATATGTAAAAAGAATCTTTCATGGAGCCTTGCCAACATATTCTAACAGTCTATAAATTATATAGGGCCCAAATCATAAGGAGGTAGTAGCCCCACAATATATCTAGCAACAGGCTCACACATTAAAGGCCCCTCTCCCTCCAAAAACCACAGGATCATAGTTCTGGAGTTGGAAGGGCCCTTAGAAGACATGTAGAATCCAACCTCTTCACCAAACACCATCATCTTTCAGTGAACCTTGCCATCACTTCTAAATGTGGGTTATTGCAGATGTCACCCCATACCTCATAAATGTTGTAAAGGAATAAACGCGCTGCATTTCAGTGTCTTGTAATAAAAACAAGGCAACATCTGAAAATGAAGAAGATAGAAAGCTGAAGAACCAGCAAAAAGCTATGTGTCAGGTAATAATTGCAAAGAGGACAGAGGAAAAAATGTCGACTCACATTTAGCATCATCCAGAGTAATCTTGTCATTCTTTGATCTTTTATCAGTTCCTCTGGTTGATTTCTCATCTCTTTTAGAAAATCTCTTCTCAGAAAACCTAATAATGTTCAATGTAAATAGTTAGAAATGTTTTAGCTGCACTGAAACTCTTCTGAAAAAGATACAGAGGTGTGAGGACATAGTGGGGTTTTTGTGTTTCTGTGTGGTTAGCTTCATAAAGAACTCAACCCTGACAGACAACAAAGGCAACAGTAGCACCAGTCTAGCTCGCAGACTTTCTCTCTATGAGATATATAACACTCTCCTTCTTCAGGCCCTGGACCTCACATAGGTTCAAGAATCTTTGGACTAATGTCATTTGTTCTGTCGGGTCTCTCTGGAGATCTGGAATTCCATTAGGACAGAGCCACTACTGTCACCACCACCACCATCAACATCATCTGTTATTCTGTCAACTGATTACTAGAACAGTAAGTGAACAGTATAACACTATCTCACATTTATATGATCCTTAGGAGAATTACAAATTACTTTCTTGACAACAACCTTGTGAGGTAGGAAGTACACATTTTATCATCCCTGTTTTATAGACAGAGGCTCAGAGAGAAGTGAATTCTCCAACATCACACAACTAGTGTCAGAAATAGTATATGAATGCAGGTCTCCCTGACTCTAAATCTAATGCTCAAAATTTCACTGTGCCTCTAAAAGCAATGAAAATAAGGTACAGAGTTTAGATTACAACTTGCTCTGAGGAGCCAAGATAGTGGAGAAGAAGTATCATTCTAGCTAAACTCTCTCAATATTCCCCTCCACGCAACTTTAAAATAATTCATCAGATTGAATTCTGGAGCAGCACAGCCAACAAAAGATTGGAGTGAGACATTTTTCTAACCCAAGACAACTTAAGACATTGGCAGAAGAGGTCTATGACATTGGGGTGAGGCTATCCTGGAGTGTACATGGTGGCAACACCAGCTGTGGACCTCAGAGGCTGTGGCAGCAAGGAAATTGGAGAGTTGGTCAGGAAGAGATTATAGAGATCTCCTGTGTGAACATGCATCAAAAGACTGGGTGCTGCTTGGAAACTCCATTACCCATTACCCAATTCTGGATTGCAGTTCAAGGGTAGAGATGATGAGTGCCTGCAGTCACAAGGGAGAAAGGGCCCTTCCCACGTAAAGCAGTGCCCATACCTCCCAGAATCATACCATCTTACAAGCACGAAAAACTTAGAGGCCCCAAAAACTATCTGTGAAAAAAAACCCTGAAGTTTGGGACAGTAGCATACCTCCCCAAACCCAGATGAGCAGAGCCCAACCCTAACACAAAGTTCAAAGTCAAAAATTAGGGTAGAAAAATGAGCAAACAGGGGCAGAGCCAAGATGGCAGAGTAAAAGCACGAACTTGCATGAGCTCCTGCACCAACCGCCTCCAATATCTGTAAAATATGACTCTAAACAAATTTTAGAGCTACAGAACCCACAAAGTGACAGAGAGAAACAAATCTCCCACTGAAGGAAGCCAAGCAGGCCAACGGGAAGGGTTTATTGGCCTGGGCTGGGGGCTGAACAGTCCAGCATAAGCTGTGCAGGCCCAGACCCAGGGCGGTCTCAACTAGTGCCACAGATGGGCTGCAGCAGACTTCAGGAGAGTGAATCAGGTGACTGCAGCTGCTGCCATGTGGCTGCCACCAGAGCTCCTGGCCTACAGATTGTAGGGGGACCAGGCGACCATTCAGAGGGTAAGCACTCTCGCTTTGACCTGCTTGGATCTGGATAGCAATCTTGGATAGTGGTCCTGGGGTGAGAAACACCAGTGTGCCAGAGCTTGTGGTGGCTGTAGAGAGGGTGCCCTCCTCAGACCTCTGACAACATTTGCAAAAACCCCAGCAATTTGGGACACAGCTCTCTCCACTCTGGAAGCAGAGTTCTATCGTGGCAAAGAGTTCAAAAGTCAAGTAACTGGCTGCCAAGATAAGCAAGCAGAGGAAGCACAATCAGACCATAGAATCCTTTTTGGAGGACAAAAAGGATCAAAATATGGAACCAGAAGAAGACAACAAGTCAAAACTCCTGCAGCAAAAGCTTCCAAGAAAAATATGAACTGATTACAGACCATGGAGGAGCTCAAGAAGGATTTTGAAAATCAAGTAAGAGAAGTGGAAGGAAAATTGGGAAGAGAAATGAGAATGATGCAAGAAAATCGTGAAAAGAGAGTCAACAGCCTGCT
>CM053589.1:19171169-19183133 GCA_028646515.1 Pseudochirops corinnae
AGAGAGAGAGAAGGAGAGAGAGAGAAAAGAGGAGAGAAGAAAAGAGGGAGAGAGAGAGAGGGAGAGAGAGAAGGAGAGAGAGAAAAGAGGAGAGAAGAAAAGAGAGGGAGAGAGAGAGAGAGAGAGAGAGAGGGAGAGAGAGAGAAGGAGGGGCTGAGTTGGGATAATCGGGGACTTTGAAGACTAATGTAAGTAATTTCTTCCGAGATTTAAATGAGCCTTGTTTCATAAGAGATCCTACTTTGGTAGTTTAGTCAGGATTGGTAGAACTGTAGTTCTTGGCAGTCACAGAATAACTCTGTTCTTTTTTTTTCTTCAGAGGCCATGTGAACTGGGCAGAGTGTGTGAATAGTTTCCATGGCATAATAGGACTATATGGTGCCTCTGTGTGTATGGGGGGAAGGGTTAAAAAAGAAAGCATCAGCCAACGAGAGTTGGGAGTTGGACCAGCATACTCTCCTGCTTGTAGGAGGCTGAAGCAAGGTACAGGCCCATTTTCTTAGAAAAGGTGGGACTAAAGGGTTTGGGAGAGAAGTGTAGATGGGAGAATTTGGAAGCTTATTTGAGTGACTATTTGTAAATCAGGGATGTTTCTGCTAAATCATTGCCCTTTAGGAGATTGGAGATTTTACAGAAGAGTAGTAATCTGCAGTTTACTCAGTAGGGTCCTTAAATGAAGTATAGGAAATAGAGCCTTTGGGAAACAAAACAAAATGCAGGCAAATGAGTGGCTTTTCATTTGTCTCTGGCTATAGTCTCCCGTAAGCAAAACAGAAACCATTTGACTGGCCTGCATCCACAGAAGGGGACAGAAGGGTCACTCAAATGATCTCCTGCGCTAGAAAGGATATCTCCTGAGCCCACCGACTCTCTTTATATAACTAATTAAGGGAAGAGAATTATTTTCTTATACTATCTTTTTTGTGTATAATGAGAAATTTAGTGTGGAGTATTTGAAAGAGGCCTGGATTTGGAGTCAAAGAACCTGAGTTCAAATCTTTGCTTTGCTCCTTACTTCTTGGGTTTCTTTGGACAAATCACTTACCACTTACTTCTTTTGGTTGTTGTTCAATTGTTTCAATCCTGTCTGATTCTTCATGACCCCATTTGGGGTTTTCTTGGCAAAGACACTGTAGCGATTTGCCATTTCCTTCTCCAATCCATTTTACAGACGAAGAAACTGAGGCAAACAGGGTTAAGTGACTTTTCCAGGGTCACATAGCTAATATCTTAGGCTACATTTGAATTCAGGAAGATGAGTCTTCCTGACTCCAGCCTGGGTACTCTATATCCACTATCTATCCAGCTGCCCCAACTTCTTCTGGTCTTTTTTCAAAATCAAAGACTAGACTAGATGGCCTCGATGGTCCCTTCCAGTTCTAAATCTATGATATTATGAATCTGCTACTTGTGAGGACCCTGGGAGAGTCATTTAACGCCCGAGCTTTCACATTTCTAATCTGTGGCCATGAATCCATCCACTATATCATTCAACTCCTTCTGAAGACACCTAGTTCTGGCTCAGTTCTCCTTTCTCTGTCTCACTCTGATGTTTTTACCTTTGGTTCTTGAGTTCAGTTTGTGTTTTACAATCAACATGTCAGTCAGCAAGTATTTTTTAAGCATTTTCTATGCGGTAGATGCTTTTAAATGCTGAAGATACAAAGAAAGTTTGAGAAGAAAAATCCCTCTCTTTAAATAGTTCAACATTTAATGGGAAAAATAGCATATATATGAATAGCTATGTCCATGATATATACAGAGTGATTGCAAGTAATTTGAATGGAAAAGGCATTAGTGGCTGGTGGAGATCAGGAAAGGCTTTCTGCAGAACGTGAGGCTGGAGATAAATCTTGGAGGAAACCAGGGAAACTGAGGGGTAGAGATTAGGAGTAGAGCATTCCAGGTGTGATGTACAGACAGTGCAAAGGCTCTAAGATGGGAGAGGCCAGTGTTGTTGGATCTTGGAGGATAAGAATGGGAGTAATGTAAGAAGGCTAGCAAGATTATGGGCCAGGTTATGAAGAACTTAAAATGCTAAACAGAGGGCTTTATATTAGGATGATAGGGAACCCTGGACCTCCTAGAGCAGGGAGGTGATAGGGTCTAACCCACATTTTAGAAAAATCACTCACTCAGTTCTTTTGGGTTTTTTTTTTTTTGGAGGGAAGGGAAGGCAGTTGGGGTTAAGTGACTTACCCAAGGTCACACAGCCAGTAACTGTGTCAAGTGTCTGAGGCTGGATTTGAACTCAGGTCCTCCTGACTTCAGGGCCAGTGCTCTATTCACTGCGGCACCTAGCTGGAGGATGTTGAGAATAATACCTACGTTGGGTGGGAGCCTGGGTAACCAAGAGGATGGTGGTACTTTCAACACTCATTGGAAAGTTCAGAAGAGGGGAGAGTTTGGGGGACAAAGAAAATGAATTCTCTTTTGGATATGTTGAGTTTGAGATGCCTATGGGAGCATTCAGTTCAAGATGATAAATCCTAGGAGGGTATTCTGAAGGGATGAGTGGGAAACTTTAAAGAGAGATGCATTTTGAATCTGACTGAGGGCCTTCAAGATGGCTGAATGGGATTCTGTATACGGGAGAGCCGTCATTTTTCCTTACACTTGCATTGAAGGGGGAGGGGGTAGGGTACGAGTTGGTTGGTGGTGTGCAAGCCCGCCATCCGGGGGCTGCAGCGGTCACCCAAGACAATCCTTTCTTTTAGAGAGGCAAGCTGCATAGTGGGTTCCTGGAGCCACAAGCTGTTTATACAATGCCCTCTGTCTTCCTTGGGGCAGAATGGTTTTATTATTGTGGTGGTCAGGTGACTGGCCATGATTCTGCTAGCTGTAATGTATTCAGCCTGAAGATCATCTCGACAGCACCGTAGCTCCTGCTCCTGCCCACTGATATGAGCTGATACATCACGGAGGAGGGGAAGCAGCGAGATGTGGGCTGTGAATGGGCCTGTCCTCTACCTTTCTCTTTTTGCCTCCCATTGTTTTTTGTTTTCTATTTCACTCTTCTGTCCCTCTTTCTCCACCCAACGAACTTCCAGTGTTCTTCCTCTGCTCATCCTCTCTGCTATCATATAGACCTTTGATATAGAGCACTCAGCCTAGGCTCTTCAAATCCGGCTTAAGGCATTTACAAGCCATATGGCCCCAAGCAACTCATTTAACCCTGTTTGCCTCAGTTTCCTCATCTGTAAAATATCTGGAGAAGGAACTGGCAAACCATTCATTCCAGTTTCTTTGCCAAGAAAACCCCAAATGGGGTCATGAAGAGTTGGATGTGATTGAACACTGACAGCTAAACATCCTACCATGCCAGCCAGGCAGTCGAAACTCTTGGACCTCAAATTCAGGATCCTGACATCACGTTGCTCTTCATCAGAAAGGCATTTGGCCCTGAATTCACATTCAACATATCTAATGTTCCAGTCTGAGGAATGGCTCAGTAATTATCTTCTCATGAGGGGAAGCCAAAGGCAGATGCCCAGGATGAGGCTACATTCTTTAACTCTCTGTATCTTTTTGGGAGCTCAGCCTTGGGGCTGTTTTTTGTGGAAACATTCAGTGGGGGAAAAAATAACCACCTCTACTCCTCAAGGTTCACTAAGTTCCCTTCCTAGGCAGCCTTCAATGTATGTGTCCATTTTCTACACACACCCTGTTCTGCAACTCAGCTAAACACCTCTCTACTGCAGAGCACCCTAATGTCAGGACAATGAAACCGAAGTCAAAAAGCTTGGGCTTTATACATGAATAGCTGCGGCCCAGTTGGATATTTGGTTTCCTGAGACCAGAGATGTACAAGAGGGATATAGAGGAGAAAGAAAGGAAATAAGAATTTATATAGCACTTAACTATGTACTAAGCTTTGTGCTAAGTACTTTTTAATTTTAATATTTTTTTATTTTTTGGAGGGGCAACTGGGGTTAAGAGACTTGCCCAAGGTCACACAGAGAGTAAGTGTTAAGTGTCTGAGGCCGGATTTGAACTCAGGTCCTCCTGACTCTAGGACTGGTGCTCTATTTGCTGCGCCACCTCACCACCCCTAAGTACCTTTGTAAATACCTCATTTGATCCTGACAACAACCCTGGGAGGTGGGTGCTATTACTACCCCCATTTTACAGTTGAAGCTGTTGTTTTAATCATGTCTGACTCTCTGTGATCCCATTGGGGATTTTCTTGGCGATACTGGAGTGGTCTACCATTTCCTCCTCCAGCTCATCTTACAGATAAGGAAACTGAGGCAGACAGGGTGAAATGATTTGCCCAGAATCACAGAGCTGGTGAGTGTCTGAGGCTGGATTTGAACTCAGGAAGATGAATCTTCCTGATTCCAGGAAAGATTGAAGCAAACAGAGGTTACATGACTTAACCAGCCTGAGGCTGGGTTTGAACCCAGGTCTTCCTGACTTCAGACCCAGAGCTCTAGCCATTGCTCGGCCTAGCTGCCCCTAGCTGCACAGAGCGGAGGAGATGGATTGCCCCACCTAGGATGAAAATATAGAAATCCTAGTTTGGCAACTTGGGAAATAACATATGAGACAAAGACAAAAACCTTCTTCAAGGAGGTTCCTCCTTTGTAGTCAATCTGCCTTTACCCATTTCCCCAGCCCACTACTTTCCCACAACCCGAGGTCATGATGTTCTGTCAGCCCTGCCCCTTTAAACAGGAGATGGAGGCTGTGTTATGAGATCACTGCTAAGTGATTATTGATGAAACTACCCATCTTAGGGGCAGCTTAGATGCAAAATGGATAGAGGGCTGGGCCTGGAGTCAGAAAGACTCACCTTCCTGTATTCAAATCCAGCTTCAGACACTTACTAGCTGTGTGATCCTGGGCAAGACACTTAACCCTGTCTGCCTCAGTTTCCTCATCTGTAAGATGAGCTGGAGAAAGAAATGGCAAAACCACTCTAGTATCTTTACCAAGAAAACTCCAAATAGGGTCCCAAAGACTTGAATACAACTGGAATGACTGAACAATACCACCCACCTTAGAGAGGGGAAACTTGTCCAGTCTGAAATGACGCACAGAAGCGCTTCCACTTCTTCTTCCAACCACACCCTGCCTTCCCAGCACAGTTAATCCTCCTCATCTGACCCTGGAGTGTAGGCTCAGAATGCTGTAGGCAGCGGTGCCCTCACTCTTTTGATTAATGGAAGCAGGCATGTTGTATATACTGTTGCTCAAGCTTCACTCTCTAAACATCAGGAACAATCAACGGAGCACTAAAGATCCTTGCTACTTAGTATGCCTCAGGCCTTCTCTCCTAGCTCCTGGGCTCAGCTCCAGATTGGGTTTCCCCAGCTCCCACCCATTCCTCCCGGCTCCTTAGAGCCTTGCCTTGCCTGACTTCTCTAAGAATTTCTACCAGGTGCAGGGAACCTGCAGTCTCAAGGCCACATGTGGCCCTCTAGGTCCTCAAGATGGCTGTAACCATGTTTGAGGACCTAGAGAGCTATATGTGGCCTTGAGACTGCAGGTTCCCCACCCATGTAAGAGGACCAAAGAGGTTTCCTGGGGAAGAGGGTTATGCCTGAGCTAAGCCTTGAAAGAAATTCAGCATTCTAAAAGGCAGAGGGGAAGAGGGAATGTATTTCAGATGATGACCTGTGCAAAGACAAGGAAATTAGAGAGAGAGAGAGAGAGAGCGAGAGCGAGAGCGAGAGCGAGAGAGAGAGCGAGAGAGAGAGAGAGAGAGAGAGAGCACCAAGTTCAATGAAGAGCCAGTAAGCTATTTATTTTGGATGGAATGTGTAGCATGTAAGGGAGTAATAAGTAAGTCTGAAATCACAGGTTGAAGACAGATCATGAAAGAGTTTAAATGACAGGCCAAAGAGCTCATCTAGTATCCCAGGGACAGTAAGAGACCACTAAAGACTGATGAATTAGGAAGCGATATAGTCCTTGTGCCTTGTTACTACTATCATTATTCTTTCATTCTCCAAGTGGACCAATGAGTGATGTCTTGACTTGAGAATGAATTGAATATGAGTGAGGCATCAGCCTGACTCTCTCCTCCAAGGTCCAGGGGCAAGACAAAGGTCAAGACAAGTGGTGATGCAAACTGAGAGACCTGTTAAAGACCATTGTGCCTTAGGAAGATGTTGACATATTTGTGGGAGATGGAACAGAAAAAGGACAGACTGCTTCCAATTAGGCCAGCAGTTCTCAACCACCCCTTTGGGGGTGGAATGACCCTTTCACAGGGGTCACCGGGGTCACCTAAGACCATGGGAAAACACATATTTCTGATGATCTTAGGAACCTTGAGAGACACGGCTCCTCTATCTGTCTCTAGGCGGGTCTGCCCACATGCAGATACGCCCACATACAAGTCTTAAAGGGTCACGGCTTTAGGAAGGTTGAGAACCACTGAATTAGGCTATGGAAATAGTCAAATCAAGAGCAGGCTGCTTAAGATTCAAGCACACATACATACACACACACACACACAACTTTACTAGATTAAGTCAAAGCAGGGTCTCAGAATGACAGTGAGGCAGGGCACAAACATTTGGTGGCCTTTTTGTATGTCCACATAGCCTACAGCTGATTTAATAATCCCCTGCAATTCATTGAAGGTAGGTGTGGTTATGTCTCTGTTCCTTTAAATCTTCCAGCCTGACTAATGTATTACCCACATCCTAGGTTTAAGGTTGGAGCAGGAAGAGTAATAACTTACTCACAACAAGCTCCTGAGTTGGGTAGTTTGTACAGTTCTGAAAATCAAGGAACAGAAAAGTTCTGCATCCCATTGCCCAGTACCAGATTTATTGGTAACACCCACACCACCACGCAAGGCACGCAAGACACAAAGAGTACAAGGATCCACATGTTAATCGCACCCAAGGGCTCAGCTGTCTAAGCTGGTCTCTTGCAGTTAAAGCTGCAAATGCAGAAGTTGTAGGAAACAAGACCTAGCAGTAATTGCCGGCTGGTTCTAGGTGACTGAAGGAGTGAGCTGGAGTCCTTTTCAACTGTCCCAATCTAGGATAAATAGGGGCGGCGTGGTGGCACAGTGGGTAGAGTGCTGGGCCTGGAGACAAGAAGACTCATCTTCCTGAGTTCAAATGTGACCTCAGACACTTACTAGCTATGTGACCCTGGGCAAGTCACTTAACCCTCTTTACCTGTTTCCTCATCTGTAAAATGAGCTGGAGAAGGAAATGGCAAACCACTCCAGTATCTTTGCCAAGTAAACCCCAAATGGGGTCATGTAAGCACCAATGCAATATTTACATCACCCACGATCACAATAAAGACCATGACTATAAGTATCGCATGACATTCCATCACAAAATATACCAGATTCTCAGACAGAAGATAGAACTAAAGCATTTATTGAGACAACAGAAAACTGAATCCCCAAACCAGTAAGCCACTTCCATCATAGCACCAAAGATATTCAGAATCCATAATAATGCTGAGAGCCACAGCATCCTTCAGCCTTCCCACAAACCAATACAAGATCATTATCTACTCACAAGCTTATTTGACTCCTTACCTGAGATCCTCCTCTCTCCCCCACCATCTCGCTAGCTGTGACTACCAGCTTCCTGTGGGCTCTGCTTCCCTTCAGCAAACCCCTCCCACCACAGGCTCCATGTGACAACATTCAGCCTATCAGGGGGCAGAGTTTATCTTCCCCGCAGGGAAGCTTCCTGTGGGCTCTGCTTCCCTTCAGCAAACTCCTCCCACCACTGGCTCCATGTGATTACATTCAGCCTATCAGGGGGCAGAGTTTACCTTCCCAGCGGGAAGCTTCCTGTGGGCTCTGCTTCCCTTCCGCAAACTCCTCCCACCACAGGCTCCATGTGACTACATTCAGCCTATCAGGGGGCTTTCAAACCATGCGGTCTTCGAACTCTCCCCTAGGTCTATTAAGGGGTAAGGAAGATCTTCAAATTCCCATTCCCGTTACAGGTCACGAAAAGTGAGACACAACTAAAAGACAAAAGGGTAAGTAGATTCCAGTCACCTTTGCAATACATCTTGAATCAGCTAGATGAGGATAAACATCAGGGTTAGTAAATTTCTTCGGTGCCCTGGGCTGCACCCAAAGATTCATTGGTTTCACTATTTCTCATCTCTACATACCCATCCTTTTCCCTTCAGGGAAGAGGGCTGGACTGGCCAGGCTCTATCAGCAGTGCAAGTGTTTCTGTTTTCCTCTTACAGACTGGGAAACTGAGAGTAAAGAAGACAGAGAGAGAAGCATGATTTATGTCAAAAGGAAGAGAATTTTTTTCTTTTTAACCCATTAACACTTGGAAGGATTTCATGGGTCTTTCTCCCTTGTCTTTAGACAATCCCACAGCATCAGTTTTGGTGGCACTGAGCATCAGTAACTTGAAGAAGAAAAGGTTGAAAGTTAGGGGTTGTAGTCTCAGTGTAATCCTCTCCTTGGGAGAATTTCCCTCAAATTTCCCTGCCACTCCTTTTAAACAGCATGACCTGGCAAATAAGACGCTAGACTTGGAGTCAGGAAGACCTGAGTTTGAATCCTGCTTTGGATATTTATTAGCTGGGTTACCCTGGGCAAGTCACTGTACTTTTCTGCATCTTAGCTTCCTTATCTGTAAAATGGGAGTCATACTGGGAGCCTATCTCATAAATGATGCTAGTGTGAGGATTGAATGAGATAATGTAGGTAAGACACTTTGCAAACCTTAAAATACCACATGACCTTATATCATACTTGTTTGTATGTGTGTATATGTAAAAAATACATTTACCTATACATACACACATACATACACATACACCTACATATATATATATGTAGGTGTATGTATGTGTATATATATATATATATATATATGTATATACAAATGTATATATACATATCCTAGTCCCTTCTACAGATTGATAATTCCTTCAGGGTAGGAACCATGACATTTTTTCATCTTTGTGATCTCAATGCTTTAGCTTAGTGCACTACAGAAGGTAGGTGCTTAGTCTATTTGTTGAATGTGAATTCTTATTTTTTTCAGAGCTCAGCCTCTTTTATGGCACAGAACAGTAGGCAGGTGTTAATTTGCATGACTGGTTTAAATCTAGCCTGGGTTATCTGAAGCCCTTTTTGATTATACTGAATTTCCACTGTGAATATGTCCTGATATCCTGGATGCCTTTTGGAGGCAGAAGGCTTGGGATGGAATCCCACAGTAATAATCTGTCTTATTCCTCACTATGTTAGGTGAGAGCTTGTTCTTCAACAGAACACTATTAAATTCAGCTTTCTCTTGGGTCATAGGAGGCACTCCATAAATACTTGGGCACTGAAATCTCACAGACCTACTCACTTGAAGTAGGTGTATGCTGGAGTCTTGAGGGGATAAAGTGAACAACTCACCCTTGATATATTGGTAAAATGGAGAGAATAAACTAGGTGATCCCTAAGATCCTTTTCAAATCTAAAACTCCATGATCCCACAGTGAGAGAAAAGTATAAGATGAGTCTCTGTAGAACCAAAGCTCATCAGGAGGTCTCTATGGTAGATTTTTGTGTTTGTTGGAAAAAGTGGAAGTCAATTCCTTCCTCCACTTTGGGATCACTTGGTATCCTCAGATGGCCTTTTGAAAAGTTCCTGTCAGAGCTAATAACTCTTGGATGGATGGGCTTTGCCAGAGTTCATGCAGCCAATTTCTGTGTCCAGGGAGGAGATTGACACCAGGTGTCTTCCCCATTTCCTATTCCTCTCCATCTGTTTTTCTGGACGGATTCAATGACTGTGATGTTCCATTTCAATTGATGCTGACTCTCCTCTCCCAACTCCACCCGAACCATCCATGGCAGAAGGATAGGAATAGGCAGGACTGACAAACAAAAGGAAGCAAAGTAAGCTATCATACCCTGGCCTGACTTTTCCCTTTACAAGCTCTGATCTGGAGAGATCAGAAACTAATGTTCTTTTGATCCTAGTTCTGCATTCCAACACAGAATATGAGGAGATAATTTCAGGACCCCAGACTCATTTGGGGAACTGAGAGGCAACATAAAGAACAATGGACCCCATTAGACTATTTGCTCCTTGAGGGTAGAGATTGTCTTCCCCCCCCCCCTTTGTATTTGTATCCTTGGCCCTTAGCACAGTGACTGGAACACAACAAGAGCTTAATAAATGCTTGTTGACTTGACTTGGAGTCAGGAGGTATGGCTCTGCCATTTACTGACCCTGCTTAATGACTTAAGCAAGTCATTTAATCTCTGAGAATCAATTTCCCTACCTGTAAAGTGAAGCTAAATTATAGTACCTCACTCGTAGGACTGTTACCAGGAAGAACACACATTAATATAGTGCTTTCTTAGATTGCTAAATTGCTAAGCCTGAAAGGGTCTTCCAAGTCATCGAGCCCTAGAATTCCCAGGTTATGGATGGATGACTCCATGGAAGGCCACAGAGTTATTTCAAGGTGGGGGGGGGGGGGGGAGGTTGTCACCAAATGCCCATACATGCCACACATGGTCATTTTAGTTTCTCTTTCTCAACAACTACATTTGAAACATAACAGTACAATAAAGAAGCAACTATACCTTCTGTAGATTAAATTCCTCTTCCATTTCTAGTTTTTCAAAAGTATATAGGGGTTTATAGCCATACTGCTATAATTAATAAAACACTTACTCATTTAAAGGCCTTACTGAATTCAATCAGTTTTTTTTGTCACTATATATTTTCAACAAACAGATATTTTAAAAATTTATTGGTTTATTTTTAGTTTTCAACATTCACTTTTATAAGATTGTTCTAAATTTCTCCCTCTTCCTCCCCTCCCTCCTCCCCAAGATGGTATGCAATCTAATATAGGCTATACATGTAAGATCATATTAAAAATATTTTCACATTAATCATGTTGTGAAAGAAGAACCAGAGCAAAAGGGAAAAACCACAAGAAAGAAAAAAAAACGAAAAGAGAGAGAAAATATTCTGCTTTGAACTGCATAGCTCTTTCTCTGCACGTGGGTACCATTTTCCATCATGAGTTTTTTTAGAATTGTCTTACATCATTTCATTGCTGAGAAGAGCCAAGTCTAACAAAGCTGATCATCACACAGTGTTGCTGTTACTATGTGAAATGTTCTGATTCTGCACACTTCACTCAGCATCAGTTCATATAAGTCTTTCCAGGTTTTTCTGAAATCTCACTATTTCTTATGGAACAATAGTATTCCTTTACATTCATATACCACAAGTTGTTCAATCATTCCCCAACTGATGGGCATTCCATCAATTTCCAATTCTTTGCCACCACAAAAAGAGCTGCTATAAATATTTTTGTACATGTCGGTCCTTTCCCCATTTTTATGATCTCTTTGGGATACAGACCCAATAGTGGTATTGCTGGATCGAAGGGTACGCACAGTTTTATAGCCATTTGGGCATAGTTCCAAATTGTTTTCCAGAATGGTTGGATCACTTCACATCTCCACCAACAAAGCATTAGGGTTCCAATTTTCCCAAATCTCTAATATTTATCTTTTCTTTTTCTGTCATATTAGCCAATCTAATAAATGTGATGTGGTACCTCAGAGTTGTTTTAATTTGCATTTCTCTAATCAATAATGATTTAGACTACTTTTTCATATGACTATAAATAGTTTTAATTTCTTCATCCAAAAACTTCATGTTCATATCCTTTGACCATTTATCAATTGAGGAATGACTTGTATTCTTATACATTTGACTCAGTTCTCTACATATTTTAGAAATGAGACCGTATGGGATGAGTGAAAACTTCTCAATTTGGGGTGGTTAACTTTTCAAATTGCTTCTGTCAATCACTTTTATCTTCCTTCGTCTGTTTTCCGGCCTTGGTGGGACCCTCCCCTTATCTTTCCTTGCTGTCCCAGTTGGGGAAGTATTTGGTGAAGTGTGCCTCTCCACCAATGAGAGGGGAAACAGTTGGGGAGGGGTCTTGACTAAGTTAGGTTATAAATTTCAGCACTAT
>CM053589.1:19183233-19225679 GCA_028646515.1 Pseudochirops corinnae
CTTGCCTCTTCTCCATGATGAGTCATGGGGAAGACCACCCTCTTCTCCCGGGGAAGAGAATAAAGTCCTGTTCTTATCCTAAGAGATCTCTGTGTTTATTTCTTTTCACTAAATTAAGGATGAAGGATATTTTTCATCCCAAACAAGACCTTTATCAGAGACACTGGCTATAAAGTTTGTTTCCCAGCTTTCTGCTTCCCTTCTAATCTTGGTTGCTTTGGCTTTGTGCAAAAATTTCTTAATTTAATGTAATCAAAATCATCCATTTTGCATTTCATAATATTCTCTATCTCTTGTTTGGGTATAAATTCTTTCTTTCTCCCCAGATCTGACAGGTAAACTATTCCATGCTCTCTTAATGTGCTTGTGGTTTCACCTTTTATGTCTAAATTGTGTACCCATTTTGACGTTATCTTGGTATATGGTATATGATGTTGGTCTATGCCTATTTTCCACCGTATTTTTTTCCAGTTTTCCAAGCAGTTTTTGTCAAATGAGCAGATTTTGCAAGTATAACTATTCCCATGTAAGAGTCTGTAAAAAAAATTTATTCTAAAAAGGGCTATTCATACTTTAAAAGTAGAGAGCTAACGCTCTAACGAGTGTCTGTGTGACTCTGGGCCTCGGTTTCCTCATTTGCAAAACAGAGACAATAATGTGCAAAATGGGGACAACCCTCAAGGAAAGGGATGTTGAGGGGAAAGTGCTTTGGAAATCTAACAAGCCTGTTCCCTGATTCCAGATCCATGTCCTGTCCAACAAGAGAAAAGCTCACTTTAAGGAACTAGAAGATTTCGCTACTTTGGGCTTTCTTCCTTTGATTTGGTCCCAGTGGTAGGAAGGGCTCTATTTTTGCTAAATCCCCCACGTCTACCTATAATCTAAAATTCTGATCTGCCTTTAAATTATCTGTTAAAATAAATCCCTTTCCTAAAATATTACCTCTCTCTTTTGATGTTTATCAAATTACCAGCCCTGTCGCAACACTAGAAAGGTGATAAGTAACTGCTGTCTTTAAGCAAACTTCCTTTAAACTATTACCATTTGGTGTCTCTTGAAGGAAGTCAGGCCCTTAGGGCTGGGAAAGAAGAGGGCCAAATGTGCGGCTGTGGAAAAGATGGAGAAGGGAGTTTTCTAGAAAAATGTCCATAATTCTGTGTCTCCTCCACATCCTCCTACCCCTTCCCCCTACCACTTCATTGAATGGCCTTTTTTGTGTGGAGCTTTGAAGGGCTCATCCCATTTGACCTGCCCGCTGCCCCAGGCAAGAGTGGGTTTCTGTATCCCAGCCCGGCCCCTTCTCTTCTCTCCATGCTCTTGGTGATCTCATCAATTCTTATAGGTTTCCGTCATACAGCTCCCGGTTTGCTTGCTGTTCCTCTCTGCCTGAATGAATATCCTCTCTGGATCTCAAATTCAACGTTGCCAAAATGAAACTCATTTTCCTCGCAAACCTCTCTTCTAACTCTCCTTATTTCTGTTAAAGCAGGGATGGGGAACTTGAGGTCTTGATGCCACATGTGGCCTTCTAGGTCATTGGGTGAGGCCTTTTGACTGAGTCCAAGTTTTACAGGACAAATCCTTTTATTAAGGGAATTTGTTCCGTGAAGTTTGGATTCAGTCAAAGGGCTGCACTTGAGGACTTAGAGGGCCACATGTGACTTCGATGAGGCCACAAGTTCCCCATCCCTGTATTATGGGAATTATCATCTTCTCAGTTACCCAGGTTAATATCCATGACTTCCAAACAATGGCCATGTCTTGGTGATACAACATCTGCAAGATGTCGTTGCATTCATACAGCCAGATCATCATCCTAATTGTGTTGTTGTCTGGTCATCTCAGTCATGTTCGATTCTTCAGTCATGTCTGACCCATCTAGGAGGACACTAGTAGCTCAGAGAATAAGCAATCGCTTTTTGTAAAAGGGGGTGTTTAAGCCAAGTTTTGAAGGAAACATGAAATTCTAAGAAGTAGAGATAAGGAGAGAGTGCAGTGTAGGCATTGGGGGATGCCAGTGCAAAACTGAAAAGAAGGAAGACTGAAAACAGCGATTCCAATTAGGAGTTGATTACAGTCCAAGAGAGAAGTAATTATGAAGCCTAAACTCAGGTGAAGAGCTGCTGTGTGACCCTAGGTAAGTCACTTAACCCTGTTTGCCTCATTTTCCTCATCGATAAAATGAGCTGGAGAAGGAAATGGCAGTGTCTTTGCCAAGAGAATCCCAAATGACATCACAGAGAGTCAGACATGACTGAAATGATTGAACAACAACAAATACACAAGATAAATTGTATGTGTGTTTTATATATGTATGTGTGTGTGTGTAAAATCTATATGATCAAATAATCCATTTCCTCAAGAATTAAGAGGGATTGGGAATGGCTTCCCATAGAAAGTGAAGTTCTAGCAGGGACTTGAAGGAAGGTGGGGAAGATGAGCATTCCCTGAATGGAGAACAGTCAGAAAATACCTGGAGGTGGGAAATGGCATGTTTGTTTTAGTACCAACAAGGATGCCGATGTCACTGGATGGAAGAAGGTGAGTTTCTCCAGGGCAGAGTCTTTGTATCCCTAGCAACCCGGCATAGAAGTGCCTGGAACATACTTAATAAAGGTTTATTGGTTGTTGAATTCAGTCAATACTAGGTTGGTATTCCTAGCACACACATCTGGCCAAGTACTACCCAACTCAAAAACCTTCAGGTATTTTGTAGCCAAGATAAAATATAGCGTCCTCAGCTTGGCATGTAAAACCTTCCACATTCTGGCTCCCACTTACCTTTACAGACTTATTCCCTCTAAATCTTCTTGACAGATTTCATAGCTCAGCCAAACTGGTCTCCTATTTCTTTCCCAGCACTCCTTTGCACAAGCTGGTCCCCAAATCTGGAATGTTCTCCTTTATCACCTCTACCTCTTAGAATGCCCAGCTTCCTTCATGATAGCCCAGCTCTCCAATTGGTCGAATTCTTTCTCTCCTCAAATTATCTTATATTTACTTATCCATGTACAGTAGTTGTCCCTTCCACATCGCAGGGTTAAGGGAGCCACCCTCGTCCCCCACTGTGATCTGGAAAATCCATGTAAATTTTTTGGCTCTCTCTTCATACCAGAGAAGAATTCTGAATTATTATGGTACTAAAAGACAAAATGTGACGATATCATACAATACTATGCATGTATTTTATGCATTTCTGAATTTCTATTTTTTTTCTATGTCATCTAGCATGTCATCTACAGCTTCTGCAAAACTCCCCAAATTCCCATTTATTTTCTTATGCCAACTGTTGATATATTAAAACTGAGATGGGGAAAGTGGAGATGTGGAAGGGATAACTATATTTTTAAGCCCCCACCCCTCCCCAGTAGACTGTATATTCCTTGAGGGCAGGGATGATTTCATCTTTGTGGTTTCCCGTCATAACCTACTGTGGGGTAGGACTTGACAAATGTGTGCTGAAATGAACTCTATGTCAAGTGAAACAGTACATACTTTATTTTTGTTAGCATAACTCTGATCAAGACAATTATCCAAAACAATTTCAAAGGACCCATTATGAAAAATGCTATCCACCTCCAGAGAAAGAACTGATCAACTCCCAATGCAGATCGAAGCATGCTTTTTAAACTTTATTTTTTCTGTATGTGCATGCGTGTTTTTGAAACAGGGCTAGCATGGAAATATGTGAATATGACTTAGTTTCATCCCTCAAGGAACTCATAGAGATTTGTACAAAGGTCTGACCATTTAAATTCCCCCTGACCTGCACCGAAAAAAAAAATTGCCTACTTTAAATGGGTCTTTACTCCCTATAGAATAAAATATGTATTTCGTAGTTTGGTATTTAAAGCTCTGTAGAAGTTGACTTAAACCTACTTTTCCAGAATTGTCTTATACGACTTGCCTTCACATATTCTACATTCCAGTCAAAATCCATCTGCTAGTCCCCAGTTTCCTGCTTTTCAAGAGGGTTTTTCTTTATGCCTAGACTGACCCTACTCATCTCTGCCTCTTAAAATCCTGTAGAGCCTTCTCCATGAAAACTTCCCTGATGCCCCCAGCTAAAAACAATTTCCTCTTCCTCAATTTCCCAAGAGTGCATTTTCTGGATCTCTCCTTTGTCCCTGTCACCCTGTATCTTGCACTGTGGTGACTTATGTATCTATAGAGTGTAAACTCCTTGAGGACAGGAATTGTGTCAGGACATTGTCTTTGTAGTTCATGTGCAGAGTACCGCCTTACTCATAGATTAAACTTGAGAAGTCCTGGGTCCAATAGCAGATGAAAATTTGTGGAAGGATTGTCTGCATAATGCTGTGGGAGGAAGTCTAGTCTGAAAGAAATAGAAGAGGGGCCAAGGAATGCTGCCAGAAGCTGGAAATCATACCACAGAGAGAGGCAGACAAGTCTTTCATACTAATTTTCTCTGAATATCCATCTGAGGGGGCTCCTTTCTGCCTGCCAATGAGGAGTGGCCATTAGTTCACAGGAATGTAGGTGAGCCCTGTGGGGGTGGGGGAGAGGCAAGGGTTGTCATAGTAACTGAAGCTTCAAGGCCTGCAAGGGCTCTGCTAATCCGGGACCTGGGAGGCTGTTGCTGTATGGGGAATGTAGGGCCCTGGGTAATTAGCAAAGCTCCAGAGGCTTAACTTGGGGGCCTGCCTGGGTAGAAGTAGGAATGCAATAGGAGTACTGCCTGTCTGCTCAGATGCAGCACTTATTAAACTCCAGTCATAGCCTCAGACCCCACTGTGCCCAGAGGCCATAGCAGGCAGCATAGGCCTTTTCTTTTTCTCTCTGTTTTATAGACTTGGTTTAGTGGCATGGCCGCTGAATGAGTCTTCAGCAGAAATAATGCTAGAATTTAGAAGTTTGAGGCTGCCAAATACACACTTAGGGTCCTATTTTAATATGTAACCTCCTCTAAGCTCCCAACTTGACATTCACAGGTTGGATCTGTAGGGGGACAAGTACTACCTAGTCTTTAAGATACCATGTTGGGGGTCACACTTACTTTTATAGTTGACAAGGCCCAATTGGTGTGCTTCACTCCCCTTAGCAATCAGCCGGTAGACACAATGGGCTCTTAGAAAAGACGTTAGCTAAGATGCCATCAAATAACAGTAACAAAATAATGTGCCTCCTGAAAATCCGGGGATACTCTCCCTTAATATACACAGCGTCTGTGGGAAGATGGTGAAATAAAGGTGGAAATGTAGGCTTAAACCAGATCGGGAAGAGCTCACAACTCAGATGCAGTGATATCGAGGTATACATGCAGGGAACACATGTGGCCAGGCAACTCCCGTTCAGTGTCTTTCCTAAGAAGATGATGTATTTGAGCTGCCCACACTCTCAATTGCAGGAACTGAACTCTCTCTGAAATTCACAGCCTGCTCCCTTCTCAGCGGCCAGAGGGCCCAACTCTGGAAGCTGCTTCCTGGAGGGACTGTCTTCCTATGTCTCTGCCAGTCACATGTGTGTTTCTGCTCAGTGTTGAATGTAGTATCTCCCACTGGAAAACTACTGGCGTAGTTGTCCTTCAAAGTAACATGCCTGATGGGGTGGAAGAAGTAACGAGAATCCCCCTCCCTCAGCGATTCCCTCTGAGGAGCCAAGATCTTCCACCCCTTTTGACCTAGACTGACTATTTTAGTCTTTTAAATGTCCTTGGGGAATAGACAGATTTTCAGCCCAGCCAATGCCAAATGATCTAACTCCATCAGACATGGGTTTTCACGCTTTGTAGAGGGATCACCAGCATTAACATACTGACAACCCATCATCTTTGTATACTCTGTATCCTGTAGTTCTGATATGTGGTTCTACAGAAACTAGCTATTTAGAACTTCCTTTTCTTCTTTATTATAATACACAATATAATGTGCATATTATATTATATTCTCTTTTCTTCCATCAGCATTATTTCTGGGAATAGCCAGAGATTCTTTCTCCTCTTGCCCCTAATTTATTCAATAGTACCTGTACTAAGCCATTATTTCACTTCTGGAGCTCTGAAGTCTGGACAGTTATCAATAGTTGTGATAAATGTCAGAGTAGTGTTAGATTCCCATAGTCTCCCAGCTGCCCCAAACCTCTCCCTTCTCCAGTCCATCCTTTAAAAGACTACAAAGAGCACAAAGCACAAATCTGACCAGGTCCCTCCCTTTTTCAGCAAATTTTCAGTGACTCTTCTAGGATAAATATATATATATATTTTTTCCAGATTTATTTCACCCTCTTACCCTTCATTTGGTCTACATTCTATCCAAACTCACCTACTTTGTTGCCTGACTAAGCATTCCATCTTCTGTATTCCCTCCTCTCTTCTGACTTTTGGGATACTTAACTTTCTTCAAGGCCCAATACAAATGCCACCTCCTAAAGAAAGTCGGACCTGACCTCGGTGTTCTCTCCCACATGAAATTATCTCATGTGTATTTATTTATATGTCTACAAAATATCCTTGACCAAAAGGTTGTGTAATCCCAGTGATTAATACAGAGCCTTGACTATAATAAAACTAAATTCTTGCTGATTGAATTGAATAGAATTGGATTGTGAGAGAGAAAGAGTTGAAATCATATGATTCTAATCAAGAGCTTAGAAATAAAGAGAAAAGAATTAGGTAGCTGGAGTGTCCAGCATTAGTTTTTTCCTGGAAATGTATTAATTGTGTTTATGTTTATAGACTGAGAAACAGGAGTCAACACAGCAGGAGCAAGTAATAATAATCCACAGGGCAGCTAGTTGGCACGGTGGATAGAGCACTGGCCCTGGAGTCAGGAGGACCTGAGTTCAAATCTGGCCTCAGATACTTATTACCTGTGTGACCCTGGGCAAGTCACTTAACCTCCTTGCCTCAAATAAATAACTGAAGAGGAGGGGAAAAGCAAGCATAGGTTATGTAAATTGACAACTGATCTTTCCCTTTAAAAAAACACCCACATTTACTTACTAATAACTATGGTAGATATTCACATCTATCTCTATACATATATCTGTATCTATATATAGGGATAAAGGAGAAGTGTTACAGTGGGAAAAGACCTAAATTTGGTGTGATAGGACAGGAGCTGAAATTCTAAACTTAACACTTTCTACCTGGTAACCTGCAGCAAGTTACTTAGGTCTTTGGCCTTTACTTCCTCATCTGTAAAATGGGTGGTCAGACTAGATGATCTCTGAAGTCTTTTTAAGCTCTTGATTTATTGTGTGTGTGTGTGTGTGTGTGTGTGTGTGTGTGTGTGTTATGCCCTTGTGAACCAAAATGACACCATAGACCATAAGGAATACAGTAGACTTTGTGAGGTCAGGATGCAGTCTCTTGGGAATGACAATTATATGAGGCTGAGATGGAAGTGGAAATCTAAGAGCTAGAGGGAGAGTTTTGAAGTGCTTCCTTGAAACGTTTCAGTGAGGTGAATAGTGCACGACTCTTTATTTTACAGAGGAGGTCACTGAATTTCAGAAAGGATATTACTTTCTCTTAGTCACATAGATAATTCATTGGTAAGGTCGGATTTGAACCCAGTCCTCTTAATCAGGGCAAGAATCCCAGACCAAAGGGGAAACAGTAATTCTATCATCATGAACCAACAACAGGGTTTTCCATCTGGTCGATAATGACTCAGTCCAGCAAGAGCATGTAGAATTTCAGATGGGACACGTCCTCAGGTTTGTGTTGCTCAGATCCAAACTAGGTCATGAACTTGTGGAGCTCAGATCAGGAGGGTAGAAATCAGACTTTGACCCAGATCAGGTTACTCTGGGAGCACTGAAAACTTGCAGATCTCCAATCTGAGCTGTCCGTGAGATCCTGGAATAACAGAATACTCAATACCCCAAGAAAGTAGCAGCAAGGACCAGCCCAGACATTCTCTTGCAGAGCCTGTACCTAATGTAAAATCTAAAGTCAATAAGTAGGCAAACCAGCAAACAGTAAAAGAATTCCAATATAAAAAGCCGTTATGGGGACAGGATCATTCAAGACAAACACAGAAGAGAATCCCTCTAGAACAGCTACGAGCAAAGCCTCAAGGGAAAACGTAGCTTGGGCATAAATTCACATAGAACTCCTGGGAGAGGTGAAACGAGAGTTAAAATATTTTTGCAAAACAAGTGACAGCACTAGACACAAAAAATTGAAGAGAAATGAGAGTTATGAAAGAAAGAATTAGAAAGGGAACTTGCTGTTGCTGTTTATCCTTTATTTTCCAAGAGGGCCAATGACTTTCTGGGTGATATCTTGACTTATGCATGAATTGGATTTAAATGAAGCAGAGTTGCAGAATTATAAGCCTCACTCTCTCTTCCAGAATCATCAAAGTCCAATGATAAGACTAAAATCAGGATAACTGGAGGTGGCGAGGTGGCGCAGTGAATAGAGCACCGGCCCTGGAGTCAGGAGGAGCTGAGTTCAAATGCGACCTCAGACACTTAATACTTACTAGCCGTGTGACCTTGGACAAGTCACTTAACCCCAATTGCCCTGCCTTCCCCTCTCCAAAAAGGCAAAAAAAGAAAAAGGCACGATGACTGGAGATGGCCTGGGATACAGTGGATGATCTTGGCATCTTCCATATCTGACCAAGCTCTGAATATTCCACAATGCCTGCTTTAGCTGCTTTCAGGACCATTGGAACACATTGTTTTCATCCATCCATTCTTCCAGGGGAAGTCCTACATTCTTGGGGTAGACATTCCCCTAACTCCCTGACAGGTTCATGACGAATGTACCCTCAACCTGGTTTATCTTGTCTGTTGAGATGGTTTACTGGGAGTGTAGATGGTGTATGTGCTATAGCCTCTTGTAGACGCTGCTGAGACTTGGGTGAAAGGTGGACACCAAAGGTGGATGAGCAACTGGGAACGGGGTCAGCAAGCCCTCACACTACAGGTGCTAATTCTCCCTGAAGACCCCATATGCCTCAGAAAGGGAATTGGCATAAGAGGTACGAAATCTTGCCCAAGAAACAAACTCCCTGAAAATCATAATGGACTCCATAAGTCAACAAGAAAGATTAAAACAAAATTGAAAGACTAAAACTAATAAAAGAAAGTTTGATATCTCATAGCAAAAACAACTGATCTGGAAGAGAGAATTTAAGAGTCATTGAAAAAGGTTGTGAAAGTGTGCAAATAATTTCCCAGTAAAACAGAAAGAAATAGAGGGGAAACTTCTCAGGTTGCATCATAGATTTCCTCACTGAAGCAAACAACATGCTTGCCATTACTTTTCTGAAAAATTTTTCAAAGAAAAACCAGAAAATATGGTGTTTTCTTCCCCAACCCTGGCCATTGGGAGCAAAGAATGACCCTGCAGCCCAGATGGAACAATTACTTTGTCTAAACAGAGGTAGAGATATTAACCTGGGTTTCCAGTCACTTCTCAGCAAAATGAATAAGTCAGATTATTCATTCCTGCTTAGAACTATCTATCGATAGTCTTTGGAGAAAATACTCTAAATTTCCTCCTGTGCTTTAAGGATTCCTATGAAAAATTTTACAGTTCAATACTGGCAGATGTTTGCTTTTCTCAAGAATCAGCCTGTTAGGAAACACATAAATGCTTGAGTAGCAGAAAAGACTAAAAGTGAACTTTTGAGACTGTCTAAGGATTCAGTTGATTCACTTAGCCTGTTGATCTTTGTGAAGACCAGCAACTTTAAATTAAAATGGAAAGATCATTCTGCTCCTATGAAGAAATTCTTTAGAAGTCATGAAATCACAGATTATGGTGAAGAAAGCCATTTCTGGACTTCTATATACAAGACTAGGTGCTAATTTTTGTATAAATACATATAATGTTTGTGCTTCCTGGTGGTGGCAAAAGGGCTTACTTTATAACCTGGACAAAGCCAGAAGCAGTGTCTTTGAAAGAGATTCTTTTTGGAAGACAATCAGGGTTAAGTGACTTGCCCAGGGTCACAGAGCTAGTAAGTGTCAAGTATCAGGTCAGATTTGAACTCAGGTCCTCCTGACTCCAAGGTCTGTGCACTACGCGTGGTGCCACATAGCTGCCCGGATAGAAATTCTTAACAAGAAATTGTACCTCTCCAAAATCAAGATAGAAGAGTCTTATGACATGGTTCGTATTTTTTGCAGTTTGGGAATGTCTGATGCCTTTCATGGGTATAAAGCTGGCTTTTCTGGACTGTCAATACTCAGAGCTTTGTCCCTATTAAGTATTTTCACTCATCTTCCTGGGATTCAGTGAAGAAGATATCAGAGCATTTGCTGCCAGTGTGTAGCAGCAGAGATACCAGCAACTGCAAAGAGAGAAAGAGAATTTGAAGACTCCTAGTCCATTTCTTTTCTTATCTGGAACCATAAAATTAAGAGCATCCTCTTTTGTGACAGTTTCCACTCCATAAAGAGATGCAGCTACTCTCCCCAAAGCATTGCTGTTTCTGTCACTGCCCTACCATCCTCTTACTAAACCTGATAAGGATGTTATGTGTATATGCCATTCATGGTGAACTTACCATTAGTAAAGCATTTCATTATGAAACACTGAACCCATGTTCAAACCACATAATCCTGTTCATTTTTGCCCTTAAGAAAATACATCCATTTACTGGCAGACTGGTTAATGCCAGGAGTACAAAAACAGGGTGGAAAGGAAAAAAGTCTATGCTGTGGTCACTTGGTTAGGAGGGTCCAAAGCCTCTCCTCTTTGTTATGATGTCTTCCTACCAGACAAATATCACTATTCCATGTACTTGTACCTTTGCTATCTGAAGATTAAATGGCAGAATTAATTTTTTTTAAAAAGAATCATTGGACTACCTGAAAACACACAGAGAGAGAGAGGACATCATATTTCAAGAAATCATAAAAGAAAACTGCTCAGATCTCTTAGAACCAGTGTACAAAGTGGAAAGAGACTCCACTGGTCACCTCCTGAATAAAAATCCCAAATGAAAACTCCCAGGAACATTACATCAAAATCCAGAGTTACCAAGTAAAGAAAAAAATACTGCAAGCAGCTAAAAAGAAAAAATTCAAGTATCAAGAAGATATAGTCAGAAACACACATTATTTAGAAACCACCACTTTAAAACCAAAGAGTTTAGAATATAGTATTCCAAAAGGCAAAGGATATAGGCTTACGACCAAGAACGATTTAGCTAGCAAAACAGATTATAATCCTACGTAGGAAAAAAATGGATGTTTAATGAAATAGAAAACTTTCAAGTATATCCAATCACAAGATTAGCGCTGGATAAAACTTTGACATTCAAACACAGGTGTTAAAAGAAACATAAAAAGGTAAACGTAAGTGAACAACTTCAGGAACTAAACAAGAACAAACTTTTTATAGTCTGATACAGACAGATGATGCATGTGACCCCTCAGAGCCCTATCATTATCAAAGGTTATTGATGGAGTCTAATTAGACAGAAGGCCAGGGAATGGTTCTGTTCTGTCTTGATAATATTAAACTAAGAATGGAAAGGGAGGGGAAAAGGAATATACTGGAGGAAGGAGAGGAAGGTTGGGCACAATTATTTCATAATCAGGGTTTCTATGTAGAGATTTATACAAACAAAGAAGAAAGGGTGGATGGAACAACTAACACTTAAACCTCATTTTCCTCTGAACTGGTTGAAGGAAGGAAGAACACACATGTGTGCACATGCACGCATGTGCACACACATGTACAGAGTTGGATACAGAAATACATTTAACTGAAGAAGGGAACTAAAGGGAGAAAGGGGAATAAGCAGAAGTGCAGATTATAGAAGGGATTAGTCCTGAGCAAAACAAACTTTAAGGATGTACTAAAGTATTTATGGCACTTTTTTTTTGTGGTGGCAAAGTATTATGAACTGAGGGGATGCCCATCAATTAGGAAATGGCTAAATAAGTTATAGTATGTAATTGTGATGAATATTATTGTGTTGTAAGAAGCGATGAAGGATATGGTTTCTGAGAAGCTTGAGAAGATATATGAAAGGATGCAAAGTAAGCAGAGAACAAAGAGGACAACTCATACAACAACAATATTGTAAGGACAAGCAACTTTGAAAGATTTAGGAACTCTGCCCGGCATAATGACCAACCACATACCAGAGGACTTATGATGAAACAGACCACTCACTTTTTGATAGAGAAGTGAAAACCTCAGGGTGCAGAATGACATGGGTTTTTTGGACATGGTCAGTAGAGGAATTAATTTTGTTTGACTACATCTATTTCATAAGGGGATTCTGCTTTTCTTCCTAATTAAGGAGAGAGGGAGGTGAAAGAGAAGGAAGGTAGATTTTTGCTGATTAGAAAAAATTTTAATTTAAAAAAGTTTTTGTTCAGAGCTAATTGTATCAACTGGCTGATTGCTAAGGGAAAACATACCACTGGCGCTTTCGATCTACAGTGACTTACCCCTCTGAACATGAGAAAAGTGGAGCCTTCTGGGGGATCCAACCTGCCATGGTGAGTGAAAATTGTACAGTTAGCCCATAGAGTATTGCTGCATTTGAAATCATGAATCCATTTCATCACCTTATTGTTTTATATAGATAATAAATTTAATGTTCTGCTTGTCTGTGTCCTCTTATGAATGTCTGCCACTCTTTCATTTGAAAATTCAAATTCATTAAAACAAAATCAAAAGGCTGAAAAATAGAAGAAAGTGTAAGATATAGCAAAAGCATTCAAAAATGTATTATTGATGCACACTAAACACTTTTCTTATTTTTTGTTTCTGTTATTTCACTCTCATGACTTTCCCTTTCCCACTCTTTCCCTCAACCAACCCAGCCAGTGATTTTTATCTTTCCTTTCTCCCCTGACCATTTCTCATCAACATTCTACACAATTGCTACTGAGCAAAAAAAAAAAAAAATTGTTGTTGAAGTCATATATTTCTTTTGTTCCCCTGCCCATACTCTGGCATACTCTGCCCATACTTTGCTAAGAACAAAATTGTCAAAAGTCAGAAAGCTGTGGCTAGAAAGGGGAGGAGGAAAGGACGATTTATGTCTATCTATAAATCATAGGATTCCAGAATTTAGTTTTGGTAGGGAGCTAAGAGAAAATCCATTACAAGCCTCTGTTTAACAGATGAGAAAATTGAGACTCAGAAGTGAAGTGATTTGTCCACGGACATGAAATCAGCTTTCTACTATCTCAAAGTTGTCATTCATTCCTGAATCCCCTTCTGCTTTAGAAACCAAAATATTACCCTTTTATCTACTGATAACAAATGTGAGCATAAGTGATCCCCAGAAATACTTCACACTCAACTTCTGTGTTCTTGACAAACCACAAAAGATTGGCAAAGTTTCTGCTGCAGACACAGTTAAAACAAATAGTTTGTTGCCTCAAGTACTCCCAGCCCAAGAGAGGCGTTAGTAAGGTTTGGGAGATTGATGTCACTTCCTTCTCATCTTGTCCCTTCCCCCACAGAGTTTCTTCCCTTTTCAGCTATCAGCATTTCTCTTTGGTACAGAAGGTTGACAACTGCCTGAAGAGAGGTAGGGATGAATGGCCCGTCTCCCTTCCCTTCTGCTAACATCATCACTCCAGGCAAACAGAATGTATTAGAAGAAGTGGCCCTGAGAGTCTTAACCAGTAATTTACATTGTAAAGGTGCAACTTGTGATTCTTAACTCTCTCTAGTATGTGTTTGTTGGAGTCTCTGAGATGTTTTTGAAGTCAGATGCCCCATGGCTCACTGCCCTGGCACTCCATCCTGGATCAGCCCTGTCACATGGAGAAGGCATCCCCCCTCCTTCCCATTCTTCTCATTTATGGAGTATATCACTCCCCACAAACCACTTATTATTTTTTGTTTTATTTTTCTTCATTTAACACAAAAAAATCTATTTTTTCTCCCTCTTAGGTCCTCCCTTAATACCACTGGAAAAGAAAAAAGAAAAAACAAAACCTTTGTAACACATGTATAATCAAATAAAACTTTCCCTCATTAGCCATGACCAAAAAAAAAAAGATTCCTGGGGTCCATCACCTCTTTGTGAGGAGGTGGGTACCATGCTTTTTCATCTACACTACTTATTATTTTTAAACCCCTCTCACTTTCCTGATGTCTCTCTTGGTAGTTAAAATGAATGGACAATTTGGAAACTCCCTTCACTGGGAAAGATGAATGATGTGTTCTGATTGACTTGATAATACTTGAGGGTAAGCAATTGGCACCCAAGGACTGCATTAATTAAACAAGTGCCTACTGTGTGAAAGCAGTTAGACCAGTTTATCATGTATTTGAACGTTGGCTCACTGATTTCTGATGAATTTCTTAGTGAGTCACCTCCTATGTCTTGATTTTCCCACCCATAAAATGGTAAAGAGTCTTTACCACCTACCTGTCTCATCACCAGGGTGTTGTGAGGAGTAATTAATCTGCATTTGTTAAAGCATTTTCAGATCCCTGGATTAAAGATATTACTAAAGTGAAAGGTATTATTATTCTAATAAATTACTTAATAGTAGGGCGAAGCTAGTTGGACATAAACTGGTAGCAAGGTAAAGAAAGATCCAGGCTGTTATGAGGGTTGCTACCTAAAGTTTCCACATGACTCTTTTATTTTCACAACTTTCTGTTATATCTACTGTAGGTTTTCTATAATTTTTCTTAAATACAGTTCAACAAGAATGTATTAAGTATCAACTATGTACAAAGCACCATACTCTTTCATTGTGTATGTAATGAAAGTACCACTTAACTCTGGAGTGCCTCAGTACTTGGGTTTTATGTGGGGTGTTCTGGGTAATCATACAAATCAAGCTGAAGCGCTCATTCCAGCACAAACACTGACCACACAGAAATCTTATATAAAATATCTGAGATAGAATAAATAGGAAGGGAGATCACAAGGGGGGAAAAGAGGCAGTGGAGTACTTCTTATCCTCCCAAATGAAATGAGCTCAATCCTACAGGATCCATCCCTTGATTCCCCTGAATCCCCTAAGTCAGCGGTTCTCAACCTTCCTAATGCCGTGACCCTTTAATGCTCGTATGTGGGCGTATCTGCATGTGGGCGGACCCACCTGGAGCGGACAGAGGAGCCATGACTCGGTTCCTAAGACCTTGGGAAATATGTGTTTTCCATTGGTCTTAGGCAGCCCCTGTGAAAGGGTCGTTCAACCCCCAAAGGGGTAGTGACCCACAGGTTGAGAACCGCTGTCCCTAGACAGTTGCGTGAGGGATACAATCATCTCCTCGATTCATGTCCCAAATGGGAAAAAACCTGACAATCTACCATTTGCGTTTGTAGCTCTCTGCCGCTGGCAACTGGTGATCTGTTTAAGCATTTTAAGACAGACATTTGATCCCCGGGATGCCTCTTTGCAGAGACATCATGGTAGTTTTCACTCCACAGGGTTCTCCTTTCTCCTCACTCTGTCTATAATTTAGCCTTCTCCCTGTGTCAGATGACCCCTGTGCAATGGTCACTCCATTTAAAAACTCTCCTGGTAAGACTCCCAGTTAATTAGGCCTTGCCTCATGTGATATAACCATTCTACTCTCAAACAGAGTTTCCTGAGGAATAGAGTTCTGGACATTTTTTTTCAGTGAGTCATTCTCTCTGGGCCTCAGGTATCATGAGAAATAAAGTTCTGAGGACTCCTGCCCTCAGCCATGTCCACTGAATGTGTATATTTTGCACAAAATCAATAATCCTTGAGTAATAGTCCTCAAAGTAGTCTGATGCTTTAGCCTGTGGGAGCGCAACATTGTAAAACGTATGGCCCCTTTCTTTAAAAAGGTAACTGCCTGCACCCATTAATCAAATAGAAAAGGATATAAGATAATAAATCATAAAGTACTATATTGAATATAATCCAAAAATGTATGCTAAGGGGAATTAGTGTTGTAGATGATCAGGAAAGGGAGAGATGTTTGATTGACGGTCAGATTCATGGTAGGATATGGGAGCTAGGCTTTACGAGATTTACAGTGTTTGGATGGATCAAAGGGAGAGGGAAGGGTTTTTCAGCTGAAGGAAAAACCTGAGCAGAGATATGAATACAGGAATGAGTTAAGACTACAACTGATAGATTGAAAACTCCTGGGGAATAGGGACTGTCACTTCAAATTATTTTAATTCATCAGTTCTGTCCCCTGCTGACCCCCAACCTTTAATTTAGTGTTCTGCCCATAGCAGAATCTCTGTATGCCCCTGGCTTTGGAGGAAAAAAAAAAATTGGTTTTGGGTTCAAATTCAGACTTTTCCTTTCACTACTGGTGTGACCTTGGACAAATCTCTCCAACTTTTGGGGTCTGATTTTACTTATCTGTAAAATTAAGGGGTTGGACTGGATGACCGCTAAGGCCACTATATCTGCCATCTGAAGACCTATAACTGTTTAAGCTTTTAACCTTTGAAATATGGTCGCTGTCTATATATAGCTGCCTTTCTGTGACTGACTCATTTCTCTATACAACAGAGGTACGGTTAAAGATTCCTTCCCTCTCCCCTCAGCAGTCTCATTAAACTGGCAGGGGAACCATCGACCTTCCTGTCAATCAATCCCCAATCTCAACTGGATTTTTAATTTGCTCTTTGAAAATCGTATTTATCTTGTTTTCTATCCACTTCCCTTGGATCTGAGTCTTGTAAAAAAGTCCCAGGAAACAAAGCTGGGAGTTCAAGACTCACAATCAGTGTCTCACTCCAGTGGGAGCCAAAGATACTCATTCAACTAATTGGAGGCATCATCTAGATTTTCTGGACCTGAGTTTTCCTATCACACACACACACACACACACACAAAGGAGGGTAATGTTTTGACGACTGGCTCCCCAGAAAGTCCTAAAAATCCGTCAGAAAGCATTTGTTAACTAATTGCTTTTTGCCAGCCACTAGCATGAATACTGTATATCCAAATATAGTACCCACCCTCAGTTAGCCTACATTTAATAACGGGAAGAGGTATGCAAGACACAGGCAAGATAAACACGGGGCAGTTTGGAGGAAGGGCAGGGAGATCGCAGAACGCTCTGTGGAAGTGTTTTATGAGCTGAGATGACTACTCTTCAGACGTCAGGAATAGGGTTAGTGGCACACCCTCGGTATCTTCAGGTTCCGATTAGCAGCTTTTCCTCAGATGCCCCAGGTTGTACTGGGAAGGCAGAAACTGACCAGACCGTTCTGTGTCTGCTGTCCTGCATTTCTTCCATTTCCCCCCCGGTGTTAATCATTAGCTGAGAGCCCCGCGCATTGCCCAAACCGCAGCCAGACACAGAATTCCCCCTGCAGCTACGCTCCCAAGGCCGGCGAAGTTTACCCTGGCCCCAGCTGTGCTGCACCGGAGCCTCCAATAGCTGAATTCCAGCAGCAGAGCAGTCTCCACCCACTGGAAAAATTCCTGATCCGCCCATCTCTCTCCTCCCAGGCTGTTGCTCCTGGCTCAGCTCTGCACTGACTTCCTGCCAGGCCCTGGGAAGCTGTTACCAGGGGGTCTCCCCAGGGATCTTTCTCTTAGAGATTTGGCTGCTCGCCTCGCTCTTGTCCTGTCCTGGCCAAGGGGAGGGGGATGGTTGAAGTGGGCGGGGGGAGTGGACCGGCAGCGGTCCAGCTACTTTCGTAAGCATATTTCAAACTGTCCTCAAGATCATTCGGGCACATGGAACAGCCCCTAGTGCCTAGAGTCTCCGAGCTGCTGTCACACTTTGTAGGCGACTGGACTCGGCTGGATCTGGACACCTCAGGGAGCCCGGTCATCTGGTGAGTGTTTTCTCTTCTCTTGCCTTTTCCTCTCTCTCATCTCTGCCTTTCTGAAAGGGGAAGTTGGAGCTCCCTAGGTTGGACAGCTTAGTAGGAAGGATTCCGCCCCCCCACCCCCACCGCCACCCCTACCCCGCCCAAACACACATAAACTCCGCTACCCTCCATCCTCTTCACACCGCAACAACTCAGGCCGTACCACCTGAGCACCCAGAGAAACGACAAAAGGGATAAAGGCGATGTTCTGTCTCATTGCTGGGAGAATTAGTGATCACGCGGCTTGGATTATAAAAACATTTTCACCAGGAGACATTTTCTGGCCTTTTGCCCTTACCCCGGAAACAGAGGGAGAGAGCACCCTGTGGCATGTAGAGGACTCCGAATTTGAACACCGGGAAGCGCGGGCAGGGATTTAGGTCCCTCCTACCCCCGCCCCCCACCAGCCCGCTAGGTCGGAGAGCCGGAGGGCTCCCTCTGCATTCGGGGTTTCTTCCCAGAGTCTCAGGCCACTGAAATTCAGAAGGGAAGGCGAGCCCTCCCAGCCTTGGATTTTTGCTTCCAAGCCATGCTAGGGAGATGGACCTGTGCTCTTCTATACACTGCCTGGCTCCTAAGGTTTTTCTCCCGACTTTAAGGGGCTGCTGCGACCTCCTTGTTGAAGGGATTCGTTTAGTTTGGTGCCAGAAGCAAGAATCTTATTCTAACAGGGTTCTAGCTATAGTTCTGGGGAAAGTTTAAATTGGAGCAGTTGGAAGAGAAAGGTTGATAGGGATTGGGAAGGAACTTCCAGCTGAAGCTTGGGGCCATTCCAAATGGGACGGTGTCTCCGAATGCCCGGAGGTGCTTACAGTCTTGTAATGGAGAAAAAGACGGGGAAAGGCAATAAAGTCCTCTGTCTTCTTCCTCCATCTCACGCACCAATTTTTGGAATAGCTCGGGTTTTATCTGCCCCCCTGTGGATCCTGTGACCCCCCCCAAGAGTTCTTTCTTGTTTTGGGGTCCTTCTTTCTTTCCTCCCTTCTCCCCGATAATATTCAGAAGAAGTGGGGATGAGTGGATCACAACCAACATAAAAGACCGATTATTTAGAACTGGGAAATTAATGGTGGGAGGGCAGACTGGTAGTCAGAAGACGGGAGAATGAGGCGGCGAGGAAATGTCTTGAACAACCGAAAGGATGAAATGGTGAGAAAGAGCAGAGGCTGAGAAGTTTTATCATCACAGCGTCAGCGTAGTGTGCTGATTCCCCACAATGGGTGCATCTTCGGGTAACCCGGGCCCAGTGTAACAGGGGTTGGGAGCCCTGGGGGTTGGGAGCTGTGTCTTTGCTTGTACTTCGCACATTGCTGTTGCTCAAGAAATAATAAGCAGTGGGAATAATGACAAGCCACAGGAAGGGGAGGGGGCTCTCTTCTAGGCAGGATTTTGGTCCTTTTTTCTTTTGCCTTGGCCCTTTGCTACACAAGGTGCCAGCCTGATGTGGAATTGTGAGGGAGTGATTCCACCAAAATTGTTCCCAGTGGGATACAGCAGAGATCAAAGAGAACCAGTCAAAAGAAGCCTCTGTCCTCAGATGGGCTGTGGTTCCTGCCTGGCTAGCTTCTCTGCTTCATTAGAATTTGGCACCAGGGTTTCCCATGGCCTTAAATGTTTGGGATGGAGTGTGACATGTGCTGCATCAGCATACTTGTCACTCCTTGTGTGAAGAGTTGGTGGCCTCATGGAACCTTCCCTCAGACCCACTTTCTGTGGTGACATTACACTCCCTTGTTTCTGGGATGAATTCAACACAGGGGAAATTGAGGATCCCCAGGATGAATTTAGCTCTGCTGAAGGGCTATCATTTAGGGTGGCAGAAGTACTGTCTGTTTATCCCCCACTCCCTTCACCACCAGCTTTCCTATGTGACCTCGCTTCTTATTTCCTTCCCCCTCTGCAGTGCATGAAAGGGTCCCCTCAACTCCCACTTGTTGAGCTTGTCCTGAGCAGTCTCTGACAGATGATACCAGAAGCCAATCCCAGCTGCTTACACCCATTGGCATGTTATATTCCCCAGGGTCCTAGTTTCAGGATAAATATTTGACTTACCATATTCAGGGATTTCAGCCAAGTCAGTTTGTTTACACAGCAGGAGACCAAAGACCCTGGGCTTCATTGATAGCAGCCTGCAGTAAGTGGAGGAGTGGAATGGAAAGGGGAGGGGGCACTCCAGACTTGTGGATTTTCTTCTTCCAGCCCACTGTGGCATCAAAGCTACAGACAGTGGGATGCTGCCAGGGCTAGTGCAGGTATGGGAGGGTTAACAGTAGAGCTGTGTGGTTTCTTTGTTTGAATATTCCTAGAGCTCAGGATGCAGTTCCATTTTCCTCAGCTTCCTCGGTTTTCTCCCTCTTCCAAACCCCCTGCCCTGTTACTTTTCTCTGGGTAGCTGCTTCTCCAGATGCCTTTGTTTCATGACTACAGGCCCAGACAATTCTTCCTTTTCCTCTAGGAGCCCTCAGTCAGAGGCCTAGGCAACTGGAAAAAGAAATTGGAAACCACTGTTGGTGGGATGATCTCAAATTTATCCCCTAAAAGTTTGGATAGAGCCCTTAGCTTCTTTCCATCTCCACCCTGAGGCCCATGTATTCACTCAGCCCTCTCCTCTTAAAATGCCTCTTTCTTGTGTCTCTCTTCTCCCTTGCTGGTTAGTCCAGACTCTCCCTTTACTTCTCTCCCTTTTCTATCCCCTCTGCTCTCCTGACCTCCCTGCCTTTCAGCAGTGCTGGCGGTACCCAGACTTACATTTCTTGGCTAAGGAATGCTTTTGATTCTTTAGATGCCTCTTTGGGTGACAGGCAGGGGAGGCTAGTAGATAGTTATATTCTTTCTAGTCATTTGTTGGTTATGTAGCATAGCAGAGAGAGCACTGTATTTGCAATAGGAAATACAGGCTCAGACCCTAGCCCTCTGATCACCCTGGGCCTCAGTTTCCTTATATCTGAAGTGAGATGGTGGCAGGTGGTGATCTCTAAAGGCCTTTCCAACTTTGAGTCCTTGACACTTCCCTGCCTAGAAGCTCACTCCTGAATAATTTTGATGAACAGACAGGTCTTCAGTTTCCCCAACAATCAATCAGTCAGTCAATATTTATTGTCTGTCCTGTGTCAAACACTGTGCGAATTTCTGGGAATACAAAAAGAGGGAAAAGACAATTTCTGCCTTCTAGGAGCTCACAATCCAATAGAGGGAGACAACAAACACATTCTGCATAGTGACACACACACACACACACACACATCTGCATACATGCATACAAGTTATATGCAAGACTGCATTTTTGTTATTGTTGGGGCAGCTGGGTGAGTGGTGGGACCAGAGTCAGGAAGACTCATCTTCCTGAGTTCAAATCTGGACACAGACTCTTCCTAACTAACTGCATGAGCCTTAGGCAAGTTTTGCCTCATTTTTTTCATCTGTAAAATAAGCTGGAAGAAGAAACTGAAAAACCACTCCAGTATCTTTGCCAAGAAAACCCCAGATGGGGTCAGGAAGAGTCATACACAACGGCAAAACAAGATCTGTGTGGGAAGACAACAAGCAAATGTATACAAACAAGCGAAATGCAGATTAAGTAGCAAGTAATTCACGGAGAGAAGGCACCGGTGGGGCTCTTCTGGACTCAGATTCTGTAGGGGAAGAGACCTGGCTTGAGTTTAACGCAATTTTGATCCTGAAAGGAATAACTCAGCTTCTCATCCTTTCTATGTGGTTAAATCTTAAGTCTGGAGCAGGAGAGAAAGATCAGTGGTCCTTCAAACACAAGGGAAGTCCTAGTAACGGATGAGAATTTTCCATTGCCGTCATGGATCATTATACTGGGAGCTATGTGCCCTGAAACAAAGCAGATCACAGGTACGTAACATCTGACCTCTTTGAGAGTGATCCCGCCTGTGCCTTGCCTCCAGTCTTTCCTAGGAGGAATTCCCCCTTTTCCCTATGAACAGTGATGAATCAGACTCTCCTCTATGGCTTCCCCTTCCCCCACTCAGTGTTGCAGCTGGGGAGATAGTGCTATGGCCAGACCCATTATTTCCATATTCTTCCTGGAGGGGAAAGACCCTTTATTAGGCACAGCAGGTATGCCTCCATAGGAAATGGGATAGAGGTTGGGAAAGGGAAGGGTAGGAAATTGCCAGGGAACTTTTTGCTCTTAGATTGGTAATACAGGGAGTAGGCACGTTGGTAATGCCAGTGGAGACAATCTGGGGGGGTTGGAAGTGAGTTGGGGAGGGATGTATTGATGGAGGTGATGGGCAACCTGAACTTCAGAAAGGGATCCGAAGTGGGAATAGCATGGTGAAGAGCACTAATCTGGTGAGAGCTCACTCAACTTCGAAACCTCAGCTTAGCTAGAGGAAAGAGCTTTGAATCTGCCCAGGTCAGAGACCCAGGGTGGAGCCCCAGCTCTGCCACTTACCTCACCTTGGGCAGTAATTTCACCTCTCTGCATCTCAGCTTCCTTCTCATCTATAAAATGAAGGATTTGTACTAAAATAATTTCTAAGGACTCTCCCGGTTCTAAATCTATGCTTTTGTACCCTATGCCCTTCCAAAGCCAATCAGACTAGTCTTCTCTACCCCATCCCCCACCCCCCACCCACCAGTTAATGGCCCTCCCTGCTAATTCAAATAATCTGTTTTAAAGGATGTGGTCAAATTTCCCAAACTTAATTTATAAATCTTGTATTTGAACAGTTTCCTGGGAGCATTTTTCCTGAGTCAGGAGGCATAGAATCGTGGAATATCAGAGTTGGTAGGGACTGGAGGTAATCCAATCCAATCAGCACTTGGGCAAGAGTCCTCTCTGCAACATCCTTGAAAAAAGATCATCCAACCTCCTCTTCAAGATCCCCCCACCCAGGGATGGGGGACTTACTCTTCTCCTCCTTTTCCACTCTCCCCCACTGCCACTTTTGAGTTCGGTAGGAAGTTTCCCCCCCTACATTAAGCCTAAATCTGCTTCTAGACAACTTCCACCCACTGCTTCCTAGTTCTGCCCTCCAAGCCACAATAATAAAGTCTAATCTCTCTTCCCCTAGATAGCCTTCCTGCTACTAGAAGACTGCTAAGTAAAGTCTGGGGGTGGGGGGGCAATATGGAAGTCCTCTTGCTCTTACTTCTAGAGAAGTAGTGTTGGCTTTAGAAGCCCCGCTTCACAGGCTGATCTGGTTAAGGGGCTCTTTCCTGCCCCGCCCCAGCCCCTCCTATGGCAGCTCAGTGATAAGGGTAAAGACAGATTTAATCATATCTCAGAGAGGAAGTTGCTGTGAGAAATCTCCAAGCACCGAACAACTGTGAGCATACAAGGCCTTTTCTGACAAAGGATGAAGAAGACCGGGCGGTTTCGTTTCCGAGGATGATGGCGGAGGAAGGTTAAAACTTTGATCACTGGTGAAAGACCAGAAACAACAGTAGATGCTGACTGTGTCTTATGGTTACTGAGCGGTGATTGACATTGAGTGAAGCAGGCAGATACTGCCTCTCTTTGCTGTAGCCCACCCTTGATGAGCTTCACTGCGGCCCTCTAGCGGTCAGAGAGGTTTTGTGTGTGAGTGTGAGTCAGTCAGTAAACGTTTATTAGGTGGTGTGTGTGTGTGTGTGTGTGTGTGTTCACTGCATAGCTTCTTGCTTATGCTACTAGTAAGGTCTTAGGTGAGAAAGACTCCGAGAATCTTAGATCTGAACTCAAAGGGAGGTCAGAGGCCATCTAGGTTAACCCTCCAATGTCCAGTCTTGTCACCGCCAGCAGTTCTCCCTCTGCCTTTCTGTCCCCTGAAGTCTCTGAGCCCAAGCAGAGGAGGAAGGATGTAGGTGATTCTGTTGAACGGAAGGGCATGTGTTTGGAGTGATTCTCCGTTTCCTTTTCTCTCTCTTTTAATTACTAAAACTTAAATACACAATAAGAAAAGAAAAAGAAACATTATAAACTTAAATATTGAAACTTTAAAAAAGAAAAAAAAAGCATGTCATATGCAGAGTGTCATTTTTCACCCGTCTAATATTCAACTAGTGGGAAAAGGAACGGACAGAGGCTCTTGAGTAGTCAGGCAATAAATCCAGAAGAATTTATTAGATTTCCTACTACGGACTCAACAATGCCACGTGCACTGCTTCTGGATTCAGCGGTCACGTGGCAGGACCTGTGTGTGTATGTACTTCTAAATCACAAAACCTCAAGATTATTTTCCCTTCCATGTTTGAAGCACTTCTCCCTCCCTAAAAAGGCCAAGGACTGAGATTATGTTTACTCACCTCTGCTTACTTACCTGGGTGACCATGTCATCCCCCTGCTCAGAAATTTTCAGTGACTCTCTTTTGCCTCTGGGATAAAATACAAAATCCTTGACCTGGCACTTGAAGCCCTTCATCATAGGCTCCTACCTATTTTCCATGCCTGGTCCGTATCATTTCCCTTCACACATTCTCTTTTCTGGCCAAACCATCTTATTGTTGCTCCACACTGCCTTTTCATCTTGCATCTCCGTGCATGTGTTGCCCAGAGAATCCCCTTAAACCCCCCTACCTTCACCTCCCAATTTCATCTTTAGAATGCCCAGCTTCCTTCTAAGTGTGTAACTCATTCCCACCTCCTACACAAAAGGCCTTCCGGATACGGGAGCTGTTAGTGTTTGCTTCCTCTTGAAATATCTTTGTGTAACTTTGCATACAATTTGTGTTAATTTTATCTGGGTGCAGGCTGTACCTCCCCAACGTACCATATTAGCTCCTGTAGTTCAGAAACTGTATCCTTTTTTGGGCCTTTTATCTGTGGCACACAGTACAGCAGCGCCGGGGTGTTTAATACATATCTGTTGAACTTAAGTGACCTTGGGCAAATCTTTTCCCCCATTTCTTGGGACGACAGTTCTTTTCTTCTATGAAATGAGACAGTTGGATTCACAGATCGATCTCCACTGTCTTTTCTCTAAGCTTTGTGACCCTAAGTTGAGCAAAATGGGCTGCTCTACCAGTATGTCTTCCAGGGGAAAACATCTCGGTAAGTGCCTGAATGGCTTTCAGGGAGCCGGCTTCTTACACCAAATGCGCAGCTGGAGATACGCAAGACACAGATATAGCTCCCGGAGCGTTTGCCTTGGCAAACACACAGTGGTTCCTTAAGAGTGGGGTACGAGAATGGGCAGAGCCAGTAGCTGACTAGGATTATAACTCGTTCTTCTGTGGTGACCAAGTATTGAAGTGATAGTATTTGAAGCTATTCTATTTCTGGTTATCTTTTGGTATGTGTTAAATCAGATGTAGTATGCTGTGAAAATAATGGGTTGTGACAAATTCCAATTTTTCTGAAGTTTTTATTTGTCTTTTTTCAAAACCTTCCATTTTCCCCAGAATCTCTTCCCTATGCCTCCCAGAGGGCCATGCCATAGAATAGATTCCTTTACTTTTCAAATAAGGTAGTGTTTTTTTCTTATGCATTTAGTCTGTGAAAGGGCCTGACTGCCACTGTTTGTCCCTCAGATGGGTATGTAGGGCCAGCATTCTGCCCCTTTCCTCAACCAGGGGACCAAGGGAACATCTCTCTCACAAGCAGTGGGAGGTTGGATTTCTTGCCTTAACGCAATATACTGTCTTTGCTGACATCAGCAATCCCTTCCTTTCTGGGCTTATGTTAGACCAGAGAGGGAGGCCAAGTGAGCCAGGATTTGGAAAGGCCCATCCCAAATATTTATTGTATGTAGCAACGGCCGACAGATCTTTTTCCCTGTCAGAAAAGCCATTTTTTTTTTTTTAGCATGCACTCTTATTTTAGTTAAATTTCCCCATTTGTAAATCACTTGCATGTACTACTGTACCAATATATATTAGGGCTGTTAAAAAATATGCTCAAAATGGGAATTAGAAAGGATGTAATTATAAGATGAAGTAAACAATTTCATAGTCTTTATTTAACTCTATTTTTTAATGATAAAAACCTTTGTTTTCTAAAATAGTAATAATTGTGATTGATAATGTTTAATTAATTTTTAAAATCTTGGCTTAATACCTTGTGATACAGCGATTCAAATTTTTAAGTTCTTTTTATTTCAACATTCAATTTTATTATATATATATTTATATGACTTTATATAAATTTTTATATAAATTTATATAAATTTATATGACTGAAAAATTCCCAGAGATGTGTAGATCCACATGGAAGAAGTACATTGTTGCCTTGCTTATTACTGTATCATGACTTCCATTTTTGCCTACTGTCGACCAGTTATATAGGGCTTTATTTGAATTTTTGCAAGTAAAATTCCATCTTCCCTGATGTTAATCAATTGTACTTACAAATTAATTTAAAGATGTTGCATTTTTAACAAATGAGCTTATAAGCCATGGGAACTCTTTCTTTGTTGGAAAGATTTAGAAAATCAGAAATCAGGAGGTTAAAAAATTCTGTTTCTAAGTATTTTAAATGTTTAGACGTAAGTGTTTATGTAGGAGACACTTTATTTCAGCAACAGAAGCTTAGCTTTTAAATGACTTGCTAAACATGATGGCTTCATACTGTTATTAGCTAATAACTCAAGGCGTAATAAACACCTAGGGTGAGGTGCATTATTAATTGTAATGAATGTAAATTCATATTGCAAATCTTTTTGAAATACAGATTTTTTTAGCCCACTCCTTATCAGGTTTGATTAGATTGTCTTTGTTTTCAGTTCTGAATGTGGCTAGTAAAGAGCCCATACTAGAAGGAGGAATGTCGGCTCCCCCCTTTTGTTCTTGTTCCCGTGTCGTCATTATTCATGATTGTCTTCAGTCTCTAAGTAGCCAGCAGGAATTTTTTTGCTCCCCTTGTCTATTTCTGAGGGCTAGTTAAAACTTGATAATATAACTCAGAAATCCATTTATCCAGGTATCCCTCATAACACAACAAAAGTAAATGAACAAGTGACCGGGCTGTCCTTCCATATTTTGAAACTCTCACTCTTCTTTGAGAATGTCTTGTATAATATGGAACACACAACTGTCTGACCGACTTATGGATTGAGTGAGGGTAGAAAGTATCAGACTGTATATTTAAATATTATTGAGGTTTAGTTTTTTTAAAGATTAAAAATATTAATAACAGCTCTAAATAATTTCTTTCTGCACCCTAGTAGATCTCTGAGCAGGTCTTGGAGAACACTCCACTTTGGAGCTCATTAATAGGGAGGACTTTCCGAGTCACCAGGGGATGCTCTGATCGATTGCTTCTAACTTAAGTTGGGACTGACCTGATGGCTGAACAGAGGCAAAAATCTTAGTTCTCACAGTTCTCGGTCCTAAGTTTCAAATGGTTTTATCTCCCACTGTATCAGCACATAGAAGTAATTTACATTATGTATTTGTAGTAAGGTTCCTTTGGCCTTTTTTCCCCATTGTGGGAGGAGCAGGGTTGCTGTCGTCTGAGAACAACATTTATTTCATGCCTATTGTTCGAGGGGAGCGAGAGACAGAGAAGAAGCTGCTTCCCCAGTCCCTGTTCTTGAGCAGTTTGAAATCTAGCTGATACACATAAAAGCAATTTAAGATCATGTGTACCACTAAAAACAGCAATCATAGGTTCATAAATCTCCTCGTTTTACAAAGTAGAATCTCAGAAAAGACTTGCCCAATGTTGCACAGGTAAACAAGTGCAAAGCATCGACTGAAGATTGAAGGGATGTACGCAAATGTTCAGGAGATGAGGAACAAGCTGTCTGTACCTACATCCTACTGACTGATAATTGCTGACATTCATGTATCTCTTTAAGGTTGGCAGAATCACTCTATATTTTATTTCCTTGGATCTTCACAGCAACCCTTTGAGGTAGGTATTCTTATTATCTCCATTTTTGCAGATGAAGACACTAAGACAGAAAATTGAAGTGACTTACCTAAAGTCACACAGCCAATAAGTGTCTGGGTCAAGATTCCCAGTTGGGTCTTCCTGACTTCCCGTCTACCATGTTCTCAATTCACTGTTTCTAGCAGGAAGCTAGCTTCCTAACCTCCTGTCTTCCTTCCATCCCTTCAACTTCCCTTTCACCCCACTTTTAAGGTATATGAGCACATCCTGGGGACTTTCATGCTTTTAGCGATAAATTCACAGGTGACTTCATTTGGAAGGTGTACTCTTTGCATCAAGCCAGGTCAGACAAACGTGAGATATGTCATATCTTGGGTATGTCATGATATGTCATGCTTCTTGGCCTCTGGACAAAAGCTAATGACGATAGTCCACATGTGAAGGGGAAAGTGAGGGCTGGTCATAGGAGAGAAGTACCCATTTTGTTCATCTTTTGGATCTGGTGTCAGGAAAACTAAGACCAGATCAATGGCTTATCTGTCAAATGGAACTATTATAACCTGGCTGTCCCTTGGTCCTGGAATGTTCTCCTTCCTATTTCCACCTCCTAGCTTTTTGAGTTTCCTTCAAGTTCTAGTTAAAATCCCACCTCCCTTAATTCTAATGCCTTCCCTCTGTTGCTTTTTCAGATACATCCTGTCTGTACATAACTCATTCATACTTTCCCCCACTTTGCCCCTTTGAACTGTGAGCTCCTTAAAAGTAGGGGTGCCTCTCTTTGTATCCCCAGCACTCAGCACTGCACCTGGCACATAGGAGGTACTTAAGAAATGTTTAGTCACCTACTCACTGTCTGACTGATCTTCTTGCCCCTAAGGTTGTTGTGAGGAGGAATGGGTTAATGTCCACTGAGGATTTGAGAGCCTTGGAGGAGGAGGGTGCTGTGACATTGAATGATCTGGCTTTGTTCGTGCATCTCTGGTATGTGACTTCCAGTATTTAGCTTCCCTGTGTTTAATCGCTGGAGATACTTGCCTGTAAACAGCCGTGTTCTGCTCACCTGCTGTAATGGAGCCACCACCAGCTTCCTAGTCCTGCTGAGGAGGAGCGCCCAGTTGGGCTGGGAAATCTCATTTCCTCCTTTAAAAAGCCCCCTGGAATCAGGAATGAGAGAAATGCAGAAAATATGCCCCGCATGCGGAACTGTTTCTGAATAAGGCGTTTATTGGAAAGATTTGGCAGAAGGCGGCAGTTGTTCTTTAATTTCAGAGCTGTTTGTGTCCGCCAGCTGCTCATTTGAGGGAGTTTGTTAACTGCTCAGGTGCCAGCCCTCCTGGGGTGGAATTCAGCTTCTCATCCTCCCATTAGGAAGATGCCAGGGAGCCCTCTGGAGGAATGGGACTCACTCTGGCCTCAGCGTCAGAACCTTATTTCTGCGTGACTTCATCAGAAACGTTAGGCATGTGGCTTCTTTTTAGTCATGTTTTTGGTAGACAACAGATGCGTACTTTTGTTTTCTCATCTGTTAGGTCACTCTCTGGTTTAATTAAGATCGGTTAATATATTCACATTTAAAATTATGAATGTTAGTTAGACTAATGTAGGGGTGAGGAGCAATGAGGAAGAAACAGAAGAAGGAAACCACTGGTCCAGGGGTGGCCCTCTAGGTCCTTAAGTGTGGCCCTTTGACCGAATCCAGACTTCACAGAACAAAAAGGAGATTTGTTCTGTAAAACTTGGACTCGGTCAAAGGGCCACACTTAAGGACCTAGAGGGCCACCCCCAGACCAGTGGTTTCCTTCATTTGTTTCTTCCTTATTGTTTTTTTGGGGGGACAAGGGGGTTCTTCTTTACTTTGTTCCCTTTTTTAGTTTTGTGTTCACTGCTTTGAGCCTAATCTCTTCCCAAAGGCTGTCCCCGCCCTTCAGCTAGGTGTTACCTTCTCCATTTCAAGTTCTTTGGACTTACTGAAATTGCTCTTCCTCTTATTAGTTATCGCTCTCTTCCCCTTTTTTCAAGGTTCTTTCCTTGGCACTCCCTTCGTTTCTCTCTATACCCTCTTGGTAGCTTTTTTGGCTCCCATGAGTTTAATTACCATCATTACACAGATGATGCCCAGATGCAGCCCCAGTCTTTCCCTAGAGCATCACGAGTAGGCTGTTGCACATAGCCAAAAGTAAACTCATTAACTTTACCTCCAAAGTCTTTCCTTTCCCAAACTTTCCTAGTTTTGCCAAAGTCACTGCCATTTTTCTAGTCCCCTAAGTTCATAATTGCTGGTACTGTCTTCAATGCCTCAGTCTCCCTCAATCTATATGTCCAGTAAGCCCCCAAATCTTGCTGATTTTATTTGTGCAGCAGCTCTCAGACCTGATCCCTCCTCTCTATTCCTGCCTCGGTTCAGACCCTCATCCCCTCTAGCCTAGATTATTTCAATTGCCTCCCCCCCCAAATGAGTCCCCCTGCCTCCTCTCTTCCCACTTTGTCCTTCCACACTGCGCCAAAGTGATTTCCCCTAAAAGCATATCTGCTGTGTTGATCCCCTACTCAATCAACCCCATTGGTAAGAAATATAAAGTCCTCTGATTAGCTTGTAAAACCCTTAGACCCAACCTATCTTTCCAGCTTTCTTGAACTGGACTCCCCTCCTTCCCTCTGCAATCCAATAAACTTGCCATTTTTTTTCTTTTTTTTCTTTTTGGAGGGGGGGAAGGCAGGGCAATTGGAGTTAAGTGACTTGCCCAAGGTCACACGGCTTAGTAAGTGTTAAGTGTCTGAGGCCGGATTTGAACTCCAGGGCTGGTGCTCTACTCAACTGTGCCACCTAGCCGCCCCATTTGCCTTTTCTTTCTACATCTCCTGTCTCTGCCTTTGCGCTCACTAGTGTCTGTGTTGCATTCTTACCCCATCTCTACCTTATAGGATCTCTCTCTTCCTTCAAGAAGTAGCTCAAGCATCATCCCTTTTATATGAAGTCTTTCCTGATTCTCCCACCCTCCAACTGCTTGTGCCCCCTCTGCCAAACTACATTGTGTTTAACTACTTGATGTTTATTCTTTTTTTTTTTAAATTACATTTTGTGTTTATTTTTAGTTTACATCATTCATTTCTACGAGATTTTGAGTTACAAATTTTCTCCCCGTCTTTCCCCTACCCACCACCCCAAAACAGCGATCCCGCTGAATATGTACTTACGTTTAGTGTACTGTCAGTGGACAGTGCACCAGACTCTTTTTCTTGAGTTCAAATCTGACCTCAGACACTTAGTGGCTATATGACCCTGGGCATGTCACTTAACCCTGTTTGCCCCAGTTTCCCTCATCTGTAAAATGAGCTGAAGAAGGACGTGGTAAACCCCCCCAGTGTCTTCGCCAAGAAAACCCCAAATGGGGTCACAGAGAGTTGGAAACAGCTGAACAACACTTACATTTATACTTGCTCATTAAAATGTAAGCGCCTTGCAGATGGGAATTGTTTCATTCTTCACCTTTGTACCCCCAAAGCCTAGTGCAATGCTTGGCACATGGGGTCTACCCTTAGTAAATGGTTGATTGCTTCTCTTCCCCCAGTTGTTTAAATAATTAGCCAAAAATCTTCTCTCCCCCTCCAGCCTTTGCTTTGTTCTCATTATTTCTGCTCCCATTCAGAATGTTTTGTCTTTTAAGAGTTAGAGAATGACTTGTTTCTGCCTTGCTTTCTCCGTGTTCCTCATGGGATTAAAGTTTCTGAAGGAACAGGTTTGAATTCCAGCTACCTTCTATGTTTTTTCTTTTGTAGTAGAGGCAGCTAGGTGGCACAGCGGGTAAGAGTACCTGATTTGGAGTCAGAAAGACCAGAGTTCACACCAGAACTCAATGAAGCATGGCCTTCCTCAGTTTCCCCATCTGTAAAATGGGGACAAGCGTAGCACCTACCTCACATGGCTGTCCTGCAGACTGATGAGATAACAAGCACAGCACTTTACAACTCTTAAAGAGTTATATAAATGAAATGATAGCTGTTCTTATTTGTTCCTTCTTGGCCAAAACCTTGGCAGATCCAACTTCTGAGAAAAAAAGTGAATGTCTTTATTTTGAGAATAGGAAAAAAAATGGAGAAATCTAGTAATGTGCTAGTGAAGTAAGAGGAGACTCCCCTTTCTCACAGAGCATCTCGCAGTGTTACTGTGAGACCAGAGGGGCGTTTGTTCCCTTCCTTCCCTCTCCGTTGACCTTCGTAGCTCCCCAGAGCTGACGACATACATGTGGCTGCTGTTCTGCTCTTTGAGGTGAGAAGCTGGGTGCTTAAAAGGATGGTCTCCAGAGGTCTGGTGCTTTGTTGGGTTTTAGAAAAGCCCCGGATGAAGCAAAGTTAACCTCACTCACACCTGTTCCTGCAGCTCCTCTTTTCTCCGAAGCCCCGGAGGGTGGTTGTTTTGTTTGATTTTTAACAGTGAGGTACTTGTGGGGGCCGGCAGAGCAGGTGAGAGTAGCCCTTCCCACTCGCTCTAATCTCAGCACTGGCTGAGGGCCAAACCCGCCACTGACTCACAAGGCAGTGAACAGTGCCAAGGTGAATGAAATAGCTTCCTACCACTTCCTTTGGGCTTGGGTGGGTGGGAAGAACAGGCTTGGAATATGGGATTCACAGCATCAGTTTAAGTACCTCTGTGGCCCTGGTTAGCAGCCACGTCTGTCTGGTCATTGAGTCTCGCTGTTTGACCCGGTCTGCTCCCTAAGCAGATGTTCTATCCCATCCTCCTGCCCCTTCCCCCTCTTCCTAGGCCTTAGGGTCTGATGACTGCTCCCTAGCCTCAGTTATGTCCTGTCTGGTCCTTTTGTGCTACATTTCAGAGCTGAGGAAGAACACTTTTCTCCACCCACTTGGGAACTGGTTGGATGAGTTTCTTTGGCAGTTGGGTCTTTCTAGTTGAGATCCCTTAGAAAACAAGAATGGGGGTGGGGTAGAGGGTTTTGTTGGATTGGAAGGAAGACTCTTGCACTGGGATTTGTGAAGAGGTTGTCACTGTCTGTCGCTGTGGTTTGTGGCTCTAGGTATCTGGTAGGTAGCTAGTTGTCTCTGAGACACTGTTCCCTATCTGGGCATTCTTGCACTTTTATATAGGATCATAAGATCATAGTTATAGAGCTGGAAGGGGCCTCAAAGAACACTTTATTTTAATCAACCCTTATCCTTTTATAAATGGGGAAACCGAGATTCATAAAATTTAAGCACTTTCCCAAGATCACATAAGTATGGTAGTAACTGTCAGAGGTGATAGCTACTAGGCTTTCTAGGTCTCAGGGCTAGGAATGATTTCTGGTAGACCAGTAGTAAAACATGTTGAATTAGCTTTTGATTTTTTTTTTTCAAAAGTAGAAAAGGGATAGTTTCATTAAAAAAAGAAACAGAAGGGGATAATTAAGTTAGAATTTTAAATGCTTTTTCTGCAGGATTTGAACCCAGTTTTTCCTTATTCCAAGTCTAATAACTGCTTCTTACCTTGCAGAAAAGGCATTTAAAATTTTAACTGGGTTCAAATCTCTATATGTTTTAGATACCTCCCTAAGACTTATCTACTAAGTCACCAAAAGGTGATCTGCTTTAGTGGAGGGAGTTCCCAAACTAAGAGTTCCCCACAATGACAAAATCACAAATTTCTCCTCTGTAAGGATGATCTGGATGGGGGAGCAACTTGTTGGAGAATGTACTCACCATTTCTTGATAACTCCTTGCTGTTCATTCAAAATCCAGGACTATTTCTAAACTTTTGTTGTTGAGTCATTTTCAGTCATGTCTGACTCTTGTGACCCCTTTTTTGGGAATTTTCATGGCGAAGATCCATTTCCTTCTCTAGGTGAGGAAACTGAGGCAAACAGGGTTGTGACTTATCCAGGATCACATAGACACATAACATGTCTGAGGTTGGATTTGAATTCAAGTCTTCCTGACTAGACTTGGCCCTCTATCCATTGTGCAGCCTAGTTGCCTATTTCTAAACTTGGGAAATTCAGTTCTTTTTAAACATTTTTTTTCATTTGTTTTTACAAGAAGGAAATGAAATTCTTTCTGGATCTTTATTGATAATATTTTATTTTGACACATCATAGAGCCCTCTCAGGGCATTCCTGACTGAATCTTCCACATTGCATAATCTCTAAAAACACTAAGTTAAACAGCACCAATGATTGTACCTACATCCTCACATTCTAGTAGATTTCTTTTTGTTAAAACAAATGACAGGTGTCTGTTTTATAAATAAGTACCTGTGAGGTCCTGTGTTTTTGATCTTAAGCTTTGTTCCCAACTAAAAGCTGTCTTTGTTAATGTAGGTGTAGTAATTGTGTATATTATTCTGTTTACTCTGCCACATTTTATCTCCTGGTGCCATAAAAAATGTTGGCTTTGGAGTCGAAGGCTCTGACTTTGAATTCTCACTGTGCTGCTTACCTCATTACATGCTGTGGGATCTTGGGCAAAATCACTTAACCTCGCTGGGTCCAAGTTTCCTCGTCTGTAAAATAAATGGGGTGAACTAGGGAGATGACCTATGAACTGTGTCTTTTTCCATATTTCATTAAATTTGATGTATTTGTTATTCATTGTGTAGCAGTAGTGATCCATTACACTTCTGTAACATCATTTCTTCAGTCATTTCTTGATCATCGGACATACTAGTTCAACAGCTCAATTGAACAAATACAGGCATTTAACTTTTTTTTGCTATTTTTTTTTGTTTTTAATGTCACTTTCATTTCACCATACATATCCCTCTCTTTTAGCCTTGCCAATAAGTAATAAGCAATCCCTTGTAAGAAAGAAAATAAAGAAAAAAAGAAAATTCTGCAAAGTTAACCAAAATATCAGCTGACTTTGATGGTATGTTCCATGCCTCACCCCTGCAAAGAAGGGAGGGAGGTATATTTTCTTATCTTTTCTCTGGGGCTAAGCTTGGTCATTTTAATTAGACAGCTGAACAAACACTTATTAAACACCTACTTGGTCCCAGACTCTCTGCTAGGGGAGTGAGGGTACAAAGGCACAAAGGCAGCTGGTACCCTCAAGGAACTTATACTCTGCTCAATAGAATGTGACATTCTCACTCTCAGTCTGGGGTGCCAGACAGAATACCCCCCTGTTCCATTTGTTAGAGCCATGGATACCCCAAAACCTTCTTTGTAGGCTGTATCACTTTCTACATATCAGGCAGATTTCTCAGCCTTCTCCCTTATTTATTAGTTCAATAGTTTTCTTACTTTCAATTTTATTAATCCCTCCTTTGATTTTCAGCATTTCCAATGTGGTGTTTAATTGGAGTTTTTAAATTTGTTCTTTTTTTAGCTTTTTAAATTGCATGCTCAATTCATTGATCTACTCTTTCTCTATTTTATTGAGTTAGAGATATAAAATTTCCCCTATGTACTTCTTTGGCTACATCCCATAAATTTTGGCGTGTTGTCTCATTATTGTCATTATCTTTGATGAAATTTTGTTGTTTGACCCATTCATTCTTTAGGAGCCTTCTCCTTTATAACCCACAGAAAAACAATTTAATTTAAGACCTGCTACCAATGTTTGCTTAGAGCTGAATGTGTATCTGATGAGAGCCCACAGCTCAAGATCCCTGTACTTTAGGGAATTTAAATCCTTAGTTTATGCCAGTGGTTCTCAATCTTCCTAATGTCTCAACCCTTTAATACTTGTATGTGGGCGTATCTGCATGTGGGCAGACCCGCCTGGAGACAGATAGAGGAGCCGTGTCTCGGTTCCTAAGACCATCAGAAATATGTGTTTTCTGATGGTCTTAGGCAACCCCTGTGAAAAGGTTGTTCAGCCCCCAAAGGGGTTGTGACCCACAGGTTGAGAACCACTGGTTTATGCAACCAGGTAGCATAGTGGAAGAGAGCACTGGTCTTGGAGTCAAAGAAGATCTGGTTTCAAATCCTGCCTCATATACTTACAAGCTGTGTGACCTGGGTCATTCACTGAGTCTCTCTCAGCCTTAGCGTCCTCATCTTTAAGACAGGGACAATCCTAGTACCTACTTCTGAGGATTTTTGCGAGAATCAAATGAGAGAACTTACATAAAATACTTTTATTGCTGTTTTCTTAAAATTTCCTCTGGACCTTAAAATCTCCTTTTTTGCAGGTATTGACATATACCTTGGATTGACTTTTTTTTCCTAATTGATGGCCCTCTTCTCTCTTTACCTTGACTCACCTATAGAAAAAGAACATCTTCATAGGTCTCTGCATGGTATTCTTCCTAAATTCTTCTTGATGATAATGATTTTAATGAATAATAATATTATGTAGTTCTTTATACTTTTTCAAAGCATTTTCACATTCATTATCTCATTTAAAGGCTCCTTTCTGATAAGGTGTCTCCTGTCCATACATCACAATTATTCAAATATTCTCTGAAAGATAAAGCAACAGAAATGACCTTGTTCAGTGATTCAGGAGGTGTGATATTTCCTTGCATGAGGAGTTCACCCCTGTAAGTTCTTACCATGTGCCAGGCACAGTGCTAGGAGCTAGAGAACAAACAAAAAATAAATATGTCCCTGCCCTCAAGTAGCTTACATTCTATTGAGGGGAAAGAATATGGAAGAACCAAGAACATGAAAAAACAAATAATCATCTACAAAATCTTAACAAAAAATTTTTTTAGCGGAGAAGAAATCAACAGTTGAGAGGATCAGACTTTGTGTATAAAGTGAGATTTGAAGGGAAAGCAGAGTTTTGGAAGAAAAAAAGATCTTTTTTTTTTCAGAATCACAGGATTTATTTTTAATAATTTTTTTTTACATAAAATCTATCCCCACATTTTCCTCCTCCTCCAATGAAATAAATAAAAACAAAGCCTCTCTTTTTAAACAACTATGTATAGTCAAGCAAAACAAATTCCCACATTGTTTGTGTTCAAAAAAATGCATTTTTCAACCTGCACTCCGAGTCTGTGACTTCTCAGTGAAGAGGTGGGTAGCATGAACCAAGGGCTTCTAAAAGATGAAGAGATCAAGTGGGGCTACATTCCAGGTATGGGGGATGGTCATGTCCCAGAAGCAGCCAGGAGGCTATTGAAACTACATTCTACAGTAGAGAGCACAGAAGGACAGGCTGTATGATAAAGTAGGAAAGACACTGGACGGTGAGGGAAGGACCATTTTGTGAAGAGCTTTACAAACGAAACTCAGGAGCGCACGTTTGATCCTAGAAGCAATAGGGAGCCACTGACGTTTGTTGAGAGGGGAAGCGACGCGGACCAGACCTCAGATTTAGGAAAAATCACCTTGGCAGCTGTGTGGCAGACTGGAGAGGAGGGAGACTAGACAAAGAAAGACAAATCAGGAGACTGGACGACTTTGGACAAATCATTTAACTTCCCTGGGTCTTGGGTTCTTCGTCTGTAAAAATGAGAGGAGGGCTGGACCAGCTGAACTCTGAGGTTCCTTCCAGCTCTTTGTTCCTGTAATCTGTAAAATGCCTTGAATTTTTCTGTTTGCTTCTCTCACCTTTTGTAGGGGTTTCTCATCTCTCAAGGCAAAGTGATTCTTCTGTCTAAATTGTAACCATTGTGATTCTATCTGCCATCACAGGCCCCTGCGGTGCGCTGCCTGTTAGGGCAACACGATCTCGTGAATTCTTTTTAGCTGCATCTTCTGCTCCGGCCCTCCCTCCAGGATAGCCCTTGGCTTCCTCCTTTCTAGCGGTGTCATCTTCTATTCGCCCCGAGTCCAGTGCCTACTAGTAGAAGAACTTGAAGGTTTTTAGACTCCTTTGGTTATAACAACAAGAAGTCTGTTAAGTGTTGGGTACAGGTGGAGTACGAAACATTTTAACTTAATATTTATTAATTATAATAATATATTATTATAATACATGTTACAATATTTATTTTAATACTCAACTAGAGAGTACTAGCGTAAGTTGAGGGTGGGGGAAGGGAAAGAACTGTAGCCCCAGAGAGATGAATCTCTTTCCTCCTGTCCTGTCAGTCAGTCAGTCAGTAAACACAAATGCCTCCTATGTGCCAGTCACTGGGGCACAAAAAGAGGCATAAGGCAGACCTTGTCTTAAAGCAGCGATCTAATGCAGACAAATACAGTCATATGAATTAGATACATGATAATTAAGACATAACTAATGGAGAGAAAGCACTAGATTTAAGAGGAGTTGGGAAAGGCGTTCTCTGTTGGGCCGCTGTCGTATAAAGGGGGTTTGAGACACGTGTGCTCTCTCTGTCAGGTATTCTCAAGGAGAGGAGAACGTAACGGGGCGAAAACACTAGCTTCCTAGTTCATTCACAGATACAGCAGTGCCTTTGAACCTTATGCAATGGCAAACATTCTAAACTAGAACAATCCGGTCTCTGTTTTTCCCATTTTTTCTGTTTCCCCTCCCAGCAGGTGGCCTCACAATTTACTGATGCAGTGATCCCGACAAGGTCACCTCTGCAGTTACTAATTAACCCTATCCCCACCCCTCTGCTTTCTAATAATAACTGGTTCTGAGAACCTCCTTATAGCTCCAGACAGAGGACCTTGCTAGTAAGAAGGCCTCTTATCTAGGAAAGCCTTGTCTTTTTTTTTTTTTTTTGCTTTTTTGGAGGGCAGTTGGGGTTAAGTGACTTGCCCAATGTCACACGGCTAGTAAGTGTGTCGAGTATCTGAGGCTGAATTTGAACTCAGGGCCTTCTGACTCTAGGGCCGCTGCTCTATTCACTGAGCCACCTAGCCACCCCGGAAAGCCTTGTCTAACCTAGAGAGATGAAACCCTAAAGAATAGAGAAGTGGGACATCTGGGACTTTCCTTGGTTTTGTTCATATTTTCTAGGGAAAAAGAAATTCCTCATCACTTACTCAGTCTTTACCCTCTTTTAATCTGGCTTTCATTCTCACTACTCTACTGAAATACCTTTCTCCAAGGTCACAAAAGAATTCCCAATTGCTGACTCCAGTGACTTTTTCTCTGCTTTTCATTCTCCTTGATTTCTCTTCAGCATTTAACATTGCAGGCCAGCCCTCCTTCCTTGGCTTTCATGACAGTTGTTCGGTTGTGTCCGACTCTGTCCGACCTGTGGACCATAAGATTTTCTTGGCAAAGATACTGGAGTGGTTTGCCATTTCCTTCTCTAGTGGCTTAAGACAAACAGAGGTTAAGTGACTTGCCCAGGGTCACACAGCTAGCAAGTGTCTGAAACTGAATTTGAACTCAAGTCTTTCTGACTCCAGGCCCAGTACTTCTATCCACTGAGCCACCTAGTTGCCTCCTTAGGACTGTACTCTCTCCTAATCCTGACTGGTGGGTGGGTCTCTGACCCAGACCCCCACATCATTTCATGAAGTGTGGAGCCTTCTATGAACTTTTCTACCTCCTTAGCCACCCAGCCCTGGAGTACTCCTCCCTGCCTCCCTCTTCCGCCCTTTATGTGTTGTTTTCCACCCTTAGAATATAAACTCTTTGAGGATGAGACCATCTTTTTTCCCTTGTATTGTATCCCCAGTGCATATCACAGTGCCTGGCACATAGTAAATAAGCTAACTCTCTCTCTCTGTGTCTCTCTCTCCCTCTCCCTGTCTCTCTCCCCACTTCTGCCTCTCTCTCTCCCTCTCTCTCTGCCCCCTTTCTCCCTTTCTCTCTCTCTGTCTCTCCCCACCCTATCTCTCTCTCTGTGTCCCCCTACTCCCTCCCTCCTTCTCCCTCTTTCTCTCTCTCCCCCTCCCTCCCTCTCTTTCTTCTCTCTCCTCTCTCTCTCCCTCTCTCTCTCTCTCTTTTTCTCTGTCTCTCTCTCCCTAACCACCCAGACTTGTAATGAGAAGTCATCATTGACTCATCCTTCTTGCCTCACACACAGTTGTCAGTATAGTCACACTATATGACAATACACTATTGACATACTGTTGACTTTACCTGCATGATATCTGATCTGTTTATCTCCTTTCTATTCCTAGTGATTCTGGCTCATTCCTCCTTTCTTAGACTATTCTAATAGAAGATCCTCACTGATTTTCCAGATTCCAGTCAGTCTCCTTTCCAGTCCATCCTTTACTCCTCAAGTAATTTTTCTAATGAACCACATCTTGACTCAGAAATGAAATCACTAATTAGGCATAAACCTTTGATCTTGGCCTTCAAGACCTTCCACAGCGGTTCCCATTATCTTTCCAGGCTTTTTAACCCCACAATATTCTGCATGTACACTGCATTCCAAACTAACACCAGTCAGGATTAGGAGAGAGTACAGTCATAAGGAGGCAGCTAGGTGACTCTGTGGATAGAAGTGCTGGGCCTGGAGTCAGGAAGACTCAAGTTCAGAGGTGCTATTCTCTTGCTCCTGTTTTCACCCTGCCCTTTCCCTTTTCAGTACTTTTGCTCTCATAGTCCCTAATGGCCTGCTCAACTCCCCTGGCATCGAATGGAAATCTGTTCAGATCTCCAAATCTTCAAATCTCTGTTCAGATCTGTTTAGATCTCAGATTAGGCACCATCTCCACCGTGACACTCTCTCTGATCTTTCCCAGGAAAAAGTGAACCCTTGGTTGGAAATGTCTTTGCTCCAGACTTCGCTTCATACTTCCCTCAGTCTTCTTTCTTGTGTGTGTGTCTTGCCTGCCCCTATTAGATCATAAGCTCCTTGACAAGAACTGTGTGTCAACGTGCATCTTTTTTAACTCCATCACCTTGTACACAGTAGATACTCAGTGAATTGGACCAGAAAATTTCAAGGGCTTTGCTTGGTTTGTTTTGTGTGTTTGTGTGTGTGCGTGCGCACGCTTTGGTTTTATCATCTGTGAAATATGGACATTCTTCTAATTCCTTTGCATTGGAAATTGACAAATTGAGCGTGACTGAAGATCTCTCGGAGTGGGACCTGACAGGACCCTCCACACTAGGTTGTGAGTTCTATGTGGAAAACACCTCCCAAGATCAAGCTGGCCAGCCAGCCTCATTCATGGTTTGCCAGGAGAGGAGGGAAGGTTCAGCTACAGGGTTCCATCCTGCAACTCCAGACTTTTTCTTTCCTATCCCAGATTGTTCCCCACAGTCCTGCCTACTCACGTTCCAGGCTAAATGATTAGTTGCTGGAGTGAATGTTTAGCCATTTCTCCTGGGCCCTTTCTGGCTGGTTGGAAGCTCACTGGCATTAACTAATGACACTGTAGTGGAAATTCACTTCCTGGCTAGGGGAACTGATGTGGATCCCAAATGGTACTTTGGACCCCGATTTCACCCTTTCTTTGACCACAAGGGTGATAAGAGGGCTGCAGTTCATTCCACAGGCATTGTATTGTGCAAGGTTGGAGGAAGATAGAAAGGAAATGTTAAGCAAGACAGCCCCACCCTTTAGAAAGCTCACCATCTGGTTGGGAAAATAAAATGTGATTAAGCACTAGAATAATGAGGAACTAGAATCTACTAAAGGCAGAGATGCTTGGATTGATTGCAGAAAGGCCTGTTAAAAATTGATATTTCTTGTTTTACCATCACCTTCATTTCTGAGAATATGACTCCTTTATTCTCTACCTAGTGAGCCATCTTTTGTAACAAAGAAGAGCTAAAGAAAAAAAAGTGAGCCAGCAAAACCAATCAACACATTAACCACGTCTGACCATATATGAAATATTCTATACCCATAGTCTCCCACTTCTCTGAAGGAGGGAAGAGATGCATTAGAGAAAGGCCTTCCCGCAAAAATGGGACTTAAACTGGATGTGAAAAATACAGGCAGAATCAGATAAACAGAGAGAAGGAGGCATCCACCAAGGAGGAGCAAGTATGATCATAGTGCAAATGAGCCCAGTGGAATTAAGGCTCTACAGGACACATCTGAGTCTTCTTGAAGAATAAAGATACTAGGGAGCCAAGTGCAGGCTCCTCCATGAGGCCTTTCCTGGATTTTTAGTGGGGAGCAGAATTTTGTTATTACTCTTCTTAGGCATTCCCTTCTCTGTTGGAAGGTATCCACTAGTGGCACAGTTGGTTGGGGTTGCCTTGGCAATCACACATCATTCTCTGTGAGCCCCCTTCTGCCCTAGTGTAGGAGGTAAAACATTTCCACAGGATGGGAGCGTGTATTTCTCAGTGAATTTGAGATGGCTTAGGTGTGCCTATCACAAAGACTCTGCTTGGTCATATTGTTTGCACATACTTCTATGGTGACAGTCACATTGCTCAAACTGAGCCTGAAAGTTACTTCCCCAGGGAAAAGTTCACACCCTTTTTAGGGTGTCAATACCTGTGAAAATCAGGCAGAAAATGAATGCCTTATTATGAAGAAACACTATTAAGCCCAAAGCACAGTCACAAAAAACCTGTCCAGATAAGCCTGTCCTTTTGCTATAGGAAAGACTCTGATTGCGTGCTCTTGGCACATGTTGGCTATGCCTTTCTGTTTCTTAAACCTGGGGAGCCTCTTTTTGGTCACTTACTGGGTTAAAGAGAGTGGTGGGAGAAAAATGGGGGATGGTAGTGAGCATTTGGTGCTGGGCAGATGAGAGAACTGGGCACTATAATGGTAATGGAATTTGGAGATGCCCCTGTATTGGCTTGGTTTTTGGGTTGAGTGTTAAAACCCAGAGCTTGTGAATCCCACTTGTGGGATGGATTTGTTGACGTTAAGAGAGAGGGCTGAACTGGGAGGAGCCGTCAATTGGAGAGAGAGACCCAAGCCTAGAGAAGGCCAGAAGGACTTTGGGAGAGAAGTATCTAGTATCGTGGAGCCTGAGTTGCTGAGGAAAAGAGTGCTGAGAGCCTGTTGGAGCTGCCCAGGACTTTGAGAAGTGCCACCCAGAGCTGCCAAGAACTGAGGAGGAATGGCTGTGATGCCGGTGTTTTGTCTGTCTGTTTTGATGTTGTTTTGCCAGATTCACCTGCTGGTGAAGGACAGTTCTGCTGTTGTAGAGGTCCTGGAACCTGGCTGTTGGTTCAGAAGCCCTGAAGGA
>CM053589.1:19226179-19268982 GCA_028646515.1 Pseudochirops corinnae
TCCTTCCTTCTTCTTTCCTTCCTTCCTTCCTTCCTTCTATCCTTCCTTCCTTCCTTCTATCCTTCCTTCCTTCTTTCTTCTTTCCTTCCTTCCTTCCTTCTATCCTTCCTTCCTTCTTTCTTTCTTCTTTCCTTCCTTCCTTCCTTCTTTCTTTCTTCTTTCCTTCCTTCCTTCCTTCTTGTTTCTTTCCTTCCTTCCTTCCTTCTATCCTTCCTTCCTTCTATCCTTCCTTCTTCTTTCCTTCCTTCCTTCTATCTTCCTTCCTTCTTCTTTTCTTCCTTCTTTCCTTCCTTCCTTCTTTCCTTCCTTCCTTCCTTCTTTCTTTCTTCTTTCCTTCCTTCCCTTCCTTCTTTCCTTTCTTCCTTCCTTCCTTCCTTCCATATTTCCTTCCTTCCTTCTATCCTTCCTTCTTCTTTCCTTCCTTCCTTCCTTCTTCTTTCCTTCCTTCCTTCCTTCCTTCTATCCTTCTATCCTTCCTTCCTTCCTTCTAGCCTTCCTTCCTTCCTTCTTCTTTTCTTCCTTCCTTCCTTCCATCCTTCCTTCCTTCCTTCTATCCTTCCTTCTTTCTTTCTTCTTTCCTTCCTTCCCTTCCTTCTTTCCTTCCTTCTTCTTTCCTTCCTTCCTTCCTTCTTTCTTTCTTCTTTCCTTCCTTCCCTTCTTTCCTTTCTTCCTTCCTTCCTTTCTTCCTTCCTTCCTTCTATCCTTCCTTCCTTCCTTCCTTCCTTCCTTCCTTCCTTCCTCTCTCTTTTTTTTCTTTCTTATACACAATGACTAATAACATGATTGCACATATATAAACTGTATTGGATTGCTTACCATTGCAGGAAGAAAGGAGGGAGGAATAGAATTTGGAACTCAAAACTTTTTTAAAAAAATTTTTAAAATAATTTTAACATGTAATTGGGGAAAAAAATAAAATACTGTTTTTTAGAAAGCCCCAATCTCTCAGGGGTCTAGGAATTCCCACTCACCTTAGGTTGTATTGAGGCTCATTGGGAGTCCGAGGAAACTTCGCAGGTTTTCTCTTCCTCTGGAATCTTCCCAGGGACTGAAATGGGCATTGCTGAAAAAATTGAGCTTGGTCTACATGGAGGAATGGCCCTAAATTGAACCAGGGGGTACAGAAAAGGAGTGGAAATAGCTCTGATGAGGAAAATAGGTTTTTCCTATACCTGGGCTCCTGATGCACCTACTTGAAGCTGTTTGGCTAAAGATTGCCTCTGAGGGGACCCTCCAGAGGTTCAGTCTGGACCCGAATTGTGGGAGTTACAGCTTTTCTGATCAAATTGTTTTAAAGGCTGCAACCTAGGTTCCTAAGGGATACTTTATAAACTCATGCCTTTTTCATTTAGCTGTCCCTTAGGAGTTGACTGTCCCCAGGTGCAACCCAGAGGTCATTAAAGAGGCATTCTTTGGAGAAGGTTTTTTGGTTGGGGATCTCTCTCTGTTGTTCTGGATAAGTCCTCATATGGGGGAAAAGAAGGAGTGGATAATAAACTCTGGGCAGTGAGCTTTGAGCCACAGCAAAGATTCATTCTTCCTGGGTCAAGGGTTAAGGGCAGGGGAGGATCTCGTGTTTTTGTCTTGCTTTGTGCTAGGATGACCCGGTATTAAGTTGCTAGCAGCCTCTTTAGAAAGGCAGGGCCAAGTTAATTTAATGGTTCCTTTGAGAATGGAATAAAACGTGGCACTGCTACATTTCTCAAGGGACATTGGGGGGGGAGTGCTCAGAGTACGGTCACTGACATCATTTTGTTAATCCTCCCTCCCGGGGGTCTCTTAGGAGGCAACAAGCTGTCAAGGCAAGAGTCTAGTAGACCTGGTTACCCATAGTCTTCACTGCTAATTTTGGGAGGGAATGTTTTATTGATGGTCTTTTTTCTTTTGGCTTCATTTATCATTTCCAATTATTCTGCCACCTCAGCCTGCCTTCTAACAAAGAAGTACAGTACTGGATACCCAGTAAGTACTTAATAATGGTTTTTTATTCATTCATTCATTCATGGAGGTGGACTTAAGCCAAACATGAAGACATTGAGCATAGACGCTCATTTCTCTTGTCTTCCAAAGTCCTTCATAACCTGATCCTTTCCTGCCTTCCAGGTTTCTCACTTCACTCTCCTCCACAGACCCTACAGTTCAGTGACTATCTTCCTTTGCTGTTCCTCCCACAAGATACTCCATTTCCTGCCTCCATTTTCACTGGCTGTCCCTCATGGCTAGAATTCTGTCCCTCCTTTTATCTCCTCTCTTGGCTTTCTTTCCTGGTTTTCTTCAAGTCCCACCTAAAATCCTGCCTTCTGCAAGAAGTCTTTCTTGGTCCTCCTGTCCTTTCCCTAGCGCCTTTCTTCTAGGATTATCTTCAATTTATGAGTGTGTTTGTGTATATGTATATTTGTGTTTTTGTATGCACAAGCAGAGGGATTGACTACACGAGGAACGAGTGGTGAAATTGCAGGTAGATTTTGTCTCTTTCCTCACTTCCAGCTTTATACCTTTTGCTCCTTAGGCAACAGAACCAGGATGGAGTAGGGTGGTGCTGGGGGCAGGGGAGTGAGGGGTGAATGAGGTTAAATACCTCTGGATGCTGTTATTCAACCCTAAGGATTATACTATTCCTCATTTAATCCTTATGCCTTCTAGTGGCACCAAAAGGGAGCAGAATTAAATTATTTTGCCTTCTAGATGCTCTATCCAGCCTTGTCTGTACTTGAAGCGCTGATGCTAAGGCTCTGCTAATGTTAAAGCCAGGAGGAGGGTGATGAGAGGCTGTGACATTGTGGTGTGGTGGTAAGGGGATGCTGAATTCCCATGGCAGCGCAGCTCAGGGAGAGTGTCCCCGAAACATAATAACAGTGAGTGGCCATCACTTACTTAGAAAGCTTCAGAGTGGGATGCATTGAGCTCTGGGAATTTAGTGTGGTGGGACAAGGAAGGGGAGGCCAGTGTGGCATGTGCATGTGCATATCTGGTGTCAGGACCACTGAGACCCCAGCACACGAGTATTTCTGGAACCCTGGTTCCTTGTATTAGCTTACCTTGCTCCTTCAAACAGTGCCCACCACTCCATTCTGAGGTGTAGTTTCGACTTCATCTTTGTCTCTGAGCAACACCTGGTACCCAGTGAGTAAAGTTCAACTGAGGGTACTTTATCACTACAGCAGCTTCCAGGCTGATGCCCAGCCTGGCAGCCAGAGAGGCCTTGGGTGGGCCTCTTTTTGAGGATAATAAGATGGATTCAGTGAAACCCAGTGGTGTCTCAGGCCTGAGGAATTTTCCTGTGTTTTGGACTTGAGTGTCTGGAGTGGTATTACTTTAGCACTGATTCTTTTTTTGTTCCCCACTTGGTAGTCTCGATGAATCCCTTCTCAGAATAATGCATAAAGTATTAAGATTACAAAGGAAGTCAATTCATCAAAATTTTAAAATTATGAAAATATTTACAAAAAAAATTCAGGGATCCCAGGTTAAAAACTCCTGCTAAAGGACCTTAGCTGGCTAACTTTTTCATTTCACAGACTAAAGAACTAAAGCTCAGAAGGTTAAGTTCTTTTCCCAAGCCCACATAGCTGGATAATGGAAGAAGTAGGATACAGCAGTTGTACATGGACACATGGGCCTACATATACTTGTGTACTCTAGTGCACCCAAACAGCCTGGCACCAACCTTTCATGGTCTGCCTCAGAGAGAGGTTAGATATCTCCCAGAATTTCTGACAGTGGAGTCCTGAGAGGAGTTATCCCGGCCAGCCTGACTTTTCTCCCTAATATTCCCTGTTCTGAATGAAGCTTCTTCCTTGTTTGGGAAGAGGGAATCAGACCCTGAGAATGAAAGGAAGGTCAGTGGTGACTTTTGGGCAACCAAAGCCTAAGCAAGCCAGTTAACTCTGAACAGTTATTCATTCTTCAGTATCTGTTGTGGTGCCTAGAGGACTTCTGTGATATTTCACTGTGGTATGAAGGTGACCCTGGCTTCATATAGGCTGATGCCAACAAATCAAATCCCAAGTGCCGGCAGGGCTCCTACAAACAACAGCTGGTGTTACGAGCATTCTAGGACCATTCTACTCTTGGACCACCATAACTAAAAGCTGAGATAGTTCACACCAGATTGGCCTTTTGGTCTTTTTTTTTACCTTTTGTTGCCACAACTCATGAAAACCCATCTCCTAAGGTTTTACTAACATTGAGATTTACATCGGAGGAGAGAGTACCCACACCAAAGAAATCTCAGGTCCTTGAATAATTGCTTGTGCGAATGGAGAGGTATGTGTATGTGTGTGAGAAAGAGAGAGAGAGAGAGAGAGAGCTGGGGAAAGGGGAATCTTACTCTCCTAAATTATATATCCTTCAGAAATATATCCTAGAAATATTCATTCTAGGAAGAGCCAATGCATTAGGTTGGCCACTCATAATACTAATATATTTGAGTTTCTAATATGGTAAAGATCCATAGATAACTCACATAAACCAAAGCTCTTTGGGGAGGGTCCTCAATTTTTCAGAGTTTGAAGGGGTCCTGAGACAACTGTTAGAGAGCATCTGATGCAGTGTCCTGAATTATAAATTATAAGATCTGTTTCCATAATACCAGGTGCCATAATATAGATATAGGAGACCTTTGTTCTGAATCCATATGCCTGAAGAATAAATGAAGAAGTTAACAACTATGTGGGAGGCAGAATTATATGGAAAGAGCTAGGTCTGGACCTGGGTTCAAATTCTGCCTCTGCCAATTCCTACCTTTTTTTTGGAGGTGAGAAGGCAAGGCAATTGGGGTTAAGTGACTTGCCCAAGGTCACACAGCTAGTAAGTGACAAGTGTCTGAGACTGGGATTTGAACTCAAGTCCTCCTGACTCCAGGACTAGGGCTTTATTCACTGTGCCACCTAGCTGCCCCCCCCCCTTTTTGGAGGGGGGAAGACAAGGCAGTTGGAGTTAAGTGACTTGCTCAAGGTCACACAGCTAGTTAAGCGTCAAGTGTCTGAGGCTGGATTTGAACTCAGGTATCTGAGGTCCCTTTAGGCTTTCAAGCTATGCTTCTATGAACTTTGTTCTCCTTCATTCTGTGCTTTTCCCATTTATTCAACACTTTTGAGTTTATGGTGATAAGGTGGCTGTACTCGGGCACCTCTGGCCCTGAGAGGAAAAAGAAATAGTCCGGATTCTGGTTTATTGGACTGAGGTCTTTTTGCCACTTTTTATGTCTTAGCCCCAGTCAGTGCCAAGATAAAGAAACATAAAATACTCAGCCTAGAATTTAAGTCACTCTACAATCTACCTCATATTTATCTTCCTAGTAATATCATAGTGCCCCTCCCTACCCGAATCTGTTCCAGGCAGACTAGTTAGCTAGCTCCTCAGAGTACCTAACTTTCTCTCTCCTGACTCTGCACAGACGGTCCTCCCTGTCCCCTCTGCAGATCTTCTTCTCCAATTAATAAATTACTCTAGTTTCCTTGGACTGCTCAGATGTCGCCTCTTACGTGAAGCCTTTCTTGACCCCCACCCATTGTTAATTCCCTCTTGAAATAAATTACTTTGGTTTTATTTTGTATATTTTTTATTCACTTTATTCGCGTGCACATCATATCCTTCTTCTTCCCTCCATGTCAGCTTCTTGAGGGCTGAGACTATTTAACTTTTGTCTTTGTATCTTCAATCCCTAACATGTTGTTCAGTTGTTTCAGTCATATCCGACTCTTTGTGACTCAGTTTAGGGTTTTCTTGGCAGAGGTACTGGCGAGGTTGGCTGTTTTATTCTCCAGCTCATTTTACAGATGAGTAAACTGAGGTAAACAGGGTTAAGTGACTTGCCCAGGGTCACCCAACTAGTAAGTCTCTTTGGTCAGATTTGAACTCATGAAAATGAGTCTTCCAGACTCCAAACTTGGCAGTCTATCCCCTGAGGCCCCTGGCACTGTGGATAGAGTGAGGGGCCTGGAGTAAAGAAAACCTGAGCTCATAGTTAGCACTTAATAAATTTGTGTAGAATTGAATGGAAGATTAACTGTGTTATTGGTTTTCAGGGCATTGAATTAGACACTCTAGAAGAGTAGTTCTATTTTTAAAAAAAATATTTATTTTTAGTTTTCAACATTCATTTCCACAAGATTTTGAGTTCCAGATTTTCTCCCCCCCGTCCCCCCAGATGGCATGCACTCTGATTATCCCTTCCCCCAGTCTGCCTTTCCTTCTATCCCACCACCACCCCCATCCCCTTCCCTTCTATTTTCCTGTAGGGCAAGGTAGATTAGAACAGTGGTTCTTCAACTTTTTGGTCTCAGGATGCCTCTGCTCTCTGAAAAATCAAAGACCCTTCCAAAGAGCTCTTCTTTATGTAGGTTACTTTTGGCTATTTGCCATATTAGAAATTCAAATATATTTGTATTATGATAAGAACATTTTTGACTCTGTGGATCCCCTGAAGGAATCTTGGGGATCCCCAGAGATGTCAAGATCACCCTTTGAGAATCACTACTATAGAAGCTTTTGGGACAGTCATAGTAGGAAAAGTCAAGTTGAACTGACTGATGTCGTACTTTTGTATTCCCCCAACTCATCAGAACATTACATCCAACTGGAGGAGTGGATAGGGAAGTTTGTAATCTTATTTTATAGATGGCAAAATTGAGATGCTGAGGCCTTAAGCCACAGTCTCAGTGTCACATTGAAAGCAAAGCTAGGACTAGATTCTAGTTCTCCCAAGTCCTACATAGTTCCAGATTCCTTCTGTTACACCATAATAATACAGCTCTTTACTTCAAAGAATAAATAATCCAGGGAGCCTAATGGTCTTGAACCTTTAGTTTATAAACTATATATATGTTACAGCTGAAGATGACATAGACCAATCCAGCGTTCTGGGAGGAGATAAGTCCCAGATATATTCTGGGGAGCAAGGGGGTGTCAGTGCTGATAGAGATCAGCGTTAGCCTCTATGACAGTCTTCGAGTGTGAGCACTAGGGGACAGGGGCCATGCTTGATTAATTCACCCTATTTAGCATTCAGTACAATACGCCATATGAGTGAGCACCCAATAAATAGCCTTTGATAACCATGTGTTTATTTAGGAAAGCCTTGACTTGGGCTCTTCCTTTTCCCTTCTGAAGTGCAGTTAGCCCTTCCACATCATGGGGGTTAAGGGCATAGCACCCCTACAGTCTGAAGAATCTTTGAAAAAGTTTTCGGCCTACTCTTTGTACCAGAGAAGTACGAACTTTTTCTTTTATGGGATGTTTACAGTACCTTATTGCAAAATTTGGGTTAAATATTTGGTCATAGGTTCTGTGTTGTCTACTGATATTCACATGTCGTCTGCAGCTTCTGCAAAAATTCCCATTTAATTTTTTATGCTGACCCATGATAGATCAAAACCACGATGAGGAAAGTCGTAATATGGAGGGGATAACTGTACATGGAAATTCAATCCCTTCAGGGCTTTCCCTGGACTAGTCTGATAAGTAAAAACTTATTAACTCATCAGCTTTGTTTTTCATCCCTTTTCAGTATCCTCTGTCCCTGTGCCTGGAGGATGGAGCTAAGGACTCCTCCAGTGGAAGGGGACTGGACTAACATTTCATTTCCTCATTCAACTACCTTCATTTGGGAGATAGAGATAGTGGGTGGTAGTAGATGGGGGTAGTGAAAGGTCTGAGACTACTTCTCTGCTTGTGTCTCAGGAGCCAGCAGCCAGTGGGATCTTGAGGGACTTTTATTCTGGGGTCCCTGGAGACATTCAGGTATGTTTCTAGGAGAGGTCTCTCTTATTGGGAGGCTCTTTTTCTAGGTTCTAACAGGAGATCTGTCATGCTTTCAAGCCTTATCTTATTCTTTCTTTGTCTCTAGAATGGCCCAAAAGTTTCTTCACTAAGCAGCAATGCCAGGATGCCCGTCTCAGTCTCCTTACATCAAGATGCGACCCAAGAGCGTCCAGTGAGCTTGGCCTCTACCACCTCTTCTTCAGGTTCTTCCCGGGACAGTCAGGCCATGGAAGAGCCAAATGGAACTGGACCTGTGGCTGAGAGTGTGTCTGGCTCCCCCCATGCCCGCCATATCCCTAATAGCCATAACAATTCCAGCAGCTGGCTGAATCTGAGAGGATCGCTAAAAGGCTCACCATTTAGCTCACGGTCTGCATCTGGGCCTGGACATCACCAGCTGAGTTACCTGGGCCGAGTGGTGCGGGAGATTGTAGAGACAGAGCGCATGTATGTACAGGATCTCCGAAGCATCGTTGAGGTGAGCCACTCCTTCAGGTCCATTTGCCTATTTAGTCACTGTCTTTTTTTCTCTGGATCATTGTGGAGTGAGGGATGGAATATGGAGCACAAGAACATGACACACTTTGGTGCCATCTGGCTGGTTTCTCCACTAGAAAGGAAAAACCTTCTTGGAGGTTTAGTCCCAGAAATTCTGCTTCCCAGGACTAAGATTTAAGAAGAGGAATAAAGCAGAAAGCTTAGCCCTCAGATGTCTTGTTTATCTGAATTTACTGATACCATAGATCTACACTTTTCCCCTTTTGTTTCTCTGACTGGTCAGACCAGGAAATTGGATCATTGGAACAGCCTGTTGAATCCTAGGGGTAGCAGTATCAGAAATGCAGGAGAAAGGGGCAGAACTGAAAGGGAAAACAGGCATCAGATTGACTGCTCTTGGAGTTGGCATGGTGGCAGTTAGCGTTCTTCAGGAAATCCCCAGGAATAAAGCTGAGAAGGGGCTCTATCAAAATAGATAGGACTGAAGTGATAGCGCGAGTGTGCCGTGTAGTAGGAATGGTACCATGTTGTCCTCAGCTCACTTCCCCCATGACAGGATTACCTTTTGAAGATCATCGACACACCAGGGCTGCTGAAACCGGAGCAAGTCAGTGCACTTTTTGGGAACATAGAAAACATCTATGCACTAAACAGGTGAGCAGCAAGCCAGGAGCTTGTTTTTCCTAGGCCTCTCAGAACTCTGGTTGGGGAAGGGGTAAGTGGCACAGTGTTGAATGAAGAGTCTACTTTCACTCCTGCCCTTGCCCTCCCTCATTAGTGCCTTTTCCTTTCCGCTCTGTGCCTATTGGTTTTCCCACCTCTGGGATGGACCTAGTTCCATCAGATGAGCTCCTTTAGGGAGCTGTGAGGATACTTGGAAGGAGCTCCCCTCTTTGGATAGAATTGTTAGTGTAATTTTTGGTTAACCTTGTTCATAGGTTGAGTGGGGCTTCTTGAAGACTCCCTAGACCGTCAGGTGATAGTGCCATTTCTTCTCCAGGGATACCTCTTTTTCTTTCTTCTGTCTTTTTTCCCCTTGCTTTTGTGACAGTATTCTCTCTACATCTTCCACTGGCTTCTATATAAGCTAAATGATCCTGGTGGTCTGCGAGGACTACTTAGTATATTGGAGGGATATACTGAGGCTTGAAATGTTTAAGGGTTCTGTTAGTTTATCTGTGATCTCTTTTATGGAGGAACATGATTAGACGTAGGGAAAGGGGGGATAGTAATGCTCCCTCTTTTGTGTCTGAGGAACCCAAGGGAAAGGGTCCTAGAGAGGAGAAATTAGGTGAGCTTTAAATAGTAAGACAGGTAGAATCTTCTCTGGGTTCTGCAGAAGGAAGGGTTATTGTGGCTCTGGAGGAAGGGTTGGACAGGAAAGAGATGGGATTTGGAAGAACATGGGGCCAAATGAAGAGGAAGACATTTATGGGAAACACAGGAAAAAAATATCCCTGGGGTTACTTGCAGTTTTCCTTTGACTAGTTTTGACTGAACCTGAGCTTGTGTACAGAGAATCTCACCTTGATTCATACCCGGAAATGCTCTAATCCAGGAACCTTGATGTCTATCCCAGAGACTCTTTTTTCTTTTCCTTTAATCTTTCCCTTTGTGTGTTTAACTCCTTTTGCCAGCACTGGAGCAGTAGTCCCTCCTGAAGGTGGGTAATTATATCCCTCCCCATGCCCATCCTGTTTGGTGCAAATAATTTCCCCTCCCTCTCTTTATCCTGTTGTGCAGTGTTGGCTGATCTTTGTGCTTCTTGGCTGTGTAGCATTCACTGGGGGTTGAAAACCCCTCAGGCCACACAGCATGACTTACAAGGCTGGATGTTTCTCTGGAGCATGTTAATGACTGGGGAGGGGTAATTGGAAAGAACTTTGTGGCTGCTCATGCCTTAGATGCTGCAAAGAAGTGGCTCCCAAATCTAATGACTTCTCTCTCTTCATTCAGTCAGCTGCTGAAAGACCTGGACAGCTGTAATAATGATCCAGTGGCTGTGGCTAATTGCTTTGTAGAAAGGGTAAGGAAAGAACTCAGTATGGTTTATCAAGCGAGATAATATACATAAAACTCTTTGCAGTCCTTAAAATGCCATGTTAATGTTGATGATGGTGGTGGTGATGATGGCAATAGTAATGGTAGTAGTGGTGGTGATAGTGATGATAGTGAGGATGATGGTGATGACAATGGTGGTGGTGATGGTGGTGATGGTGGTGATGGTGGTGGTGATAGTGATGGTGATGACAGTGATGGTGGTGGTGGTGATGGTGATGGTGGTGGTGGTGATGGTGATGGTGATTGTGGTGGTGGTGGTGGTGGTGGTGATGGTGATGGTGGTGGTGATGGTGATTGTGGTGGTGGTGGTGATGGTGGTGGTGATGGTGATTGTGGTGGTAGTGATGATGATGGTGATTATGGTGGTAGTGATGATGATGGTGATAGTGATGGTGATGGTGGTGATGGTGACGGTGATAGTGGTGGTGGTGATGATGGTAATGGTGGTAGTAGTGATGACGGTGATAGTGATGGTGGTGGTGGTGATGGTGATTGTGGTGGTAGTAATGATGATGGTGATTGTGGTGGTAGTGATGATGATGGTGATAGTGATGGTGATGGTGGTGATGGTGATGGTGATAGTGGTGGTGGTGATGATGGTAATGGTGGTAGTGATGATGACGGTGATAGTGATGGTGGTGATGACAGTGATGGTGGTGGTGATGATGGTAATGGTGGTGATGGTGATGGTGATGGTAGTGGCAGCTAGGGTGGCACAGTGATAGAGTCAGGAGTCAGGAAAACCTAAGTTCAAATTTGGCCTCAGACATTTATTAATCTGGGGCAAGTCAGTTGACCTCCTTGTGCCTCAGTTTCTTCATCTATAAAATGAATAATAACAATAGCACCCACTTTCCAGGGTTATTGTGAAGACAAAATGAGATAATATTTGCAAAGAATTTTGTAAGCTTTAAAGTGCTATATAAATGCTGCTGCTGCTGCTGCTGCTACTACTACTACTACTACTACTACTACTACTACTACTACTACTACTACTACTACTACCACCTGTGCCACTCCACTGGGGAACTGAGAATGGCCATAACTCTTGGTAGGGGGCTATTAAAGGGACTATTTGTGGTCTTAGGGAAAATAACACTGCCTTCAATGAAGAAGAAAGGCTGCCCTGGGAATAGGGACCAAAGACTCTTGGAAATTGGATGGGTCTCAGAAGTTATGTTCACAGCCTTATTAGAAAATGCTCTTTTCTCCCTTTCCTTAGAGCCAAGAATTTGACATTTACACCCAGTACTGCAACAACTACCCAAAGTAAGTGCCTCCAGGCTGGAAGGGGGGGTTTGAGGAACAGTCAGACTGGTACCATTCCCTCTGTGCCACCAACACAACACTTCTTGCCCTGTGATCTCAACTCAGTGATGGCTTTCCTCTCCTCACAGTTCTGTGGCAGCCCTTACTGAGTGCATGAGAGACAAGCATCAGGCCAAGTTCTTCCGGGACCGACAGGAGGTCTTGCAGCACTCTCTGCCCCTGGGCTCTTTTCTGCTGAAGCCAGTCCAAAGAATTCTCAAGTACCACCTCCTTCTCCAGGTACCCTGTACTCAGACTTCATCTCTGAAGTCTAGCGGGGTGGTTGGTGTCTGAGCCCCAGTCAGGACAGGGGAGGGCAACACTCAGATAGGCATCAGGGTTCTCGGGAGAGAGATCAAGAACTTGACATTCTCCGTCTCCTGTGTAGGAAATTGCCAAGCATTTCGATGAGGAGGAGGATGGCTTTGAGATGGTTGAGGATGCGATCGATACCATGACTTGTGTGGCCTGGTACATCAATGACATGAAAAGGAAGCATGAACATGCCGTCCGACTCCAGGTACCTAGGCAGCCGGAAGGGAGGACAGGAGGGAGGTCAGGAGGAAGAAAGGGCTGCCTGTGTCAAGAGGTGAACCAGTGCCCTTGGTCCTCTCAGGGCTGGAATGCAGTAGAATCTTTAGCAAAATGACCTGTAGGAGAGAGAGGCAGACCACATGCTGGTCCTGGTGAAAATGATGATATCAGTACCTTTGACATGCTAGTCTTAGAAAATGATTTTTCATGGTAGTGACATAACTAGGTAGAGTGACTGAGAGAGCACTGAACTGAGTCAGGAGTGCCCGAGTTTGAATCCTGCTCAAGAAACTAGCTGTCTGACCCTAGACGAATCACTTAACCTTGCTCAGCCCCAGTTTCTTTATCTGTAAAGTGGGGATGATGATAATAGTTCCTACCTCTAAGTGTCACAGTGAGAATTAAATGAGGTAATATTTGCGAACTTTAAAAATATAGAAATGCTAGCCGTCATTGTTACCATGCAGTTGTTACTATGATGATGGACTGCACTACCCCAGAGTCAAGCTGTGACCCCTGAATCTTGCTGGAAAGGGAGGGCTAGACTCCTTCCTCCTGGCCTGATCCCTTTTGCATCTCTACCCAACCTGCTGGAGATAAAAGGGTCGTTAGAATCTGATGTGGGACCTCTCTCTCCTCTGCAGGAAATCCAGTCACTCCTGATCAATTGGAAGGGGCCAGACCTGACCACCTACGGAGAGCTGGTCTTGGAAGCCACTTTCCGTGTGCATCGTGTGCGGAATGAGAGGACTTTCTTTCTCTTCGACAAGGCGTTGTTCATTACTAAAAAGCGAGGAGACCACTTTGTCTACAAAGGTCACATCCCGGTAACCAGGCTTTTCTCTTCCTCCCAGCCTAGGCTAGGACCCTGATCCATGGGTATAGTTTGGAGTCCCCTCTGTCATGGCTCTGATTCTCTTCATTTCTGTTCCTCCCAGTCTGTGCCTTGGGCATGTAAAATAGAGACTTCTTCATCATTTATAAGACTTTTCAGGTTGGTTTGATCCTCTTCCTGGTATCTAACATGTTTTTCTCTTTCTCCTTCCCTGGACCTTTAATAGTGCTCCTCCCTGATGCTTATTGAGAGCACCAGAGACTCCCTGTGTTTCACAGTCACTCACTATAAACATAGCAAACAGCAGTATAGCATCCAGGTAAGGAGGGGACTGGCAGCCTTGTGTAACAGAGGCCAGAATGGGAGGGGTTATCTTTGCAGGGCGCAGAAGGGACACTGTGCATGTTGTAGCTGGTCCCTTGCATCTTGGCACCATTTCCCAGTTGTCGCTTCCCCTTGGGTTTTTTCAGGCCAAATCAGTAGAAGAGAAGCGTGCATGGACCCATCACATCAAGAGGCTGATCCTGGAGAATCACCATGCCACCATTCCCCAAAAGGTGAAGGGAACAGGGAGGAGTTTAGGGCTTCCTGGCTCTGTGTGGGAAGGAAGCTTTGTGGTTACTGCCTCCCGAAGTTACTGCAGCTCTGTTGTGGTACAGGATCCTGTGAGTTTGAGGGGGAAGACTACAGATGAGCAGTTATCCCTTCCTCATTGTAGAGGTTAGGAGTGCAGGGTACCTGCGATCTGGAACATTCATGGAAAATTTTGTGGCCCTCCCTTAGTACCAGGGAAAAAAGTCTAAATTTTTTCTTTTGTGGGGTGTTTACAGTACCTTATTGTAAAATTTGGGTTAAGTATTTGGTCATCGGCATATTTTATACATCTCTAAGTTTCTAAATGTTTTCTGTGTCATCTGTGGCTTCCACAAACTCCCCCCAAATTCCCATTTACAGTAATTTCTTATGCCAATCCATGATATATGGAAACCACAATAGGGAAAGTAGTAATGTGGGAGGGATAACTATAGTTACATGAATCCTTGGAGAAGTGTTGAGCTGTCCTTCAGGAGAGGTCAGAGGGTGGGTTGTGCCAGATGTCTGGGAATAACTTATTCTTTTTCCTTTTATCTCAGGCTAAGGAAGCCATCCTGGAAATGGACTCCTATTGTAAGTCCCTCCCTGCTTGATTGTCTTGTTCCTGAATGTGTATGTTAATATATCAGCTTATACTATGAGCGATCTTTATCTCCACCTCCTGTTCTCTGGCTTGATTTGTGACTCCCTGTGTCCCATGGAGCTTAGAGGACAGAAGAGCAGCCTTAGACATGAGAAAAGAGTCAAAGGAACATAATGACAGTGGCAGCCTATTGTTAGGAATGGGTGAATAGCATTGCCAGTCTGCCACCTTCTGAAAGGCATTGACTTTAAGAAATGAGAATGGGCATTAAAAGCATCTAAGGTAGTGGTTCTTAACTTTCCTGATGCCACGACCCTTTAATACCGTTCCTCATGTTGTGGTGACCCCCAACCATAAAACTATTTTTGTTGCTACTTCATAACTGTAATTTTGGTACTGTTATGAATCGTAATGTAAATATCTGATATGCAGGATGTATTTTCATTGTTACAAATTGAACATAACCCACGGGTTGAGAACCGCTGAAGGTATTAAGACTGAGGGAAAAGGGGTAAAAAGGAGACTGGATTGTGGAGGATTCTAGAAAACAGAAATAGCAGAGGAAAAAAGTGAAATGTTTTATATTTTGTTTGTAGACCCTAACCGATACCGCTACAGCCCAGAAAGGCTGAAAAAGGCTTGGTCTTCCCAAGACGACATGCCCACTCAAGTGCGTCAGTATCGGAGACAATCTGGTAAGGACAAAGATAATATGGGAAAATCATGTCGCCAGCCAAGCAGGCTAGAAGATGGATGGATGGATGGATGGATGGATGGATGGATGGAGGGACAGAGGGATGGAGGGACAGATGGAAGGATGGATGAATGGATGAAGGAATGAAATTAAAAAGCATTTATTCAGCACCTTACTATGTATCAGGCTCAGTGCTGGTGTCATGTACAAAAAAGGGAATCATTGCATGAAGGAGCTTCCCCTCTTAATTGGGAGAAAACACATAAAAGGAAGTTCACCTGTGAGACACAGATGGAAAGGCTTAGAGTTGTTGCTCTATCTTACTCCTCCTGAAATAAAATATGATCAGGTTGACAGCTGGGAACATCATTCCCTTGTGTGTACCTTTGCTCGTATAGGCCAGAAAAAAAATTGGAATAAATGTAGTAAAAGTCAAGAGATCTGAATTCTAGTTCTGCCTCTACCAGCTACTAACTGTATACAGGTCACTTATCCTCTCTCTATCTCACTCAGTTCCTTTTTCCATAAAATGAGCAGATTGGATCAGGGGATGACCATAATTCCTGTCCAGTTCTAACATCCGGTGATTCTCATTACCTCTGGAGCCTTCTCTCCTCATGGAGTTGGGCAAGCTGTGTTATTCACTCTCTCTGAGCTTAGCCCTCCCATATTTTTGGGCCCCTTCTTAGCTGACTTGAAAGCTAGAAGTATCTCCAGGGCAAGGGAGGAGTAGCTGTTCTGACATCACTGTTGGTGCCTGGCCGGCTTCTGGAATGGCAGAGCAGTTACAGGGACTGGGAAAAGTAAGTCAGACTGCCCCAAGTGGCACCAAATCGAGACAAGAAATATTTATTTTGGATCTTGGGGAGAAATTCCATTATCCCCTCAGATTATTCTGTGCCTGGGACTCTGCCCCATTGGTTCGTTCGAATAAATGCTCTCTTTGAGAAAAGTTGCCTCTACTTTTATTGTGTCTGTTCACACTATTTATCCAACTACTGCCTCCTTCAAAAAATCCCTCTGATACTGTTTGTGTCAGGGTTGAATCTGACAGTATCTTATTCTGTCTACTGAGCTGGGTTCCTGACTGTGTGTTTGAGAGACAGAGAATGCATGCACACTTCTTTTTTTCTTTTTCTGTTGGTTTCTGCTCTCAGGTCTACTTAGCCAGAGCTCTGGGACAAATCTGGCTCAGGCAGGGTCCCACGAGAGGTTTCCACTTGATGGCAGATCAGACAATAGCTGGTCTTAAAAGATAATTGGATCCAAAATTTTTGGAATGAGCAGGAGCCAGATCTTGGCTTCACTTTCAGCAAACATTTACTAGGCTCTGGTTGCCTCTGCACAATCCACTAACACTCACATTTCCCCTTGAGGATGTTTATATTTGACCCTTGGGCTTTATTTCTCTTTGGAACCCAATTGCTATTGGCAATTTTTTTTTTCTTTAATTGAGACTCTACAGTAGAAATATACTCTGGCTCTTAGCTTAATTTTGCTTGGCCTTTGGAGCAAATACAAAGTGCTGGTCTTGGACTCAGGAAGAACTTAGTTCAAATCCTCCCTTAGACTCAGACAATTCCTGGCTATGTTAGGTTGCTTAACTTCTCTCAGCCTCAGTTTTCCTCATCTGTAAAATGGGGATAATCCTAGGACCTCATTAACAGGGTTGTCGTGAGAATCGAATGAAATATTTTATGTGCTTTGCAAACCTTAGAACGCTAGAAACGTTGGCTATTATTATCATTATAACCTAGATGGGAGACTTTCATTTATTTGTTTATGCTTTTTGTTCTAATTTGTTTCCTTGTTATGCTTTTGTTTATGGAAAAAAAAATTAAAATCACAAGTCTTTTAATAGAAACCTTCTAAAAGGTCGCAGTGGATCGTGTTCCTCTCTGTCTGTGTCATTCTCTGCCTGCTAGCTCGGCAGTAATTTTCTTCCTTTCCTTTCTAGAAATCTACTGTGCGTAATATCTTTTTTTTCCTCCCAGCATCTTTTCCACCCTGCTTTCTGTCTCATCACTGCTTCCTTCGTACTGTCCTCTTAACACGCAATATGTGTGTCTAAAGTATTCTCTGCCGTTTTTCTACCACGGACCAGATTTACATTGGCCAGTCTTGTTCATAAGATAGTGATACTCAGGGATCGTCATAGCGGAAGAAAAAGACAACAGGAAAACCTCAGCTATCCTGAAACTTTTGGAGATGTTTCAGGGTTTCCTTCTTTCGTCACTGAAACTTGTTTTAGACAATCCATTGGATTTTTAAAAAGTTATGCCCCTCCCCCTCCCAACTTCTTAAACAGGGACCAAAAAAGGGGGGATACTTTTTTTTAAATGTATTTTTTCTGTTTCTTCTTGTTCTCAGTTATCAGTTGTTTGCCAGTCACTCCCATTAAATATGTGGTCGTCGTAACGTCTGTTTTGCCTACTTTGAGGCCAGTTTTAAATCCCTTTCCTTGTTCCCAGTGGAGAAAATCTCTTGACAAATTGTTTTAGTTAGATTTTATTCTTCATTTTTCATTTTTTGGTCGTGGTTGTTGAATAATTTTCTATTTTTTATTCTTAATTTTAAAAACAGATGAATCAGGATTTTTTAATCCTCACAAGGAAAGCTAAACAAGTTTCTGTTTGTTTTTTTGCTTATACAGTAACTGGTTTCATTTTTTCCTTTGCTTCAGTGACCCTTAACAGATAAAAGTTTTCTATCTTGGATCTATAGTTTTGAGAATGGCTAAAGTGAGGGTAATTTGGGTGGATATTTGATCCATGTGGAAAATCAATGGGCAGTGACTTAGATCTCCTACTTACACCAATCAGGCAAGGATGAGAGTTGAGTTAAGGGGTTGACTAAGGGATAAATTCCTCCAGAAAATACTAGTTGCTTAGTAAGGCTCTGGTAAGTCATCCTTTTTATGAAGTTTAAATGGTGGCATTCATGGCCTTACACAATCTGGTCCCACTGATTTTATTCTTATATTTCATTCATTAAACTCACCCAACCTGTACTGTCTTTGTAGAAAGGTATTCAGTCTTTGAGAAGATGCCTTTTAAAAATTATCTTGTTCAGACATTTTTGGTCCTGCAAGGGTTTGAGGTAACCAGCAAAGGATAGTGTCACCTAATGGATGTATTATTTTATCCTGTCCCCAGAGCCTGGTCATCCCCAGTACAATCGGGAGATGCTCCCCAGTGGGCTGCACGGCTCCATGATGCTGGGCCTTAAGGGCCACAGAAAGTCGGGTGCGAGCTCTGCTCTCCAGCTTGGGGCTCTGTGGCGGGTGCTCTGGGAGCTATGGGTGCTGGGAAATTGGGATTGTGCTAATAATTTTGACTTCTAGAACATGGCATTGAAGGAGATAGTGATTTTGAGGTGGCTGGAATGGTAATCTAGCCTTTCAGCTTGCAAAGGGAGAATTGGAACTTGATACCCATTCCTGCTGTCTTAGCAGTAACAGCAAACACTTTAAAAATTGGTCTGAGTGCCAAAGATTCCTTCTGTATACCCTGGAGGGAAGGTTTCACCATGGTCTTCACGGTCTCCACTTTTCCAGTAATGAACAGAGATCTGTAAGACTGGCCCTATTATCTCCCAATAAGTACATATCCTGGTGAGATAAAGCTCTGTCCCATAAGAAGGAGTAGATGTTGTCTTGGGACTGGAACCCTGTTATGCTGAACTCTATAGGAATGGGTTGAAAACTGTAGAGAAACTAGTCTTTGTGCTATTGCAGGCAATAAGGATTGTGGTAGAAGAGCGAAGATGTGAACTCCAAGCTGGGAGAGGGGCTGGTGGCATTGTAAGCTTGGGGCTAAGACTTGGCAGAATTCATTTCCTTTGATTGTGGCTGACTTTACTAAATGTACTTAACTCTCCAGAGCCAACCAAACATCTTCTCAGGCAGCTTAATGAGAAAGGTGAGTATTCAATGTTCCAGCCATTTCCCTACTGGGATCTTGGGGGTAGTATGGAGAAGGCAGAGAAGCCCCCACTCTAGGCACAGTCCCAATGAATGGTAATTAGGCACAGACCCTGTCAGCACTCTGTAAGGGTAGAGGAGACCAGCAGGAGCACAGATTGACAAGAGGATAGGTTTAAGAGGGTAGGTAAGCTTTTGGCTCTTTTTCACTATGACCCTGAGCAAGTTCATATCCAGTGATAGGCCTCTGTTGCTTCATCTGTTTAAAGGAGTTAACAATTGTTTCCTAGTAAGGAATTATCCTTATTTACTCATAGTGAGGAGTGGTTGGCTTATGCTCTGGTCCCGAGGTGATAAGAGTAGGCACCTTGGACATCACCCCCGAGAAGAGCTCATGGGCATAGTGCTCTGATCTGTATCTGTATCACGTTGACTCTACTTCTCATCCATAGTTTCATAGATATCATCCTAGAAGGGGTGAGGTCCCTAATATGGTACCCAGGTCATACCCTCAGTTACTGTGGTTTTCCTGGCTTCTATAAGGAGGATGTTTACTTGGCTTACATCATCTCTTTTTTTTCCCTCCCATGTGTTGGGAATCTTATGTTGGTGGCAGCTTCAAGGGCATCGGGTCTCAAGGTAAGACCAATGAGCGAACTGGAGATGGGATACAGGATGGAACAGGGAAATGGCTTTCAGGTGGGTAAGGGCATAGAAACTAAGAGTTGAATCCCTATCCTATTAGCTACCATTTCTTTTATTTCCCCACCACTGTTTTCCCTTCCCATGAATTGTACCAGGGCAGAGTGTGTTCCAGGCTCTGATTCTGTTCTTTCACATATCTCAGTCCTTTCCTCTGAGGCTGGACCATTGTAGGCTGTGCTTGGAGTTAGTGCTCCCAAGTAACATGCTTCATAAAAATCTTTCCTAGGTCCTATCCGCCCTGTGCCCCAGCTTCTCTCTACCTTTTCTCTTCTATCTCTCCCTAGCCTTATTTCAAGTCCCTGGTTGGTACAGTGGGATAGACCAGCTACTACCATTTGCCTGAAACCACCAGAAATGGGAAGGTTGGGAGGTAGTTGAGATTCCAGGTTACAAGAAGGCCATGTTTGTACCTTAAACAGCATGCAGGTAGCGCTGGAGCCCTCCTGGACTTTGAGCAGCTGCCCCTTACAGGGGAGCAGCAGTCTGAAACCGAAGGGGCTGCTGAGGAGGAAGTGGTGGAGGAGGAGCAGACCCTTCAGAAGGCCTCTCTGGAGGACCTGACTGTGAGCGATGGCAGCAAGAAGGGGGCCAGGGCTGAGCCACAAGGTTCAGAGGAAGAGGAGGAGGAGGAGGAGGAGGAGGAGGAGGAGGAGAGTCTGGTGGTAGCTGAGCAGGTAGCCGACTTTGCCAGCTCCCTGCTGGCTGCCCTCCACTGCTGGCACTATCGAGCCAACGCTTTACTTTTCTCCCGGGGCGCTATGGTGAGGTGATCTCTTTGATCTTCCTTCTTCTGCATGTTCCCAATGCACAATGAATGTTTGGCTCAGAATTCTTACCCTTCCCTTCCTCCCCAACTGCAAGCTTGGGTTCCTTCTGCGCCTCAATAATTAGCACATCTAGCTCCTCAATAGCTGTTTTATCCTGGTGAGCCCCCAGCATGCTCTGCTTTGCCATCTGGATTAACTTCATGTACTACTTGATGAATGAGACTAATAGACAATGGGGTGGTCTGGGTTGAAATGGGGAGAGTGGGAGATACAGATTGCCAGGGTGGCATTAAAAAGAGGGTTGATTTTTTTGAAAGACAAATTTTCTAGAGCAAAAGTCTCAGGAGCTGTGTCTACTTTTGTCTTCCGGTTTCCTAGTTCAATTCAGCTCTAGAACTCTTTGGTCCTAAAGCTGAAATTCTAGGTTACCCCAGCAACTCGGTAGCTCAGAAAGGTGCCTATATAGATATAGGCTCCCCCCACCCAAACAACAACAACCACCTGCTAAGTTAGGTCTCTAATTTCCCTCTATGTATATCAGAGTTTGGTGTTGATTCCTTCTCTCTGTTGGGTGCAGGTTAAAGGGCATGATGAATATGAAGTAGCCAAAGGCTATAAGAGGCCCAGCGGCCAGTCTCTAACGAGTCCTGAGAAGCGCATGAACTTTGAATCTGTCTCTAACCTGCCAGAGGTAAGTACTTGGTGATGAAATGGCAAGGGAGGCCCTGGGCAGGAACACAGGTATTGTTAGAAGCACCACAAAGCTTTTATTGGGGTACCTGGAGGTGCCCAATCAATCACTAGGAAGCATAGTGTGTTGTTTTCAGCATCATCACTGAGACTGTTGACTTTGGAGAACTATCATGGATCTCTAACTTTCTTTTTAAAAAAATTTTTTTTTGCTTTTTTGGAGGGCAATTGGGATTAAGTGACTTGCCCAAGGTCACATGGCCAGTTTTTGTGTTAAGTGTCTGAGGTTGGATTTGAACTTGGGTGCTCCTGACTCCAGGGCTGGTGCTCTATTCACTGCGCCACCTAGCCACCCCCGATCCCTCGCTTTCTGGCTGAGATTTAGCAAATATTTATTACATGTATATTCTGTGCAAGACACTGCTTAGATGATTTCTTTTTTTGGAGGGGAGAGGGCAGGGCAACCGGGGCTAAGTGACTTGCCCACATGGCTAGAAAGTGTTAAGTGTCTGAGGTTGAATTTGAACCCAGGTCCTCCTGACTCCAGGGCCACTGCGCCACTCAGCCACACCATAGATGATTTTTAAGAATATAGGTCTACTACCTAAACTCAGAGAAAGATATAGAAAGACTATAGTTTAAATGGAGACTGAAGCAAAACTCATTATCGTTCTCTTTTATGTCTGGTTTTGCTTTTTTTTTTTTTTTTCTTTTCCCAGTGATCACTCATTGGTTACAGCCCTTCTATATGACCAAACTATTGTACAGTGTGAAAGTATTTGCAGATCCTATACATGATTGCATGCCACCATGGTGGGGGGGGAAGGGAGGGGAGAAAATCTGAAACTCAAGTGATTGTGGAACTGAATCTTGTAAATTAAAAGTAAATGAGTAAATAAAAATTAAAAAAAAAAAAAGAATATAGGTCTACCTCTAACTCCTTATCCACCGGATGTATAGGGATTTGACTGAGTATGTCAAGAACAAGGTCTACCAGCTGGCCCGTCAGTACAGTCTCAGGATCAAAAGCCACTATTGATACTTAAAGGACGTGGCCAAAACCTCAGTTTGTACATACTCGATAGGACTCTAAGCTTGGGACTTTTGTAACTAGTCTTTATTGGAGATTCTACAGTCACAGGGGAGGTAGATGAAACTTTGTGTCACCTCCACAGCTTTGAGCTACAGTAGAGATCCCCATCCCAAGCCCCAAATCTACAGTGCAGAATGATGAAGGCTTTAGTGAACTACCAGGAAATCCCCTTTCACCTTCACTACAAGGGGGTCGAGGCTTTTGTCTGGAGATTACAGCAGAAGTTACCTACTGCATGCTGAGGCTAATAGATGGAGGTGGAATGCCACTACTAAGACCCTCCCCACTTTCCCACTTAATAGTGTCTCCTGGGAGCTGGGCATTTGGAAACAAGCGTGTCTGTCTCACCCAGCCCCTTTCCCCAAAGCATCGGCTCTCCCTCAGCATCTTTGTGATCATGATCTCTTTACTCCTGACCTGTCAACTGCTATAAGGAAGGTCTTTTGCTGAGCTGTGAGAATGCTCCTCCTTTCACGTCCTCTGAAAAACAGCTCATGTGATTGTGTGTTTCAGGTTGAACCAGATACAGAGCCTGATGCCAGACAAGGGCTGTATCCATCCACAGAAGGTAATAGCGGAGAGGTTAGGCAGTCAGATACAGCATCATCATGTGTCCTGGAAGAGCACCACCAAGAAGAGCTAGGGTCTGCCCATCCAGTCCAAATGGTTGACCACACAGTTGCTGAGAGCACGGAGGACCTTAAAAACCTCAGCAGTGAGGAGGAGGAGGAAGTGACAGTGCCAGAACCAGAGAACATTCTGCCAACCTCTGTGCTGGATCAGGCTAGCATCATTGCTGAAAGGTTCGTCAGCACCCTCTCCCAGCGCAACAGCCTGGCTCTGGAGGATGGCAAGGCCAGCGGCTTTCTGACTCCCCGGCTGGCCAGTCGGAGTAGCAGTGTCCGGAGCCTTGATGGCACTGAGAAGGGGTCAGTCATCCATTGTGGCACCACAGACCCACTCAGCTCCTCGCTGCCCCTAGAAGCAGACCTCGATGGTGGGGTGGCCTCAGAGAATACTTCTACTCTCAATAGGGCTGTGCCTCCAAGCCCCAGCTGCTCAGGAGAACCGGAAAGGTTCTTTAGCAAGAAGGAGGACACACTTTCCACCCGAGACCGACTGCTACTTGACAAGATCAAGACTTACTATGAAAATGCAGAACACCATGATGCAGGTTTTAGTGTCCGGCGCCGGGAGAGTCTTTCTTATATTCCTAAGGGCTTGGTAAGGAACTCTGTGTTCAGGTTCAATAGCCTTCCTAGGCCAGAACCTAAACCAGTGGCCCCTGTTGGACGCAAAAGACCAGATGGTTCCCGACCTGCTTCTTGGACTCTCTTTGATCTCCCTGGACCAGGCCAGGCTGGTTCTAGGGATCCTCCTCCCATCACTGATGCTGAATTCCGCCCATCATCAGAAATAGTGAAGGTGTGGGAAGGAATGGAGTCCTCTGTGGATATCTGCAAGAACACAGCAGAGAGGAGCAAGATGGAATCAGGCCTGAGCCAGGAGAATGGCTTTGACCTGCACGAGCCACTGTTCATCCTGGAGGAACATGAATTAGGTGCGATCAGTGAGGAACCAGTTGGTTCCTCCCTAGAGGGCATCACCCTCACTGATAGAGCTGGCCCTACCCAACTGGCCAGGGAGCTAAAGGAACTGGTAAAGGAGTTGAGTGGCAGAGATGAAGAGCTACCAACTCCACTGCACCCTCACATCATGCAGCTCTCCCACATAATGGATAGGGATTTGACCGAGCGTGTCAAGAACAGGGTCTACCAGCTGGCCCGTCAGTACAGTCTCAGGATCAAAAGCCATAAGTCTACGATGGCTCAACGAAAAAAGGTAGATCCAGAGCAAGAGAAGACTCTGACCTTGCCGCACCTGCAGGAAGAGATACGAGAGCCACCTTGCAAAGGTACAGGAATGGGAGTTTATGGGAGGGACACTTTTCTACCAGTTGGCTCCTACTTGTGAAAAAATATAATCCTTAAGGAGGTCTTGGAAATGCAAAGTGCTGCTGGTGGTTGTGGGGCTGGAATGGCCTTTATTCTCTCTTACTGCCAATGAAAATAAAAGGAATTGTATTAGCAGTTGATCAAAGCCCCCAGAAAAGTACCTTACTTAAAAAACAAAGCACCCTGGGTTTGGTCAGAAGACTTGAGTTTTAGTACTGATTCAACCCTTTCAGGCAGCATGAGGTGGATAAGTCGTACTTCTCCAAGCCTTATTTTCCTCGTTTATAAAATAGGTATAGTACTTTACTCCACAGGGATGCTTTAACAAAAGGGCTTTATAAACCTTCAGGTGTAGATCTTTGTATTTAAAGGTGTACTATTGTGAGTATTAATATAATATGGGCCAGCAATCCCTGGCCATAACTGCTGAACAAAGAGAAGTTGGGAGGTGGGGGGTGGGAATAACATATATAATCCATCAAGAAAGCTCTTACATCAGCTTGGTTCTGAATCTTTTTCCTTTGCATTTCCCTGCCTTATTTCCTTGTGACTTTTCCTTTTGCTCTATCGAAATTGATGTGGGAATGCTGAATAGTAATAAAATGAAACATTAAGACGGCTAGTCCATATATGTATCGGACAGCCACCAATCAGATCATCCCCTAACGGCTAGTTAGCAGTAAAAACCTTATTTTCCTACTCTCTCTTACTTGGAACTCATTTTGCTGCTCTTTTCCCCATAGGTAAAATGAAGCCATTACTGTCCCTCTCAAATAATGAACAAGTAAGGGTCTTGGAACATGGTCCCTCCAAGTCCATCTTAGGCAGGGAGAGATCACCTAGATGCTTTTACAGTCCTTCTGCTGGCTCAAAGGACACTTCTGGAGGCTGGACATCTAATCGCAGTCCCCTCAGTCCTGTTGACACAGAAACTTTTCACTGGCCAGATGTCCGTGAGCTCTGTTCAAAGTATGCTTCCCATGACGAGGCTTCTCAAGTTGGACGAGGCCAGCGCCAAGGCCCCCCTGTCAACCGGAGCCTCTCGGTACCAGACAATATCATGGAGCCAACCCCAGTGGGGAAGATGAGTCGCTGTTGCAGCCTAAATACCCACACGAGTAGAAGAACCCAAGACATAACCCAACCTCAGCTCCATAAGGATCTGCTTTCACTTGGCTCCTCCCAAACACCAGGGCAGGATGTGGATGAAGCCTTGTATCTCACCGCAGACTTGACCCTGGAGAATAATCAGAGAATCATTGTCTTGGAGAAGGGGCCACGGCCAGTAGGAGGTGAGGAAGAGCAAGACAGCTATGTGCAGACCCAGTCTCCCGTGTCCCAGGAAAAGATCTCAAAGGCGGTGGTAGAGCGATGCAAGGCTTACCAAGAATCAGAGCAGTTTGGCTGGCAAGAAGAGGGGAGCCGGGGCCCTCCACAAGTAGGGCAAGGGGATACAGCTGATATGGGCCAACAGGGTCGAGTGAGAAACCTGAGGGAAAAATTTCAGACCTTGAACTCAAATGGTTGAATTAGGCTCTTTGGGAGCGAGAACTGGAAGTGCTGCTGAGATGGGGAAAGAGCTATGCCTGTGTGTGACGGACCTTCTCAAACTTCCCTGCCTGCACCCCAACTCGTAACCCTTGACTTTCCCAAGCTGCCTGCCTCTCTTCTGACACCAGGTTGTGTGGAGTAAACCTTTGGCTGTTCTGCACCCTCTGCCTCTCTTCCCCCTCCCAAGTAGGCACTGGTGCTGATGGATGGTATCTTTTAGCATCTGCCGCCACGTGCTGCTGGCTGGAAACCTCCCTAGGGGTTGAGACCATTGTTCTGCTAGCAGGACCAGACTCCATGCTGTTACAGTCAGAAGTCCGTGTGGGCTAATTTCTCTTTTATGTTCTTCTCTTTTGGTATAAGACCAAATATTTAAGCTCACTTCTCTCCAGGGAGAGGTACCCACAGGACATGGTCTCATCTTGCCAGCCACTGCCAGGCCGAAGAGTGTACCTAGAAGAAAGATGTGAGAAGGTGACTCAGGTGGATTTCCTTTATCCAATGCTCCCATTCTAAGCATTTAGGGAGAAAAAAGAAGTCTGGGACTTGAGCAATAATTTATTAGTTCCCATCCTGTGGGGTGTGTATGTGTGTATGTTTGTATGTATGTGGCTTTTTGTTTATCTCCTTCTTCCCCTTTCCTGGTTTTAAGAATGTAATTGACTCAGTCCAGGTACTTTTGAGGGTTGCTTTGCTGACCCAATGGTTTTTTCTAATGTATACACATTTTATCCCTTGCCAATGGTGCAATAACCACTGCTGACCAGCCAACCCTGTCTCCTGCCTCGTTATTAGGAATTAGAAGGTAGGCCAGTCTACGGGTGGAATTATTGCCTCACAGCTTGAGACAAGAGGGACTGGTGTTGCCTTACCTATGGGGCCATGCCCTTCTATTCTCTGGGGAAGGAAATGTTCTGGAGAATTGAGGGCACTGGAATGAATAGAGAATTTGTTCTCTGTAATGCTCTGCTCCTTAGTTCAGTTCCCCTTTGAGCAGATGGAGTTCACATCCTGATATTAGGATCAGAAGCTCTGCAGGGCAAGCAGAATATGTAAGAACTAACCTTGAGAAGATAGGTAGTGAGATGTTTACTGTGAAAAAGGTGTCTCAGCATATAGATAGGGGTCTGTTGTCCCAAATTCATTTTCCTCTTCTGGTCCCTTCCTTTCCTGCCTCTATCATCACCAGTGTGGTAAACTGTGTATGATTCTGTAATTGTGCGAGTAATAGGATAAGAAAGGTGCAAACCAAGTACCATGTGGGCAAGGAGGCAAGACAGTGGTTATTGATCAGGGAAATGGTCATGGAAGGTGGCCTTTGAATTGGACAAGAGGAGACAGGTAAGAATGAAAGCGGAGTTGCCATTTTGAACACAGAAGTGTGGGGGAACGTAAGCAAAAGCTTTAGGGATGACAGTGGGAGAGTGCCTGGGACGATTGGGAAGATATAGCTTGGAGAAGTTGTATGACAGAAGACAGGAGAGGCTTTGAGTTGCTGAATGCTAGGGTAAGAATTTTTGTTAAAGTAAGAGGAATGCACTGAAAAATTTTAAGCAGAGAAGGGACATGACTAGCTCTATACATAAGGAAGATGAGGGTGGATTGGAGGGGATGGGAGTACCATTTGGGAGGCAATTCAGGAGCATTGCAGTGTGGGCCTGCCCTAGGTGGAAAAGTTGAGAAAAATCATGGAGATAGAATAGATGGGGATTGCATAGACAATTGGTGGTGGGAAGGGAGAGAGAGGTAAGATAACAAGGTTTTGACTGTGACAGACTCATTTTTTATGATCAGATCTTTTGGCATAGGGGTGCCACATGTGGAATTAAGAAAATTGGACATTTGGGAGAAATTTTTTTTTTTTTGGTGAACATGTTGTTTGGGAGAACTAATACATCCAGTTGGTGATCCCAGGTGTAGAACTGGAAAAGGTTTCAGAGGCCATCTTATTTTAAAGATGTAGCTGAGGTCAAGGGGAATTAAGTGATGCACCAGGATTACACAGGTAGCATCAGATGTAGGATTTGAGCCTTCGTGTTCTTTCCCCTTGGTGTAGGCAATTGGAACTGTATGATGTCACAACATCCTAAAGGGACTATTATATATATGTATGTATGTGTGTATATATATATATATAAAAATATATAAATATATAAATATATATATATATATAATAGGGGTGAAGACAGGATCTTGGGGGATAACCATCTTAAGGGGAGAAGCAGGAGGAATGAACCAACATAAGAAACAGTGAATGAGTGGTTAAGTAGAACCAGGAGCAGATGGCATCTCTGAAGCCAAAGGAAGAAGAGTATACATATATATAATGAGGAGGTGGTTAACAGTGTTAAATGTTTTAGGGAAGTCAAGGTAGAGGGCAGGTGAGAATAGACCATTGCATTTAGGCAATGAGGAGGTCATTGGTGACCTTTGAAAGAACCATTTCAGATGAGCGACGGAGCAAGACTTACTTGATTGCACAGTTTGAGGATAAAGGGAATGCATCAGGGAGAAACTTTTTCCAAGAAATTTGGCCATGAAGGGAAGGAGATAGGAATGTAAGTAGCTAAAGTGGTTGAAGGACAAAGGGAAAGCTTTTTTAGGCTGGGGGAGATGTGGACAGGTGAGAGTGTCCTTGGAGGAAAGATTGAATATGCTTAAGAGAGGGCATTATTAAAGCAAGGTCTTGGAGGTGAAATTGAATGGAATCGAGGATGAAGGTCATTATACAGTGTGGGAACTAAACGGGGGAGCTTTAGCTATTTGAGGAATAATGAGGAAAGCATTTATATATGACAGTTTGGGAGATAAGATTGGATAAAAAAGGGGCAAGATATAGAGGGCCTTAAATTCCAGGCAGAACAGTTTGGACCTTTTTCTACAGATAGTGGGAAATGGAGATTTTTGAATAGGGAAGTATTATGGTGAAATTGCTTAGGGTGATGAGGCAGTTAGGTGGTAGCAGTGGATATAGCTTTGAGCCTGGAGTCAAGAAGACCCAAGTTCAAATTCTAACCAGCATCCTAACTTCAGACGTGTATGAGTAGTGTGACCTTGGGCAAGTAGCTTAACCTTTCTCTGCCTCAGTTTCCTCATCTATAAAATAGGGATAATAATAGCACTTTAGGGTGATATTTATGAAGTGCTTTGCAAACCTCGAAGTGCTATGTACACACTATATTTCTATTATTATTACCTAGACTAGTGGCGTTGGACCTGCATTGGGTGCCACAGAGGAAGGGAGAGCAGTTAAAAGTATTGTGTAGTGGGAAAGGACTGGATTAGGAGTTACAAAGTCCGGGTTCAGATTTTCTGACCGTGGCTCCCTTTATGTAGCCTCTGTAAAATGAGACTGAATGAAGGGCTCTCTGAGGCTCTTTGCAGCCCTAAATTCTGTGTCTCCAAAGTGTTCCCTGCCTCATGAGCATATTTTTTCTCACTGTGAACCAGCCTCACCTTGGCTAGTTTTTCCTGATTCAGAGCATCTGTGCATATAGGAAGCAGGTAAAAACAGGGTGACGAGGTGGCAAAGCCCTATTAAGTGCAGAGTAAAGCCTTTCCCATAAACCTTTCCAACCTGATAACATCTTCCAGAACTTGTATTTCATCTATAGATGAACCCAGAAGCACCACTTCCATGCCATCCCCATCTTTAGTGTGAAACTTGGCCTGCCAAGGTTTCCCCTTAAGAAATGAATTATTTGAAATAAATGAATTTTACAAGTAGCTTCTTTAAGGACCAAAAAAAAAAATTTAATTTGGATAGAAATCTTTCAGAAATATATACCTATTTCACAGTACACTGAGTATAATTTTTCAGAATAATTGAGGATCACCAATATGGACACTAATTATTTTGCTATATAAAACAGTAGGTGCTCTTTGGGCCAACTGAATTGTAGAGGTGATTTATTTTCCACTATACTGAATGACTTCAGATTGCTATGGTTTTTGGTTTTTTTTAGTTCTGTTTTTAAAAAAATGTATCCATTTGTCAGTCTGTCAGCCTTTTCTTCCCCCTATTCTTAATCTATCTCACTATAGCAGCCCTTCTCTTGGCTTCTAATTTATTGCTAATTTGCTTTAGAATCCAGATAAACAAGTAATATTAGAATTGTTCTAAAAAAGAAGAGTAAATCAAATTTGGATAAAACCCTGAGGGGCTCTCCTCTTGATGAAGGGCATTAACTGTAGGTGGGCTGTTTGGCTTCCAGAAGCTAGCCCTTCTTCATTTCTGGCTCTCCATCACATTTCCGATACACAGGTTAGTAGATAGTTTACTGTATTACTAGGGAAAGACATGACCATTAACACAACGCCCTGGAAATGTGGGCTTCGTGTGACCTATGGTACTAAGGCACTGTCATTCCCCTATGTGAAATTTTTCTAACTGGCGTCAAGAGGCACCACAGGACTAGAATGTGTCTAACCTGTTGGGGGAGAAGGGAGAAAAGAGAGAGAGTACCTACCTCAGCAGTTTATTAGTGAGCTTCCAGCTGTGTACAGAGGCCATCGATATTGCCTCCACTATTTCTCAGGCTCTACCAGTTGCAGTATAGAACACTGAATTTTTCCTTCTTGCTTACTGACTTTGCTCTCTCATTCCTGGCCAGTCCCTTCCCCCAATTCAAAAGGAAACCATTCAAACACACAAAACAATAGAGGAGATCAGGGAATTATTAGTTTATTAGAAAAACTCTATTAAATGAGTTGGGAAGCTCTTCCCAAGCAAAAACTGGGGTTTGATTTTCCTCTCTGGACAGTGGAAGCACATTTGAGCAGATGGAGATCAGTGCCCAGCTGCTTGGAGGGTCTGTGCTCACTGGGCTCTGCTATTCTCAGGGCCCCCCTCACACCTCACCCACCCTCCCTGAGTTCTCTTTGTCTGTGGTACAAAACTGTTACGATGAGCTGACATCATTTCCCTCTTCTTGTTCCTGCAATCTTTTCCAGGGATCCCTCTGGGTTCCTTGAGCTTGGCAGGAAAGCAGAATGGTTTAGAGCAGATATCAGCCTCATCCACATGCCCCCTATGACAGAGTACCAAATAGGGAGTTGAAGGCCCCTCCCTGCATCATACTGGTCCAGCCCAGGGCCCATATCTAGATGAGGGGAGCAAGGGATAAATGGGTAGATGAGAATCAACTGAGCCACTCCCTAAAAAACCATTCTAGAGAGAAGAAAAGCCTGTTGGACTAATAGGGACAGGGGTGTGAACCTGATACAGGAAAAGGATGAAAGAAAAAAACCATAAAGTAGAAAATGTAAGAAAACTAGGTAGCTCCCCTGGAGCTCAGGCCCAGTGGTACGTGATCTATCCCATAAGGAGAAAATTGTCCTGCAGTTTCAGCCCAGTTCTGTCTCCTGCCCAAAGGCGGTGGTCAGGATGATGGAGAGGGAAAGGAGCGTAAGGTGGCATTTCACATTGCCAAAATGAGCCAGCTGCCCCCATGAGCTCTCCTAGGGATGTAGGGTGGGATGTTTATTTCTCCTGAATGTGCCCTTTGTTTGGGGTAGCATGGGATGGGGAAGATAATAGTTTGTGGCATTCTCCCCATGCCCCCATTCCAGCCCCAGTTAACTCCTTAAGAATCCCCCATAGAAATATTGAGGAAAGCTGCTTCACGAGAAGCTTCTCTGTAAGACACCCGACTAGTGCTAGTTTTTGTAGATGCCAAATGCTGCCTCACCTCTTTATTTTTTGGCCAGGTAGGTGCCTTTCCGTTTCATATTCCCCTGACTAGTGGAATGCTACACACCAGAGACCACAATACTAGGTGGCCAACAGAGAATTGGAACTGGATAAATGAAGAGATCTGATGCCAACTAAAGGGCCCAAGGGCCCAAAGAGGACTCTCACTTCCTAAAGTGGAAAGACTCACTCTGGGAAAGCTAGGTTCCTATCAAGCAATTTCCCATGTTCTTTGATCAATAATCCCTCCTTTAGTGGGTTCCACATGAAATATGCCTCGGGGTAATGCCAGAGCAAAAGAACAGAAACTATACAGTTTTCCTGTATGATGCCTTCTCCCATCATCAATGGCCAGGGGTTAATGTGAGAAGGGAGAACTTGAGAGGTGTAGGCCAAATGGGTACCTCTAATGGCTTCTGGGTACCAATGGATACAGCTTGAGCTGTTGTTGCTCAGTATCTATCCACAGTGCTGTCCCCAGCAGAGCACTCACCTTTTCATAAGGAATTTCAAGTTACTCCAGTTCCCTTTCTTTGGTAAGACAGTGGAGACAGAGACTGCAGGTCCTTTCACTGGACCTGTGAGAATGAGGATGCCTTCCTCTTCAGGCTCCAGGCCTAATCTGCTTATTCTTTCCCCTTGGGGAAATGTTATATCTCTTTGTGCTTGTCTCTGGAGCCTGCAACCTCCACTTCATCACGGACCCCTATCTTCCCTGACAAGACATTTCTTGCTCTCAAGAGTGGAGCAATGGAAAGGGAGACTTGTAAAATTCGTCTCTGACCTCCGGGAATGGCCCTGGTCCTGTGTAAGAAGGCTTTTCTTGAGAGACTACAGGACGTACAGATCTCAAATTTTATCTGTGAGCAGAGGAGGAGGACGAACTCTGCACCCATCCGTCCCCTTCAAGACTCGAGGCCTTGTCCTTCTGAAAGATGTTCCTCTTTGAAGCCCCATGGAGAGATGAATGCACCATTACTGTGCTCACCTTCTAACAGGCTCCAATTCTAGCATGAGGTGGTATTCCAGCTACATGCAGTGACTGCTTACCTCTGGTGGTCAGTGACACCCATGATTCCCTAGGCACAGTAGGATTCTCAACCTCTGTCTCAATGGGATGAGGACTCTGGGCTTTCTGCTAGTCTGGCACCCTTCAAGGGTACCAGCTGGAAAGGAAGAGTGAGTGCAATGGGGTCTTCAGCTTTGGAGCATTTTCTAGGCCCCCATGGCTGTTGTCTATCTGAAGTAACCTGCACCGTTACCTCCTTAAGGGGCCTGGATCAGCATGGAAGGAAGAAGGGCCCTGAATCTGAATTTATATAATATATAACATATAGAGCTGCTGGATTGATCTGCTGATGAGGTTTAAACCCAGAGCAAAGGCAGAGACTCAAGGGATCAGTTTCTTCTCTTAGGGCTTGGGAGTCAGGAGCTCTAACCATTTTTAAAGAGCTCTCTTGTTCCCTCTTCCTACCACCCAGGTAATGGGTACTGACAGGTAAATGGCTGGCAATTAGTTATACAGTTCAGGAAAGACTCCTAGAATGGCCTTATGAGTAGTAGCATTGTGGGGAGGAGAGAAGTAGATGACTCTGGAAGAGAAGGCCCCATTTCTTGGGGAAACCTAGGGACCTGGATGGTATTCACGGTTTTGTAACCTTTCTTTACCATCACTCATTGTCCAAATGCTAAGATTCTGGTTGTCTTTAAGCTACAGGGTGCTTATCCTGAGACAGAGTGGGAGCTGGGCCGCTGGTCTCTTCTCTTATCCTAAGCCCACCATTGAAAGGATGAATGGGTGTGGGACTATAGTTAAACCAAAGGTTGCTTGGGGGCAAGAGGAAGAAGAAAGTAGTATGGGAGACCTATTAAAGGAACCTGCAACCTAGAGGAGAGGGTAGGGTCAGTGAATCCATACACAGTTCAAGGACACAGGATATATAGGTGTCTGATTAAGGTATAGGGAAGGACTTCTTCCTCTAATCTTCTGGAGCCTGGAGGGGGAAAGGTGTCTGTCCTACACAGGACTGTTTGCCTCTTTGTGGGTATGTCTCAAAGTCAAAGAAACTTTCTCCTACCTCAGTGATTTCCCAAACTGGAGAGAGGAGTGGTATTGAAAGGAGTGGAAAGTAGGCCCATCCTAAATGAGAAGAGAGGGAAGGGGACAGCGGCCAGGGAGTGTAATCCCAGCTTTGCCCTGACATGGGGTGAATGGTGAAGCCCCTTATGTAGTGCAGTGTTAGTGCTGAGAAGGAATGGAAGTTACTCTCTAGACTGTTCCAGTGAAGTCCAGCTTATTCCTCTCCCCAGACCTGGGCTGAGACTGATCCTTAGTCCCTATGACCACGTAGGGATGAACTGGGCTGCAGACAAAGGCTGGGTCTATGGGGCTAGGGGGAAGCATGGGGCGGAGGGAAGAAGGGATTGACTGAGTAGTGGCCAGTGGATTGTAGCTGAGGTAAAGCTTATGGGCATCCTGCCTGGACAGTGGGGTGTGGAAGGTTGAGGAGGGGAACGATGATTGGCCTGGGCTGGGGGCCTCTGCACTGAACATCCTGAGCAGAATCAATGTTGTCCAATGGGGTGGGGGCCCAAGGTGGACCCTTCACCTCTCTCCTTCACCTGCCCCCATCCCACAAAGGAATAGGGGAAAGAGCTATTTCTTTTTGGGAAAGAAGCTAAATCTCTTCTCCTTGTCCTTCTTTCCAAAGCTGGTGTCTGTGCCGGCAATGGAGGATAGGGGGAGGCTCTGGGCCTTAACTTGGATGCTTTGGGACTCAGTGATAGCTGTGCTCACACCCTGAAGCCAGGAAAGCATCTCTTCCTGTGGAAGGGGAGAGAAAAAAGGAAGAGAAGGGTGAGAGAGGGAGCTAGAGTTAAGTATGCCCTACATCTTGGAAAGAGGGTGTGTTATGAATCATAAGCCCTCAGCTACAGATTTAGTCATCACTGCAATCATCATTGAATGCTGGCACAACATTGTATAGTAACAACTCTAACCCAGTGGCTTCTGGGTAGAAAGCAGAAGAGACTATGTCTATGTTACTTGGTCTGTGCATGTGTTCACACATGTATGTGTGTAAGGAAAATAAGTACATCAATGAAAGAGGAACACGGAAGCTCAAATTCACCTTTCCCAACAAAACTGCTCAAGTCCCTCCCAGCACTGCCCCACATGAGGTCAGACTGAAGATGAGACTGACTCTGTGACCAAAGCTGGCCCTGGAAAATGGGGCAAGACTAAAGCAAAGACATGGCTGGGCCATCCTTGGGCTTCATGGGGTCTTACAACGTTTTAGTTTTGAGTTTCAGAAAACACTAGAACACAAGGTAGTTACCCTACCTAATGTGGGTAAGGGCTTCCCTCAGGGGAGGTCACACATGTATTTATACATATGTACAGACAGACACAGAATAGAAGATATAAACATATATGAGTATGTGCAAATATGTGTGTGGATATATGTATGTATATATGAAATATACATGCAAAATTGCCTGAAGCCAAGGGAGCCTATTGTGTATTCCATAGGATGTTTGGGATAAGATAGGACCAGTTGTCCTCGATGGGGGGACAGGCAGCTTTGACCTCCCTCTGGCACCAGACTAAACACATACTCCACCTTGCACCTCTACTTCAACCCATGCTGCCCTTCATAATGCTACCTTCTCTAGAAGTACTTGTGCTTTTTCTATTCTGAACTTACCTCATCCTTGCCATGGAAAAGCCATTCACTGCCATTACTCAACCTGGAATGAGAAAGAGTTTCTTGTCCTGTGGTTGCCCTTATAAGACCTCAACACAGATTAAGCAAGAAACTAGTTCCTATCTTTGAAGAACTCTATAACCTCATTTCTCTCAGACTTCTTCCACCTCACAATAGCCCTTACAAATAAATGTGCCTCAGGCTAAAGTAGAACACAGAGCTATTTGACCCTAGGACCTTCTGAATTTTGAGGACTCTTTGAGGGTTGGGCTGGTCCTAAGATGGATTCCATTCTTGAGTAGACTATGGCTCAAGTTTGTGGCCTCATCAGGCCACATCGGTAAGGAAGCACCAACATCTGCCTTGGCCTGCCATGAGTGGGGCCAAATACTCCAGGGAAGCCATGAACTCAGTACAAACTTCCCCGGACTACTCAGTCTTCTTGTGGGGTAGAGGGAAGAGCTAAGATTCAGTTCCCCTCCCCATTGTCCCAGGGACTGAAAATGACAGACGAAGCTAAAAATGCTGGTAAACTAGCAGGGTCAACCTCACCCAGGAAACCCTATGTTCTTTGACCCTTGGTCCTCACATGTAGCCATACTTCTCTCAGCGAGCACCTTGTCTGAGTTACCAGCTGCCTCCACCCACATGAATTCCACACAGCTTTGAAGAGATATTCTAAGTCTTGGGCCTAGAAAACTCTTGATGCTCAGGATAAAGGAATGGATGGTCCCTGCCCCAGCCTTCCACCTGACTTCACCTCAACTTGAAGACATGTTTCTTCTTCTTATAATCAGCAGCAACTTCACAAATGGCATGCCTCAGACCCAGAGGCTCTTCCCCATGGTATGGCACCCCCATGGCCAAATTCTTAGCATCCTTGTAGAATGTCAACTCATTATTTCTGAGCACACAGTACAGGTTATTCCAGGACCTGAAAATGAGAAAAAAAAATTTCTGATCTTCTCTGGTCCCAGATGCAAGTTCTTAATAATAATTTTTATACTGGTATAACAGTTAAAAAAAAATCTCATTTTGGTCTCAACACAAGGGAGGTAGGGAGGTTATGTTCATTTGCAAGACCACTTTAGCACAGAGGTGAAAAGTCCTACCCAAGTGCCATAGTAGATTAGTAGCAGACCTAGAACTTGAGGCTCATAATAGTATAATACTTCACAATGCTTTAGTTTTCAGGGTGCTTTCCCATAGCTAATCTCAGATGATCATCCCATTTTCTCTGTGAGCAGGACAGATTTGCTTTTCCCATTTGATAATTGAGGAAACAGGTTTAGAGCCATGAAATGATTTCCTGAGGGTCACAAAGTAGCTCTATGGACCTGCAGTTTTGCTACCTGCAGGCCTGGTCCTACTGTCCATTTCACCATCACCCAGAATTATGCTGCCTTCAAGGACTTAACCTCTCTCTGCCCACAGTTTCCTGCTCTTTCATCTCTCTAATGCCACAAGAGCTGGCATTAGACACCAGATCTTTTGTGAAAGCCTTCTACCTTGACTTTCTTAACTTGGGGCCTGTGCTTTCTACCACCACACCATGGGGCCTGCTACCTTACTGCATCTCAGAATTTATTCCTTGAAGAGGCCACAACTAGGTAAGGATAATGTGGAACAGATAGCAGACTTATCCAGCAAGGGCCCATCTGTTTCAAAATGCTTCTTTGTGGTGAGCTGGACCAAGCTAAATTCAAATCAGATGAGGGAAGTTGTGGCCTCCTTGGTCTTGGAAGATTCATTTGACTGCTTGTTAGACTTGGGAATATGGCAAACTTCAGAACCTTGGGATGAACCTGGCCCTGATAAAGCCAGTCCCTAGGGACTCTTGGGCCTCCCTATGGCTACTGTCCACAGGAGGGACCTTTGAAGAGCATCCTTATCAGGAGTTGACTGGAGGTGGTTCTGTAAAGTAAGAAAAAGGGGATATGTCTTAGTGCTCTAATACAGAGATTCTTAACTTTTTTTGTGCCATGGATCCTTCTGGCATTCTGGTGAAGCCTATGGGACTTTCCTCAATAATATCTTCAAATATATAAAATAATCAAGTTCACAGACCTCTGCTAGGGTTTGATTAAGCCCAAGGAATCTGACCAGGATGTACGTGGCCCCCAGGATCTACAAGTAAAATGAGGATAGCATGAAGCCCCCAGGGTTTCCCTAGATGGGTCCTGAGGCTATGGGAGTTGGGGACATAATGATTACCCAGCCTGCCTTGGATCTCACCCCCTGCTGCTCCAGAGAAACCCCTGGAATAGAGGACTAAGAGCAGGTGAAAGCCATGGAAACTTTCAGGTCAGTTGGTCACAGCCTGTCGAGTCACTGTTATGGTTTGTGCTTTTAGACAGATCAGTAACAGCCTAGTTGTGTGAAGATTTCTACAGCCTATCCATATTCCTAGCAGGATCCCCTTTGTTAATCCAGGATGGGGGGGGACCACTGCTGAACCTGAGGTGTGCCTGGTATCATCTCTCACAGCTCAAAGATCAGAAGGCAGGGTGGGACTCCTGACCGAGACGTTATTGTGTTACCTCCCCTCATCTTTGACCCTAGCCTGCTACTGAATCTATCTCCTGTTGGTGGTGAAGGAAGATGTCTAGAATCTGATGGGGAAAATGGAAGACGTCTTTATGCCCAAAGCAAAGCCTCAGAATCAGCCCTTAACAAAAATGAGCAGCACATTCTGTTCTCAGACCCCTAGGCCTCCCCTTTTGTCATCTTTTTCCTTCTTTTTTTACCTTCTTCTTAAAGTATCACATATCTTTCTGCTGTCCCTACATTCTCATAAGCCAAAAAAAGGACCATTTTGAAATTCTTTGATTGCTGAGATCATATGATCAGAGGATTTCAAGGTGGAAGACATTAGAGCTCACTCCAATCTTTTCATTATGTAGCTAAAGAAACTGAGGCTAAAACACTAACTGACCACAGAGGCAGTAAATAGCATGATAGGAATTCAAACCCAGAGCTTCTGAGCCCAGGTGCAATTATCTCTCCATCTTAGCTGTATTAACGCTCTTGGTGGTATTTTCATTTGCAAAGGAAAGAAGCTTTCAGACAAATCAATGCATCTCTAGTTATGGAATATCAGGGATCAGTGATGGTTAGGAGAGGGAAAGGAACTCTTCCTATGTATCATCCTATATGAGGCTGTCTATTCTGCCACCTGCTCAGCCTACAGAGAAGGCTGTTCCTGTTGTCCTTCCTGTCCCTTGCTGCCCCCCACCTGTTCGATGCCTTCTTATTGGGCCCTTCCAGGTCATGCTTGCGGCCCAAATAGCCCTCCATCTGCATGCTGTGGGATCGGTCCAGCTGGGCAGGCAAGGTGGTTGCTGTCTCCTCACTCCCGCTCATAGGTGTGTCCAGAACTTTGAAAAGTGGCTCCAAGGTCAACTTCTCTTCTCTGCCAGTTCTCTCTTCCTGCTGCTGGTGCATTGGCTTGTTTTCTTCCTGTGTCTGGTGGCAAATAGAAGAGACAGACCTTACTAAATGTGGCTAAGGTTTCATGGATGATGCAGTGGCTCAATCATGTCAGAGCAGCTGAAAGATCCATCAAACATGGGTTATTTACTCTCTTCCTTTACAGGCAGGTCTGGGAAGAGAGATCCAGGTCCTTGATATATTTACACTCAAACCCTCCCTACTTCAATCCTTAGTACCTTAGCCCTTTGATCCCTTTCTGGTCCTACAGTGGTAAACCTCTGCAGACTTAGGAAATTGGAATAGGAGGATGGTCTTCCCCTCTTCCTCTCTGGTTTCCTTTGCCATGTCCTGGCCATCTTGGATCCTTCACTTTGGCATGCCTGACCATCCAAGCAGTTCTCCATCAATGTTAACAGATTCCACCATCCTCTCCCCAATCCTTGTCAATGTTGTGTGGACATGGCATGCTATCTCACAGAATTATAGATTTAGCACTATTAGGGGAAATAGAGATCATCTGGTTTAACCTCCCTCATTTTACAGGTGAAGAAGATGAGACCCAGTATGTGTGTGCAGAGGAGAAGGTGTACCCATGACTTGGACAATGTTTTTGTAATGTATGTCCTTGCTCTTGACTTCTCAGTAAATGCCTTTTTGTAAAAGCTAATTGATGCCGGCTGGTTGGTCCAATACTAGGAAGCTCATGAATGATAGTGTTAGAAACTCCTGGACCCTGAAAGGAGCAAGAGTCAGTCACCCTCTAGAGGTCAAGAGGTAGAGTCTGATAAAGACAGGATCCAATCACCAGTTCTCCAATGGAGGTTTTCGAGATGGGGGCAGTGAGACGGGGAAGTGAGCAGAAAACCCCAGAGATAATAATCTCCAACTTGTCTCCCAATATTGTTGTGAGAATCAAAGAAGATATTCCTAAAGCACTTAGCACCGCATCTGGCAGATAGTAGGTGCCTAATGAAGGTCTCCCCCCCTCCTTCTGACTGCAAGTACAGTGTCTGGTCCACTGCACCTTGATACCTCTATCGTTAACAATTTTTGCACTTCTCTTTTTTTTGGCTTTTTGGAGGGGAGAATGCAGGGCAATTGGGGTTAAGTGACTTGCCCAAGTTCACGTGGCTAGTTTTTGTGTTAAGTGTCTGAGACCGGATTTGAACTCAGGTCCTCCTGACTCCAAGATCAGTGATCTATTCACTGTGCCATCCAGCCACCCCAATTTTTGCACTTCTTTTATCCTTTCTCTTCAACTCATCTCTGGCCATCAACCTCAGAGAAGTCGATAGCCACGGTGATGACCCTTCTAACTCCCGTTTCTCGGTTTCATGGTTTTCTACTTCACCTACATCCTCACCACCCACTTCATACCCTCAGATTTTTGCCATTTGTCTCCTTGCTGACGTCAGCCATAAGCAACCTTTACCACCTTCTCTTGCTATTCTTGCTTCCAGTGGTGCAGTATTGCTGGAAAAAAGTCACAAAACCGGGCTGATTATATGCCTTATATTCTTTTTTCTATGTAACCTCACTCTGGTGCTCACTATCACATGGCATTCCTCCCCCCTCCCCATTTATATTAATTTCTGTTATATTAATTTCTGTTATATTAATTTCAATATTAAATTCTGTTCAGAATCTGTTACATTTCCCTCAAATTTTGAACCTTATCTCTATCCTTCATGCTGTCAGAAGATAACTTCAACTCCCATTTTACTAAAAAGATTAAGGCCATCCATGCTATGCCTCCTTAACTCCCTTCTGTCTATTTAAGAACTTCTATGGGGCCATTTAGCCTTTTTTTTTTCATTTGTTTCAGAGATGATAGAGTCCCCTGCCCTGCTTGCTCCACCCTTTCATTTGTACCCTTGATTCAATCATCCTCTCCCCATTCCTACTAGATCTGCTCCCATTGAGCATTCCTTCTCTCTGACATCTTCAATTTCACTCTACCCACTGGCTCCTCTTGCCTGTACGCACTCTGTTCTCCCACATTCTACTGGAAAACAAAACCAAAAATTTCCCTTGATATTCGGCACCCTCGCCTTATGTCCCATGACAAGTAATAACAGTAGGTGAATGGAATGCAGGTTATTAAGAATCTCCCTGCTAGAAAGAAAAATATGTATTTTTCTTCGAGAAAAGTTTTGGAAGAATGCTTCTCTATTATTCAGATTATCAGGGAGAAGGAAATGTTCCTAGAGAATGGAAGAAATTCTTTAGAAGGGAAACAAAGAAGAAAAATTATCTGATAAAGAAGGAAAGATTCCTGATCTGTGATGGGAAATTTGTGAGGAGAAGAATGTGACACAGAGAAGGGAGGGAAGAAGGAACACCAATGAAGCTTTATAACAGGTATCAGGGACAAAGCTGGATTGTTTGAGAAAGCAAGAGTTTCTCAAAATCAATCACTAACATTCATTAAGTGAGGCACTGTGGTAAGCCCTGGGATGAATTAGCTAAAAGGGGCAATGGACTGGTACTGTATATTAAAAGCATGTAATTAAGATGTGCATAAGACCAGAGGGAAGAAGTATGGTGGAGAGAGCATTTGGAAGGAGAAACAAATGCTACTGTGGTGGGAGAATGATACTTCCCAGTGGGCCATAAAAAAGAAATGGAAAAAGCATTCAGTACAGGGATCACAAACTTGCCACGCACAAACGATATAGTAGTAATGGTGGAATTCAACTATCTGAACATACGTTGGAATGCCTGGCTTCCTCCAAGTCCCTGCTAAAGTCCAGCGGTTTATAGGAAGTGTTTCCTGATCCCCCTTAATTCTAGTGCCTTCTATTTACATGAACTGAAGCAGAGTGAAGTGAGCAGAACATTGTACGCAGCAATATTGCGAAAGGCTTAGGTGCTCTGATCAAGACAATGATCCAAGGCAATCTCGAAGGACCCGTGATGAAAAGTGCTATCCACCTCCAGAGAGAGAATCGATGACTCTGGATACAAACTGAGCCATACTTTGCCGTTTTCTTCATTTTCTTGCTTTTTATGTGTGTTTTTTCACTAATGTGAAAATGTTTTACGTGACTTCACCTGCGTAACTGAGTTCATATTGTTTGCCTTCTCAATGGAGGGAGAAAATATGGAACTCAAAATTTTTAAAAAACAAATGTAAAATTTTTAATGTGATTGAGAAATATTTAATGAAGTAAATATAAACATAATTTAAAAATAAAAAAATTCTATGCCTTCCCTCTGTTGATTATCTCCAGTTTATTGTGCCTATATAGCTTGCTTGTAAATGACTGTCTCCCCTATTAGATTGTGAGCTCTTGGGAGGTAGGACCTACCATTTGTCTTTCTTTGTATTACCAGTCCCTTAGCACAGTGGCTGGCATAGAGCAGGCATTCATAGGTGTTTACTGATGGGGCAGCTAGGTGGTGCAGTGAATAAAGCACAGCCCTGAATCCAGGAGGACCTGAGTTCAAATCTGATCTAAGACACTTGACACTTACTAGCTGTGTGACCTTGGGCAAGTCACTTAACCTCAACTGCCCTGCCTTCCCCCTTAAAAGAAAAAAGTGTTTGCTGACTAATTGACTAGAGTTTTCTCTCTTGCTGAAAGCAGAACAGGTATTAAATTCTTGATAGGTCTTAATGAAGCAGACAAAGTCAGGAGGTAAAACGCTATTTCAGACTTAATTTTGATTCTACCATCCTCAAGCCTTGCTGTGCCCCGGCTCTTTATCCCGAAGCTCCATTTTCCTGCCAGCTGCACCCTTGCCTTTTCAGCTTTCTTCTAGGCATTGTCTTCCTCATCAGAAAGTAAGTTCCTTGAGGGTAAGGACTGTCTTTCTACTAGTGTTTGCACTTCCAAAGCTTAGTATAGTGCCTGGCACATGTAAGCATGTAATAATGAAATGCTAGCTGAGTAACATAATTCAATACAACATTTATTAAGCTCCTATGGTGCAAGGTGCAGGGGATACAAAGATAAAAGCCAAGGAATCCCTGCCCTCAAGGAGCTTCCATCCTACAGAAGAAGACAATGTGTACACAAGTAAATAAATACAAAGAATATACCAAAAAATTTAACAGGGAGAAAGAGCTACTGGAGAGAGGATAAAAGAAGGAATCAGGGAAGGCCTTATGCGATTTGGCTGCATTTTTGAAAAATGGATTCTAGGAGACGGAGGGAAGGAGGGAGCACTTTTCAGACATGAAATAACTTATGTCATAGCATGGCAACGGGGGGATTGAATGTCAAGGTCAGAGAACAGTTATTAGGTTGGTTTGATTAGTGAGTACACAGAGGGGAATAATATGAAATAAAGAGGAATTGTTTTGTGGTTGTTTAGTCTTTTCAGTCCTGTCTGACTCTTCATGACCCCATGTGGGGTTTTCTTGGCAAAGATACTGGAGTGGTTTTGCCATTTCCTTCTCCAGCTCATTTTAC
>CM053589.1:19269482-19366122 GCA_028646515.1 Pseudochirops corinnae
CCCTGGAGTCAGGAGGACCTGAGTTAAAATCCAGCCTCAGACACTTAACACACACACACACACACACACACACACACACACACACTAGCCATGTGACCTTGGGTAAGTCACTTAACCCCAATTGCCCTACCTTCCCCCCTCCAAAAAGCAAAAAAAAAAAGAAGAAAAGAAAAGAGAAAGACTTCAACAAAGCCCCTAGTACACTGGCTTGATTCTCTATTCAATTCAATTAAACAAGAGGTTATTTAGTACCTACTATGTACAAAAAAACTGGGCCAAGCCAGTGGATGTAAGGATGAAGAAAAATGAAATGAGACATATTCTCAAGGAGCTCAAGTTCAAAAGGAAGGGATAAAACTCATATCCAGATCAGTAAATACTGTGTAATTGGCACACATTTATATGCCTTGCTATGCGTTTTTGGCATCTGCTTTGAGTATTTACTTTGGAGGATCTATGGGAAGACAAGGATGCACAAGATGAGAGGGCTTAAGTGAGTTTCTGTCCATATGGGTCAAAGATAATCTCATAAGGATGCTATCTCAAACCCACCAAAGTATCATGCTATAGACCTCCCAGTCTCCACAAAACACTACGCTTACATTCAACATCCACTTCAGCTAAGCCTGCCAAATCAATGAGGTCTCTATTAACTGATGTTTAATTATGCACCTGTTCAGAATTGATTGCTCCTGCATCCAGTAGGCAGTTAAGGTGTAAATGGCAAAGAAGGAGCAAGCTAGAGTCATAGCCAAGAAACCGAAGCCCACAAAAGGTTAAGTGAAGCCCACAAAAGGTTAAGTGAGTAGCTGTGGAGGGATTTCCACTCAACTTGATTCCAGTTCATCAGCTGCCTACCATGATGACATGATCAGACTACTGGCTGGGATTAGGGTGGAGCCTGTGGTTATAGAGCAAAGAAAGGTAATGAATGACCCATCCAAGAGAGCAAAGCCATTTCCTTGGCTACCTTGGTATTATGCTCTAACCCACTAATGTGAGAGACTGGAGTAACTGCTGAATTGGTCCCGAAACCATTCCTGCAATGATGTGCTGATCGTCTTGCTCCATGATACACCTCACTATATCACCCAAGGGAAAGGGCAGCAAGGTTGAACTACTTCAGAGGGCACCTGGGCACTTTCCTCGTGGTCCAGAAGGTAAACAAACCCTTTTCCCTATTCTCTTAGAAAGAAGTGAAAGACTCACAGGGGAAGCAGAAGTTATTTACCTGATGCTCTTGTAAATCATATAGAGTCATTTAATACTGAGATTTTGGTAAAGATTTCCTGGAAAGTAGAAAGATCCAGAGAGAGGCAAAGTGAAAACCTACACTGTAGCTGACCCAACAATGTAAAGAGAGGGACCTGAAGAAACATGGTAGCCTGGAGGGCTAAACTAACCCAAGAAACTCTGTCTCTTGGTTGGGGTACATTATAACAACAGAGAATACATAAGAGAGATAATGGGCAGCTGGAGTCAGGAAACCTGAGTTCAAATCCAATCTCAGACACTTACTAGCTGTGTGACCCTGGGCAAGTCACTTAATCCTGTTTACTCAGTTTCCTCATCTACAAAATGACCTGAAGAAGGAAATGGCAAACCATTACAGTATCTTTGCCAAGAAAACCTCAAATGGGGTCACAAAGGGTTAGTTAGACACAACTGAAATGACTGAACAACAAGAAGGGGTAATAATATCCCATTTTTATTTAACATTCTTCTTCATATCTGTGAATTAGGAAGTACAAGTTATTATCCCATTGTTATGATCAACCAGGCTCAGAAAGACCAATTTAATAGCCTGTCACACAACTAACAAATATTACAGATGGGTTTTGAACCTAGGCCTTCTGATTCTAGATAAAGCAATTTCCTCATAAAGCAATGCTTTTTCTCTCCTGTGACTGGCTTAAATGGACTGCAAGAAGCAGACAAGTTCCCTTGGTTAGGGAGAGTTCAAGTTTCCCAATGAAGAAGAAACACCAGAAAAATAGGGATTTAAGATGTGCCTAAGGGGTGATAGGAGAGTGAGGTTGGCAGTGGGGAAGCAATCTGGAGAGGTAAGTTAGCAGGGCAGGTCCTGAGCAGAAATCTGTAGGGATTGTAGTGGAATTAAGCTGAGGGTTTCATGTAGGAAGGGAATTTAATGATAATGTAGTCCAACCTCCTTATTTCACAGATGAAAACACCAAGGTCTAGAGCAGTTGGATGGCTTGCCCAAGGTCAAAGAGAGTCAATATTTAAAAGCATGTCCTTTGACTTCAAATCCAGCATTCTTTCCCCTACACTGGGAATACTGATAAGCTTGCCAAGTTCATGTTGCCCCATTCCAGGAGACTTTGCTACAGGGGAAGTACAGTATTCCTCCTGCACAGTGGTGAGGAAAGAAGTAGAAGGGAGTGGGAAGCAATGATGCACGTAGGAAAAGACAGGTCACGTTTTCCCCCAGGACATAGGGGGAATATGTATTGCATACATCTTTTCATCAGTGCCCAAGTGCCTGGAGTTAGTTACAGATTTAGGAAGACTCTCAGAGAATCTAGACCTGAAAAATCTAGGAGTTTGACGCTTCTCCCAGCAATGAGACTCTGCTCAGTAAGGGGGTTGAGAAGGGGAATGACAGAAGGTGAAGCTGAAAATAGCAAGACAGGAAAAGAAAAAACCTAGAAGGCATCATAAAACACCAACTTTTAGAACAAGAATAAACATTAGAAAATGTCTGTTCCTACTCTAAAAGTGGGTGGTTTATCATCTAATTCAATTCTTCATTTTACAGATGATAGATCACTAAAGCAGTTTGCTTTAGTCATCTACTCAAGGTCACAGGACCAGTCAGTGAACAAAGCCTGGATTAGAACCCCATCCTTGTCAGGTTACAGTAGTTTAAGCACAATGCAGCAAATTGGATGGGGGCCTAGGATGACAGGGTCTTTGGGCAGATGACTCAAGGTAGGACTGATTGCACAGAGTGTGTGTTTGGGGGTGCAAGAGTGTTATTGATGACAACCATTACAATTCATAGCTGGCATTCATGAAGGTTAAGAGGGCCTTTACATTCTGTCTCAGATGTAAGAAAGAGCCAACTATTCTGTATAAATGAAAGTGTGGTAAGAGGCACCAAAGGAAAGCAAAGTCCCTGGCCAAGAGGCTCAAAATTTAAACTTAATGCTTATGTAATCCACATGGCTAAACAAATGTAGGTGACAGGTATGATGGCTGCATTGTAAGAGGGGTAAAGCTGCTTGATAAGACACACTCCCAGGCATGTAACTAGAAAACTGAATAGCCCTGGGGTAGTTCAGCTCCCTGCAAAAGGCAAGTCATATCTTGCAGCTGAGAGCTTCTGAATTCTAGTTTAACAGAGATTTCGGTTCAATTTCCTTCCATTAGGACAGGGATTCCCATTACGGTTTGTGATTAGTAGAGATGGTGGGTAGAATGTTTCCCTCAGAGGAGCAGGAAAATGGAGAACTTTAGTCTGGGGAAGACAGCATAGAAGAAGAAACTGAAAGATTGAAAGCAGCAAAAGATAAAATCAGGCAACCAACCAGAGGGAGGAGCTGAAATGAATAGGGAAATGAATAAAAGCTAAGGCGTAAGACAGCAAAGAAAGACCCCTGCATCACAGTCAAAAGGTAAGAGGGGCAGGAAGACACGGTAATCCCGCAGCTAAACCATATGGGTCAGCTCTCTTATCATATATTAGAAATGGAGACTGAGGAGGAAGTGGTTCAAACAGAAAGTTAAAGCCTTCACAAGATTATAATTGAGGTGAAAAGATACCAAGAAAAGGCCAGATTCTCTTTAGATTAGGGATAAGAAAAAAAGCCAAGAAATGAATACTTTCCGCATGGTGGGTGATGAGAGGATTAGCACTTAGGAGAATGATTGATCTTCTATGAACTCGCCTTTAAGATCATCATTATCGGGAACTCATGGGTTCTAGGTGTTATTCAGTAATGGGTTCTGTATACTATTGACAAAAACAATCCCTGACTTCAAGGCTCTCACAGTCAATAAGATAACCTCCCCCACTCAAACCACAGTAATTAGCATGAGAAAAAGAGATTTTGGAGGAAAAAAAGGCTAGGATGCTGTATTATGATGATTTCCATCTTCATATCCCACATTTGAGGCTTTTATATGTGTGTTTTGTCACCTACTCTGCCAACACATACCTAGAAATGAAATTTTGAAAAAGGACCTGAGAATAATCTGGAGATCTAGAGAGACACAAGGCAATTACCTTGTCAGGCACCTTCCACCGATTTAAAATAAAGAGGGAAGAGCGGTGGACAGATGCAGGAAAGAGTCCAAGAGTTTTCATTTTGGAAGTATGGAACAATGAGGCTCCACCCTGGAATTGTAGACAGATGGACCATTATGCACATTAACTTAATCACTCCAGTGGTCAGAGACAGGAGAGACCATCCCATGTTTAAGGGGAAATTATTGTTTACTTGCCAAGCCTATGTCTAATGAGCAAATAATTTTTATGTCATCTCTGTGTCATGGAATGAGGCAGAGGTGGTAATGCCAGGGAAAGAAGAGTAAAGGCTTGTCCAGGCAAAAAAGAAACAATGGCTTCTTTTTTAATCTAAGGCTGTCAATGCATTCTGTTCTAGTGGTTTGTTAAAAGTTCCCAGCCAACTACAAGAGTGCTGACAAGAAGGGGAAAACCACTGAAGCCAGCTGAAACTACTACTAGAAGAAATCTTGGAAGCAGGGCCTGCCATCCGTGCTCCAAATTCACCCCACTCTTAGAACCTGAGTGTGTTGTTGCTTATATTTTAAGAAAGGCTGGTTGCTTCAATGAAACAACATCCAAGAGAACAGACCACTTAAATTATTCATCCAAGATCAGTGATAGAGAGAAGAATGAAGACAATGAACCCAGTACCAAGCTAAACCCAAAGAATTACTGAATTCCAGATATGAAAAGGACCTCAGGACCCACCAACTCCAACTCAATACCAACCAAAAAAAGAGTACCACTACAATACACCCTCCAAAGCAGCTAGTCTTTGCTTGAAGAACTCCAGTAAAAGGGAAACTCACAGGACTCCCTCCTGAGCCAGCCTAATTCAACTTTGGAAAAGCTCTTAATTTTAGGAAATTTCTCCTTACCTTGAGCCTAAATTTTCAGGGCCAGTGTTTCAAGGTTAAGGAATAGAGATTAAGAGAGGGATCTGAGGCTTCAGTGTGTTGCTCCTGGATTAAAGGGTCTTCACAAAGCAAGCATAAGTTGTGGCTACAAATGATTTCTATCTGTAAGACTGCAGGGAGTGGCTTTCCTTTCCTTCCCCCTTCCATCCAAACAGACAGGACCTGAATTTTACAAGCCTTTATTACTGCTAAGCCGTGAGTTTTAAAAAGCAGAGAAGGAAAACAGATTCCAAGGTTTTGAATCTTAATAATAGCTTATATTGATTTAACATTTTAAAAGTTTGCAAAATGCCTCCTATTCATGTCTTCACAACACTTCTGCTAGGTAGGTACTATAAGAGTCCTCACCCTCTGAGAGGTTAAGTGACTTGCCCATAAATGTCCACATAGCTAATGCCAGAGTTGTGAGCTGAATGCAGTTCTTCTGGTCACATACAGGAGGGACTAGACTTGTTCCCTTTGGCTCCAAAACACAGAGCCAGGACCAATGGATAGAAGATGAAAAGAACCAAATTTAGGTTCAAAGTCAGAGGAAGAAAAAGTTTCTAACAATTAGTTTTCCAAAAGAGGAATGGGCTTCTGTGAGAGCTGGCAGGCTCCTCCTCCTTAGAGGCCATCAAGCAGAAATTGGACAACCACTCGCTGGCTGTGTTATAGTAACATTCCTTTTGTGTTGGACCAAGTAACTACTGAGGTCCCTTCTGATTCTCACATTCCGTGATTCCATGCCCACCACTCATTCCAGTAGGTCATGCTGGCCTCCCGAAAAATGGGTATTTGTTACTTTTCACAGAAAATAGGGACAGGAACTCCTTTACACGAATGTTAATTAACAGCGTTGTGGGACAGGTTAGTGCAGACATTACTTGTTTCATAGCAAAGGCAGGAAAACTGAGGCATACGTTTGCTTGGGGGTTATTCCAGAAGAGAATAGGCAGAGATGGGGACAAAGATTCAGGTCTCTTAAATTTGGATACCTTAGGAAAGTACAATCCTGTGGGTGGGAGGGAGGAATCTCAGTAAAAAGGTTGGAATGCATACCTACTGCAGCATTCTGGGCTCTACTCTGTGGAAAGAGTTCTAGATCCATCCTTAACCACAGGAACCCATGAGTGTTAATGGCTTGAAGGGGCCCCAGATAAGGTCCTAGGCCCCTAGGGACTGTAGATAAGAGTCCCTAGTTTTGTGGATGAGAAAACAAGAGACCTATAGGGTCATATAGTTAAAAAGGGGTAAAGCCAAGACTGGAACCCAGATCTCCTGATTTCTAGTTGAGTTCTCTTTCCATGATAATTACCTCCTATCCTCCCAGTATTGGCTAGATACACTTCTCAACAATCTAATTACTAACAGATAGACTATAAAAAGTAGATTAGGTCTTCTTTAGTCTCTTTTCTTTTTTCTAATTTTTTACATTTTTAATGTTTTTTTTTTTTATTTTTGAGGGGAAAAGGCAAGGCAATTGGGGTTAAGTGACTTGCTCAAGGTCACATAGCTAGTGTTACGACTCTGAGGTAGGATTTGAACTCAGGTCCTCCTGACTCCAGAGCCAGTGCTCCATTCACTGTGCCACCTAGCTGCCCCTAGTCTCTCTCTTCAACATATTTCCATTTATATGATATTTTCACACATTCTCTAACCTCCCAACATCTCTCTAAGGAAAGGAGGAAGTTATTATCTTATAGATGCCATCATCATTTAGAGATAAAGAAAAAAAGGAAATTAATTAACTTCCCCAACTCCACACAGCTAGTTAGGGGTAAAGCCAGAACTAGAACCCAGGTCCCTCATTCCTCCTGTGATGCTCTTTTCACTAGACCACATGACCTCTTCTTTACCCTCTCCCCATGTGCTTACCCCAAGCTTTGCCTTCTGCATGCATGCATCTTGTTCCTTCTGCTACCCCCACATACTCACCCATCACCTGCATCATGCCCTGGGTACCAGGCACTGTTCCTATGAGTCTCATGAAGCAGAGGAAAGGTGGAGGGGAGTGGGATGGGATGGAAAGGGAACATTCCTAAGGAGAGTGCTAGTGTCTGAACAGCACACAATTCAATGTGTCTCCCTGCTGTCCAGGATAAGCTGCCCTTGCAAGAAGCTCTAGACAAGGTCCAGAGACAGGGCAGGGCTCAGATGACCTTTTCTTCTGCTCTGGAAAATTTTAGGAAGTTGTTCCCTGAGCTGGGGGACTGATTTATAGTCCTTCATGATGAATCATGAGACAGAGAAAATCAGTCAATTTCTTGTGATCTAGTCCTTGGCAAAATAGCTGATTTTCAGAGAGACTGGTGTTAAGGGGTGGGAAGTAATTACATTGCTTGCCAAGTGTCACAGAGGTAGAAAGAACAGTTTAAGCCTAATGCTGTCATGTCCAGCCATGAAGGTCAAGGAGATAAAAGTCCCCAAAGATGATTTATGTCCCTAATGCAATAAGTAAAAATCACTACATCAAAAATTTGCTTTTGTAATATAATAGTGAAAGCATTTATAGTAGGGGTTCATAACCTGGGGTCTATTAACTTCTAAAAAAAATCTTAAAAACTATTTCAAAATAATTTGTTTCTTTGGTAATCCTCTGCATTTTATCTTATTCATTTACAAACACTCTTCTGAGAAAGGGTCCATGACTTCAGCAGTCCGCCAAAGGAGGCTGTGACACAAAGAAAGGCTAAGAACTGAACGCTAGAGTTAAACCTCAACTAGACTGAACATACTGGAAAAACTGGAGGGGGAAAGGGGTAAATTAAGTGACTAAAAGTATTCTTGAAAAGAAGGCAAATTGGATTGAAAAATCTTTTTTAAAAAAAAGTTTTTTTTTTTTTTTTTTTTTTGCTTTTTGGAGGGGGAAGGCAGGGCAATTGGGGTTGTGACTTGCCCAAGGTCACACGGCTAGTAAGTGCTAAGTGTCTGAGGCCATATTTGAACTCAGGTCCTCCTGACTCCAGAGCCGGTGCTCTATTCACTGTGCCACCTAGTCACTCTTGGATTGAAAAATCTTAATGAATTCAATATAGATTAATCTTTGAGAGGGAGTGTATGTTTATACATAGAAGTATGAAAGGTAATGTGTATGTAACATAAGGAATAGGAATCTGATGAAGCTCTGGGATAGCTCTCCTGGCATTTGGATATTAATATCGATGTGTTTGCTGGATTGCATTCTGGTCCATCCCACTCCCTTCTCACATAACAGGGAGAGAAAGCAGGGAAGTTTGTCATGCATGAATGACCATTTTCACATGAAACAATGTCAGATGGAGACAAAGCGAGTTTCTATTCTATATGGCCACCAGCACCAAGAAAGCATACGCACAGACAAGAGTTCAACTACCAGTTCCCCAAGGCTTTGCGTCTAATAGGGAAAGGAGATGTTTCCTGTGGGGTTAATAGGCAGAAAATAATTTTCAAAATTCTTTTTTTGGCTGAAACAATTCCCAAACCTCCACACCCCCCATTTCCTCCTTCCTTTCTGTTTCCCTTGAGCCCCCATCCAACCCTAAAAAATCTGATCCCCATGAAAAAAAGGTGAAAAATCACTGGAAGATGAAGCAACAGACTATCCGTTTCTACTGCGGCCATTGCCTCAAGTCCATTTGACTTGCTGCCTTGATTTCTTTTTGGTTCTGGCCATGTGCAGGTTTCCATATTTGGATAAAGTGCTGCTGCCTTCACAGAAGTAGCCTCACATATGGAACCATACTCACCTTTCTCTTTAAGTATTTGGCCCATGTTTCCCCTTCTCCCCATTCTCCACACAGGGCATTCCAGGAGTTTGGATAAAAAGGGACTGGGATAGGAAGGGTAGAGCTCTATTGCATATATAAATCAGATGCATATACATACACAGACACAAGGAGTAAATAAATGGATATTTGTTTGGACACAATAATGTACACAGACACCGTACACAATTCCACAGAGACAAATAGCAATTTATACTAGGAAGAACAGCCACGGCACAGGAAAGCAGTGAGTCTTTGGAGGACAGCACTGGTCACACGGCCTCAAGTCCTGTGTCTCCAGAAGAGGTAGAGGCAGGGGCTATTTTGGGAAGTCAGACCACAAAACTTTTTTTTTTTATTTTTGGCAAGTGTTGGGCTTAGGATAGTTCAGCTCTGCTCCTGTTGCCGTGGCTGTCTGCTGGTTAGTGGGAATTTGGGATACATTTCACCAAAGGCCTGGAAGGAGGATCACCACATGCAAAAGGAACTTTCTTGGGAACTTCTGAGGTGGACTCTGCATCCTCCACTGCTGGACCACAGCTACTGCCCTCCCGCTGAGCACGTGGGGGCCAGAGCAGGTTTCTGAATATCACTGATGTGTGAGGTAGCAGAGATATGCACTGTGTGTGTGTGTTTTTAGAGTATGAAGACATGAATGTGCAGGCTTAATCTAAGAACAGTACTCAGAAGGGCCTGGAAAGGATCTTTAGAGATCACCCAATCCAACTTCTTCATTTCTCAAATGAAGATATTAAGGACATTAGAACGACTTAACTAAGATCACAGAGCAAGCTACTCACTAAATTGAGATTAGTATTCATGTCTCCTGACTCCTAAGACAGTGTTCTTACCACTACTCAGGTGTTGAGAGGGAGAGAGCACAAATCTGGTTTTGGTGTGAGATCTGATACAGCGGTATCTCACAGAAAACTAGTTTTCATCCTGAGTTAATTTCTTGCCCCTCTCCCCAAATTTCACCAGCGTCCAGAAACTAAGATAGGGTGGGGTGAACGAGGACCACACATCACTTCATTTCCACCCAGGAGATCCACAGAAGCATGCAGTTGGCAAGATGACTTGGGCATGTGGAGGGGGAAGTAGTGCCATGCGGGTAGGGATGCTGAGCATAGCTCCGTGGTGCACAAGACATCTTGTTTTCTTCTTGTTTACTTTTGTAGGCCTGTCTTCATTTGACTTCATCACCAAATAACTGCTCTCCCCCACCCCAAATGCCATTATAGTTTCACTTGCCCCCAAAAGAAACCCCATTGGGATCTGCTGCTTACCTTGCCACCATGGCCCCCGCTTCCTCTTCTTCTGGGTTTTGTCTTAACCATAACCTCTGACAACACTCTCTAGAGAGCCCCTGAATGAAATTCTGGGATCTTGGTTGACTATAGTCATCCCTGGGCCTCTTCTGCTATCTCCTCTGCTATTTCTACTATATAAATTCTTCTATATAAACTTCTTCTATTATATAAACTTCTATACAACAGAAGGCTTAGCATTCAAACCCTTCATTTCTGATATTCTAAGGTTTTCTTCTCCCACTCTTCCTCTTTATCCCCTTCCCAGCCTCCAGGACCTCCGTAGGTGCACTCCAGTGAATCTGGTACATTAGGATGGGACGAATGGGAGTTGAGAAAGAGGGTAAAAGTTTTCATTAAAAAGAAACAAACGGAACTTGTGAGGATGGGGGATGGTGAGAATGGGTACCATGCACTTCCCTCTCTCAGGGCCAGAGAAGAATGACTTTACTTTCAGAACTTCGGAGGTCCTGCAGAGTTGGGGAAGAAAAGCACTCCAGTTTTAAGGACAAAGAAGGGTGAACTGGAACGAAAAGAGGTTTACAAACGGAATGTCACAGCATGAATTATTTGGTCTTCCCTCTGATGTGAACAGTGATATGTTTATCCATTAACATTTATTAAACTAAATAAAACCAGACTAAAAAGGAAGGCTTCTTGATGGATAGGCACGTAATCTCCTTCCAGCATTTCATTTACACGGAACTGAGGAGGAAGGCAACTGTACTAGAGAATTAAGTAAACACAATAAAATGAGGAAGACTGAACTAAACAGGAACCTCTGCAAGGGGGAGGGAAGACAGAAGGACCAGGGCAGTGATGGGTGCACCATTCTCAGCGTTCTTGCTGACTGATTTGGACTGAGATCTAGGACGGGTGTATAGGGTCTGGCAGCAGAGATTCCCAGGAACTAGACAAATGTGAGTAGAAACTGACCGGTGATGTTCTTTCAGTAGCTACCCGATGGAGACCCCGAGGAGGCTCCCCAGCTGTCTCACCTTCCTCCTCCTGAGCCCTGGAGAGTACGGAAGACCAGTTTAAAAACAAGTAGTTTCATAAGGCAGCACCTACCAAGTGGAGACTGACTTCTTACATATAGCACACAGATTAACATGGGCTGGGTAATCTATAACCAGGCTTCACTGTGGACAGATGCCTAGAAAATAGCAGCAAGCTTATCCTGTAAAATTTAGGTAAATACTTCCTCCCCCCAAAACATAATCCTTTGAAAAATGGAAAAGTCTCCAATATAAAGCAGTCATGTGAAGATTATACATGGCTCCTGGAAAAATGAGGAGTGAACTTTGTCGCAGCGGCAATGATCCAGAATAAGAAAGCTTAATTTTATTTATTCTGGATTTACCTTTCCAGTTTTAGGTCCCACATGATGCCACAGAGCCCTCCCTTTGCCTTCCATTAATAATTTACAAAGCTCTAAACCCAGTATTCCTTAGCGGTTTCTTTTTCAATATAAACACCCACAAATCAAAGATCACGATCACATTTGTCAGAGCCTCATGGGGCTCTAAGGATGCTACTCCTGGGGGAAAATTCCTCTTCCCATTTTCTCCTTTCGACTGAGTTCTCCAGCTCTAGTTCCCTGCCTCCCTCAGTATTTAAAACTTACTTGTCTAGAGACTCAACCAGGTTCTGTTCTCGTGCTACTTACCCACTGTCCTCTGTGGGTCTCTCTGGAGTCTGGCGTTCTTTCAGCTCGAGCTAGAGAAAGAAAAGGTCATTCACTGGGTCAGGAAAGACAGAGTAAAAATGAGGACAGAGAGAGAATGCTATCAATGAGCTAGTTTCTCTGCTGTGCCCCAAGAGGAACCTTTCCTTTCTACCTCCTCTTGCCCAGCCCAATCACCCTGCAGCCACTTGGGTCCAGAGACTCTAAATCTATTGATGCCACAGTTATCAAACTACCTGTCTGCTTGAGTATCACAAGATAATAGAGTTGGAAGAGACCTTAGAAGCCATCTAGTCTAACCTCTGCAATTTACAAATGGGGAAAATAAGACAGAGGTAAAATGACTTGTCCAGGATCACAAAGGCAGTCAATTGTAGATCCAGAGTTTGAACCTAGGGCTCCTGACTAAATCCAGAAGTCACTTCACTTACACATAAGCTTCCAACCCTATTTCCTTGCATTTATTAACCATCCTTTGAAAACATTATCATGCTGACACCTGATTATCAAGCTTAATAATGAATCATTTAGTGAAACATTCTTAGGTCTTTTTCACATGTGTGTGTCTTGTTTCTGTAGAACTGTAAACAACTTGATGATAGAGAACAGCATCTTCTGGTTTGTTTTTTTTTTAGCATCCTCTCCATCACTCTCTTCATTTACAGAGCTCTACATTTACTAAGTGGCTTAACCAACTCCCTTCCTTCATCCCACTCTTTGCCTTCCTAGCAATTTTAGGACTCAATGGCTGTCTCCTTCACTCTAGCTTTTCCCATCTTGGCCCCAATACCTGGAAGCCCCATAGCTCACCGTGGTGGGCTTCTCCAGGGCGGCAAATCGCTCAGCCCAGGTAGCTGTGGACTTTTCAAAGGCTTCATGTCTCTTGATAAGTTTCTCCACGCTGTCCACCGTATGTCCAAAGTCTCTGCTGGCCAAGTAAGGCTCCTGGGCAATCAGCCATGCTTCGGCCACAGAAGCGTCCCGAGAGAACTGACATACTTCCAACACTGTCACAAAGAACAAGTCACAGACCCACACACAGAGAAGACCTCAACAGGTTAGCTCTGCCCCTTGGCCATGGGACTCCTAGGCAGTTCAGCAGAGAGACTACCTTTTGTGGGAGGGGAAGTTTAGGAATGTCAGCATCTTGAGGGCAGGAATTATTCTTTTGCCTTTCTCTCAGTCCTTATCACATATCCCTCTGCCGGGCACTTACTAAGTAAAGGCCTGTTGACTTGACTTGCTCCATAGTGCAGATTTCAGCAGCCACCTGGCATACCAGTCTTCTCACTAATGTCCATGTAACCATCTGCCATTTTTATTCTCAAAGTCCCACAGGGCTAGGGCCAAGGTCTTGAAAATCTTCTTCCCAGTCACCCTTAAAATCTTTGATTAATTTTATGTAAACAAAAGGGAAGAGGCCTAAGTACAAACCAGAGGCTGGACCTTCTTGGCTAAGAACCCCTGTTTGAAGTGGTATGGGGAATGGATGGGTTATGGATAGTTCTTCTCTAGACTGAGCTGATCATAAAACTGAGGAATTTTCTGCTCCTCCCCCTTCCCTTCATCCACAATAAGTCCCCAGCCTGACCAAGTTCACTGGCCCCAAGGCTGCACTCACATAAACGCAGCCGCTCTGAGCGGTTTTCCCATTTCTCCATCATCTCCTGCCTTCTTGCCGTCACCTGATGCAGCTTCTCCTTGATCTGTAATGATGGTAAGAAGATATTGGTTCTGGTCTGGAGCTCAGACTGCTATCCCACATCTCAGTTGTTTATAAGCTCTGCATGTAGTACATACTTATCTCCCTATTTTATGCTCTCCAAGGATAGGGACTATGCCTTGAACAACAACTATCCTACACAAAGCCTAACATAGTGTAGGTACCTAAGAAATATTTATTGAATAAATGAACAGATGGGCAGACAGATGGATTATTGAAGACATTACTGGAAAATGTATGATACCTCAACCAAGCTGGTGCCCAGTTTCTGTGGAGGAGCCAGTACCTGGCCCTTATTCTAGACCCTCTCCTTCCTTACCTCTTCAGAAGCCTGATGCTGCCGCTGAAGCAATGATTCTCCTAGCTCAAGGCATGTGCTGAAATTTTTGCTTCGGGTTTCAATTTCTGCCTTGATGCCTTGGTGGTATTTCATAAGCAGTTCCACAGAGGATACATCCCTGAGAAGAGGGGCAGGAGAAGAGGGAGAGAAGAATGAAGGCAAGGGAATTCAGCCAAAAGAATGCACCCTAAGGCTAAAGCCAGAAGGGAAATCTCCTCCCAGGATAATTTGCAGGTTCCTAAAAGAGGAAACGACCTTAAAGTTACACATACATTGTTAGGCCCTAGTCCTTCAGAAATGCTACTTAAAAATCCCTAAACTACAAAATCCTTGGCTTCCAGGTCACCCACTGTGTGTGCTTAGCACTAACCTATGAAACAATCCAATGATTAACTCTCCTAGGAGTCCTCTATGAGGCCAGTTGAAGACAGTGAATCTGAAGGGCTGAGGAAAGCTTAGGGATTCCCAGAGCCAGGGGCATGGGCAGAAAAAAGGCTAACTAGCTCCCTGTGTGGGGTGCTAGGACTCCAAAATTGAAACTAGCCATCAGGAACATGGTGGGCCCTGAGGGGTGAGGTCCTAGTCTCTAGGGGGAAGTATAGATGAAATGGGGGAAGATTGATTCTGAGGGACAACAACAGGCAGGGAGTTTGTGCAGAGCAGGTGCTAAATAGATGGGTGACTTTAAACAAATTGGAATCTAAGATGTTGAGAACTTGATAACACCAGCTCTTCCACTGGGATTCCCAGTTGTGGTTTATTTACTTCTCAGGAGAGAGAATACAATTCTCTCTCAGCATGGGGAAAGGGGAGGGAGGTTTCACCAATGATACGATGCTGGGAAATAGTGAGTGGGGGACATCTGGGTTTATGTATAATGCAACCATGAATCACTTGGGGTCTTTTACTGCTAAGTGAGCTCAGCACTTCCAGAACTCGGAAACTAGGATTTTTGGTAATAATGCCCTATACAAGCTAGCAAATGTGTCCAGGACATATAAATAGAAGTGAGAAAAGTCACTTTTAGCCTCAGTCCAAGTCTAGGCAGGACCTAGATCTCTGCTCCCTCACTGAACTCCAAAGGTCCCATGTCACTACAACAACACCGAGTCATCTGGCTCTGACCCCAAAAGACCCTCTGCTCCACCCTTTTTCCTCCTCAAAGAGCAGCCGTCAGAATCCGTGCCTAAGTCTACAAGCCCCATCTTGTGGGGGAAAGCAGCCACAGAGGGAGAAGACACGTTTCTGCCTTTGCTGTCATACCTGGGCTTCTCTTGGGTTTCTATCTGCCTGATGATACTTTCCATCCAAGACAGGAGGTCTCGGACCATGCTGAAGAAGCGGAACTTGTCTGCTGTGTCCACCAGCTGGGCCCGGCGCCCCGCACAGGCATCCAACAGCGCTTGCCATGCCGCGGTCACCTCCTGCTCTTTGCTCTGGATCTCGTCAGCCTTCTCGCCAGCATATGCTGTCTGCAGGCGTGTGGCCACATCCTGGAACTGCTGCACCTGGGGTCGACACCATCATCATCATCATGAGATGATAAATTACCTGCCTGTGTATGTGCTTTACAGTTTACGAAATGCTTTATGTACACAATCTCATTCCAACCTCAGAACAGCCCCACGAGGTCGGTACTATAGGTGTTATTACAGCTGTTTTACAGATGGAGAAACAGAGGTTCAGAGCATGTGAGTGATTTACCCACGTTCACACAGCTGACAAATGTCACAAATAGGGTCGGGATCCATGTATTCCAAGTCCCCTACTCTATCCACTATTTCAGCCACCTCACTCCAAGCGTGCCATTGTTCTGTATGACAGAGGAGTGAAGAGCTCCTTCTGGTTTCCTACATGGGATGGTGATGGTGAAACCTCTAGAGCAAAAAGTTGTGAAATCTGGCACATGGAATGACTTCAAGGGTCCATCAGAGTGGAAAGATGTATTTCACCCTCCTGCCCTCCTGCCCCCAGCTAACTGTGGGTTTGCTCTCACTCTTCAAGATTTTGCCCCTCTACATCCCCTCCCATTGCTGGCCTCCTTGTGGCTGCCCCTGATATGGGTCTCCTTGAGGAAGTGATAACCTAACCCTACTCACGGCAGCTAAGTAGGCAAGATTCCTCCATAACAGCCTCACACACGGTCTCCCAACACCAGAGCTTCATGCTCTGTGCTCCAGGGCAGGAGACGGTGAGGAAGCCCTATTGCATTCCCCCTTGTCATTTTTCATTTAGAAAGAGTGAATGGACCAGGATGAAAAGCACAGATACATTATGCTTACATTACCTTGGTCACCAAACTCCTCCTTTTTCTGAATTTCCCTGTTTCATAGAAACACGGGTTTAGAGCTAGAAGGATAGAGACCATTGAGGACAACTTCCTCATTTTATAGATGGAGGCATTGAGCCCAGAGAGATAGTTAATGTCAGAAACAGGTTTGGAACCCAAGTTTTACTGACTTCAAGTCTAGGACCCTCTCTATTTAATCTCTCTCTCTCTGTCTCTCTTTCTGTCTCTCTGTCTGTCTGTCTCTCTCTCTCTGTGTCTCTGTCTGTCGTCTGTCTGTCTGTCTCTCTCTCTCTCTCGCAACTGGGGTTAAGTGACTAGCCCATGGTTGAACAGCTATTAAGTGTCTGAGGATGAATTTGAACTCAGGTGCCCCTGACTTCAGGGCTGGTGCTCTATACACTGAGTCATCCAGCTGCCTCTTCATTCTCTTTTCAATCAAGGGAACCATCCTTCTGGTCCTCCAGGTTCTCAACCTTTTAGTTATCCTTGCTTTCTCAACTCAACCAAAATTGCCTTCTTCAAAGTTACCAAATCTCTGAATTACCAAATCTGAAGGCCCTTTCTCAAACCTCCTCCTTCTTCATCTTTCTACAGCACCCTCTGCCATTCTGCTCTCTCCCAGTCTTCCTTCTACTGGTCTGACCTCTTCTTACCTTCCTTCATCCATAGCATCTTCTCCCAATTCTTCCATGGTCTTCATCTATATTGCAGACCCTAATTGTGAGTGTAGTCTAAGGCTCTGTCCAGGGCCCTCTCCTTTCCCTGTGTATACCCCCTCACTTGGTGATTTCATCCGCTCCCATGGCTTTAATTATCATCTTCGTACAGATAACCACCAAAGTCATTCTCCTATCCACTCCATCTGCCACAAAACTCCCAAAGCACATGTTTGACCGTGTCACTCCCCTCCTCAATCAAGTCCTGTACCTCCCTATGGACTCTAGGATCAAGTATTATTTCACCCCTTTTAAATTTCCATTTTCATATAAGCTTCACAACATACATGGACTGGGATAGACTAGGCATTCACATAACACCTACTGTGTGCTGGGTATTGAGCTAAGCACGTTTAACAAATATTATCTCATATGATCTTCACAGCAACCTTGCAGGGCAAGTGCTGTTATTACCTTCATTTCACAGTGGAAAAAACTAAGTCAATCGGAAGTTAAGTGACTTGCCTAGAATCACACAACTGTCTGAGTCTGGATTTAAACTCAGGTCTTCCTGGCTCTGGTCCAGCACTCTATGCACTGTGATCCTAGCTACCTTGTACATAATTATTCGTACAAAAGTTCATACAAACAATTAAATATGCATGTTGGAGGAACATGCTCAAATTTTCTTTTTTAAAGGGGTACTTGATAAAAAAATTCAAAGTACAAACAGTAACTCAGAAGACAGGACTTTAGTACTATCCAGTCACACCTCCTATACTAGTCTCCTTAGCTGCTAGTGCACTCCCCCAAGAAATTATTTTGTATTTATTTTGTCATGTACATGTTGCTTGCCTCAATAGAATGTAAGCTCCCTGAGGATAAGAACTGTTTCCTTTTTGTCTTTGTATCCCAGTGCCTAGACCAGGACCCATCATATACATGTAGTAGGCATTTAATGAAGGAATAAAGAACACCTAGGAGGTACCATCTGCACCAGTGGGAAAGAGGGCCTGTGTTGATTAAGACACCAATCTACCAAAGTATGATAGTATTTCCCTAAAGCAAGACCTAGACATTCTGACTCATCACTTCCTGCTCCAACCAGAAAGCTCCCTTTACAGTAAATGTCCTTCTGGACTAAGATATACTGAAGGTGACAAATCTGTTTATCTCCTTCTTTCCCAGACTCACTACAGACCTAACTTCAGTGACATTCACACCAACTCTCTGAAGTCATCAAACACCCATTTTACATATGGGAAGGTGGGGATGGACGGTAATGACTTGTAAAGAGTCACAAGGAAATCAGAGATTGTCTGTGAACACAGAGAAAGAAGTCAGGCTTCTCAGGTCTCCACAGGAAGAAAGATACATGGAGGGTAGACAGATGAATAGAATGGTACCTGCACTCCCAAGAGATGTAATTCTCGCTCAAATGCTGTGTGAACACGGTGAAAGGATTCAGCAGTGCTGGCATCAAGTCCTACATCTTCAGGCAACTCCCGGTGCTTCTCATCAATGAGGCCCAGGATCTCTTCTCCCATATAGAAGTACCGGTGCAGATCGTAGGAGGCAGCTAACAGCTGCATTCGGGTGTCTATGAGCTCCAGTAGGTCGGCCCAGATCTCATTCAGCCCATCCTTCCACTCAGCAATGGTGGCAGCCTCAGCATGGCCAGCATCAATGAGCCGCTCAATTATCAAGTTAACACTGTCCACCCGCTCCTGTCCAATTGCCCCAGTCTCCCGGGCAAAGTCCCGAAACTTGTCCCGTAGTAACTAGAATCGGAGAAAAAGCACACAGGTTAACAGAAAGGTAGTTATCGAACTCTTGGGCTGTTAGGGGGGTGTGTGGTATGGCATCATCACATTCTTGTCACAGATTCTACTAGACTACAGCTCTCTATGGATGTATCATCACACCTTTTTCAAGGAAAAAAAATCGAAATCCAAGAGGATTGAAAATCCATCTGGAAGCATTATCACACTTCCAACTCTGTTGTGGCTACACTCTGCTGCTTAATAGAACTAGATGACAGATTAATTTTCAGGGCTTTACAAAAACTGAAAATAGGGAGGGGAAACATGCAGCCATTGTTATACACCTAAACATAATGACAGACTCTTGTGTTTTCCTTTTTAAGAATGTTAAAAAATAAAAATAAAAAGAAGTGTTCTCTGGGTGAAACTCACGGTAACATGGTCAAAGTCTTGCCCCATTTCTTGAGAAGAAGCCACCACCTCCCTTTCTGCAATCCACTGTTCCAAGTCATCGGCCTCTCTCTTCAGCTGGAACAAATGATACATGTTTTCTAGCTTGCGCTTCCGTTCCTCAGCCATATCTTTCAGCCCGGCGTATTGTTTGTCCACCTGGCCCTGAAGTCGGATAATCTGTTCCCTAGGATTAAAAAAAAAATAAACCACCAACTAAAGTGAAAAAAAACAAAAACAAACCAAAGTTCCCAGATTAGGGATGATCTCGGACACCAAAGTCTTCAGAGACATCAGAGAGGAAGAATTCCAAAGCATCTAAACTTGAATGCTGAGGAATTCTGCAACCTTTAGTTTATCTTTCTCCTCTACTATCCATCCTCAAGTGACCAATGGGCAAACTGAAGTCTGACAAGACTCCTAAGTTTCCTGAGGCACCATGGATAGGTCCATGGTAGAGGATCCAGGAGCTCTGTCTCCTACTCCAAAATACCTTCCATTGGACCACACTGCCTATTAATGGCAACAAGAAAGTCCCTTTTAGAAGATGCTGGAGATGAAATTCTGAGTCCCTAAATAAAACTGTGCAGGTTTCCCTCTGTCTCAGAGGAATGATCCTTACCACGTACCATTCTTTTTACTGGATCCTCAGGCAATGCAAGGAGTTTTGACAACTGGATTCCTTACCAACCATCTCTTTGGTTTAGGCCAATCACAGAATTCATTGTGAAGAATAAATTATTCATGATCTTTGCAAGCAGATTCATAAAACAGTTATCCTTCACCAATGCCCAAAACATCATCAGCCATTACCAGGGAGGAATACTAATTGGCATCACTTATATGGCACTTTAAGGTTTACAAGGCACTCTGTAGACATTGTCTCATTTGAGTCTTACATAAGCCCTTAAAATGTAGGAGTCAAGTGATGTGACTACAACTACACAGCCAGTAAACTGGGCAAAATTTGAACCCAAGTCTACCTGACTTCAAAGCAAACTGGAACTAAGTCATTAAACCTTTCATGCCTTTCCATCCAGAGATAACCATTACTAGGTCTATGCTCTAAAGAGATCAAAGAAAGAAGAAAAGGACCTAGAAGTACAAAAATATTTATAATAGCTCTATTTATATTACTTTTAAAAACGAGAAAGCAAGAATGTGCCCATCTTTGCAAATCTCAAAGTGCTATGTAAATATAAATGCTGACTATCCCCCTCCCCCTCCTTCAGAATTTATACTACCACACTCAAACTACAGGATTTTTTCCTACAATACTGTACACTGACATTCAAAATGATAATTTTGAGGCATCTGAAGGGCTTGTTGGGTCATCAAGAGTAAGTTAAGTTAGATTTAGTACAGTTTAATGTTAAGTATATTTTATTGTATTCTAGCTTTTTAAAAATGATATCTATGAAAACTCTGTTAACCAAAATATACAATTAACTCCTCCAGTAAAGTCCTCCTTTGTTGCCTTATCATGGTACAAAGATGAGCCTGGGTTCCAAAAGGCTTTACCAGTTGCACACAAGATCTAGTAATAACTACCGGGCTGGAAAAACTCTGAACATGAGTCAAAGGATTGCCTGGTTTGTCACCTAACATTCAACTTTGATAAATACTGACTTTTTACCTATTTAACTACAGATTCCTGATCAAAATTTGATTTAATTATTGTTTTATTTTTCAAGCCTAAAAATCAATTCTCAAAGTTCATTTACTGAATCATAATGGAGCTGAAATCTGGTGTGCAAAGATTGTACACCAATGAAATGACAGATGCTTGAAATATGAATCACTCAGGCTACATATTCATTTAACTAGACTAATAATACATAGAACTTGAAGATTTACAAAGCACTTTATAAAGATTATCCCATTTGACCCTCACAACAACCCTGGGAGATGTTATTATTATCATTCCCCTTTCATAGATGGGGAAGCTGAGATAGGCGGAGGTTAAATGACTCGCTGACTATAGTTATACAAGTAGTCTGAGGCAAGATTTGAACTCAGCTCTTCCTGAGACCTCTATCTGTACCTGTACCTGTACCTGCCTGAGACCAGGTGCAATGCTCTATCTATCCACTGCACCACCTAGCTATCTGACTCTAACGCGCTTCTAGTCTGGGAACTAGTTTATTCTAAGTTGGAGTTCTTAAAACCAAAACTAAATAATGAGACTGAATCAAGACATTCGATAGAACAAAAGTTACTTCAAACCCTCATTTTTGGTGGAAATCATAAACATTTTTTTCCCATCAGGACATTTGCAGGGGGTGGCTAGGTGGTGCAGTCAGGCCCTGGAGTCAGGGGGACCTGAGTTCAAATCTGGCCTCAGACACTTAGCTGTGTGACTTTGGGCACGTCACTTAACCCCAACTGCCCTGCCTTCCCCCCTCCAAAAAAAGCAACAATGACAACAACAAAAGACATTTGCAGCTGGTTCTTCTTCCCCAAACACCCCAAAAGTTGCCAGGTCTGCCCTAAAAAGAACAATGAGCCCCACTGTTACCCACCCCTCAGGGTGACCAGCAGACAGAAGTTTCTGAGCCCGGCCAGCCAGCTGCTTAATGTTCTTCCCATACTCTTCAACTGAGCGCTGCTGCCGTAGATGTCGTTTCAGCATCACGATAGCACTCTCTTCATCCTGGATAGAAGTAGAAGTGCCATCATGCTTCTGTTTAGCTCATTCTTTGCTATCCCATCCTGAAACTCCTACAATGGAAAAAACTACGTACGGCTGCTGGAGGTCCCCAAGTATGGCAAGAAAATTCAGCACTCTAGATTCTACCCCACCACCACCACAAACACACACACACACACACACACACACACACACACACACACACACACACACCGCCATGATGGTTCTCTCCAGCAAGCAATTTGATTTCTTCCCAGAGTCTAGTCCTGCACTAGAACTGGAAGGGGCCTCGGAGGTCACCCACTCCAACCCAGGCCCGGGGACATTAAGTGATCCAAGGTCATACACACAGTTACCATCAGAGGTAGGATTCAAATCCAGTCCTTGGCATCCAGAGTTGAGTGGTCTTTCCCCTGTATTACACTGTTTTGCAATTTACCTAGCCCTCAAATCTGGATTCCCGTGGAATTTACAGTCTGTGTCACACATTTTAGCAATTAATTTTATATTATCATGGTGTTTGTGCTGTTTCACACATGTGAAAATAAAATTTAATTATATTAATGTATATATTATGTGGTATACTAGCATATTAGTACTAATTAGCATTGTATGTATACATTTGTATATTAATATTAATGTATTGGTACTTCAGAAGTAACATAAAACTCTTGAGGACTATGCTTTATACTTGGTCTGTGTTACTCTCAGTGTTTAGGCCAGTGCTAGGTGCAGAACAGACATCCAGTGATCATTTGCTGTCTGACTAAAGCATGGGAGAAAAATCAAGGCGAGGGGCGAGGGTGTGTGTGGAGGAACAAAGGAGATGTAGAAGGGAATGAGCGGAGAGGAAAGTCAGGAAACATCAAGTTCAAAAAGGCTGGGTCTACTGACAAATAAGTGGCACATTCATATTGAATCTAGAGTCTCCTTTCTGCGAGGGTCTCCCAAAGTGGAACATGTGGGATTCCTACTCAACCTTCACACTCTTAGGCCCTAACTCCACAATTCCTGCCCACCTAAACTTACCATATACTTCTTAAGCTTAACAGACTTTAGCTCTCTTACTTCTTAGCTCTGTCCCATCTTTGTGGATAGGGAGACTTCTTTGGCCAAGGACGTCTGAACTAGATGGAGGAGGAGTTAGCTACCTCTTTCCGTCCTGTAGGGAACCCAGCTGGGTATCTTAACTTCACCATCACACTGACTGACCTTGGGAGTCTCATCAGAGATCACATAAAGCTCCTGTTCACTGATCCAGGCCTCTGCCTCTCCAGCATCCAAGTAGTACTGCTGAGCCTCATTGGCCTCCCGCAGCCGCTGCAGCCGTTGAGAGGTCTCATCTTGGAGTGATTTCCAGGAGCCCTGCAGATGCCCCAGGCGCTCTGCAATGTCTTGGCAATCTATCTCAGCCACCTCCACCAGCTCATGCCCTCGATGCAACACATCCTCTATCCGGGGTGCATGGCCCACAATTTCATTCTGTAGTGTCTGGAGAAGACAAAAGAAGTGGACCCCTTAGACCAGCAGTTCTCAACCTGTGGGTCACGCCCCCTTTGGGGGTTGAACGACCCTTTCACAGGGGTCACAGGGGTCACCTAAGACCATCAGAAAACACATACTTCCCATGGTCTTAGGAACCGAGACATCGCTCCTCTATCCATCTCCAGGAGGGTCTGCCCACATGCAGATACACCCAGATACGAGTATTAAAGCGTCGTGGCATTAGGAAGGTTGAGAACCACTGCCTTAGAATGAGTCAGTCAAAGCATCATAGGATCATAGGAAAGCCCTAGCAGAAATCATCTCATTTGCCTCTTTTACTTTATAGAGTAGGAAACTGAGACCCAGAGAGGTCACAGGGTCCTAGATGTAGAGCTGGAAATGACCTTAGAATCAGATAATTTAGTTCAAGGTTCTTAACCTGTTTTGTGTCATAGACTCTATTGGCAGTCTGGTGAAGCCTATGGATATCTTCTCAGAATAATGTTTATAAATGCATAAAACAAAATACATAGGATTACAAAGGAAACCAATCATGCTAAAATACAGTTACTTTCTCTCTCTCTCTCTCTCTCTCACACACACACACACACACACACACACACACCCTAAGTTCATGAGCTCTATTTTAAGAACCCTGAATAGTCCAATCTTCTAAGTTTACAGACAAGAAAACTGAAGCCCCAGAACCAGTGCTCAAGTGCTGAGATGTGAACGCAGGTCCTCTCTGACTGCCAATCCAGATTGTTTTCCATTGTCCTGGTGAAGAGGTAACTTTTTTCCAAGATCATATTTCTAGTTTCCTACCTCATGCTTCAGACTTGGTTCTAGTTGCCTGATTTTTTTCCTAATTCTTTTCCTCTAGACCTCAGAAAAGCTCAGCTGTAAGCCTACATCTTGGAAAGTTGCCTGGGGAACCAAAAGGAGGAATGACTTGATCACCCATCTAGAATGTATAAAAGCAGTCTTTCCTGACACTAAGGAAAGACCACACCATTCTACATCTCACACACAGAAAAACACAAAGTTTGAGAGTTGGGAGGGATCCTAGGCTCCTTCTAGTCCAATTCATTATCTGAAAAAGAATCTCTATTAATAACTCTCCTAACAAGTGGCCGTCCAGTCTCTACCTGAAGACCTCTTGTTGACAGGAAGAGGAAGGCCTATGTTTTTGGACAACTCTGACAGATAATTTTCTCTGACATCAAGCCTAAATCTGTCTCTCTGCAACTTTTATCCATTGCTCCTATTTCTATCTTCTGGGGCCAAAAAAGAATGGGTCTCTCTCTTTCTCATGAAAGATTGTCTTTAAAGATCTGAACACAGTTATCATGTTCCCCTGAGTCTTTTCTTTAGGCTAAACACTGACAGGCTCTTCAACTAGTCTTCATATGGTACAGACTTGAAGCCCTTTATGATCCTAAGATATTCCTTTTTGGACTCTCTCCAATTTATCTATCCTTCCTAAGTCGTGGTGTTCAAATTTGAACACAATACTTTAGGTATGGCCTGACCAGGGCAGAGTACAATGTACATTACTTCCCAAGTCCTAGATACATTAGAGCTAATCACATCAGAGTTTTTTTTGGTGGTGGTGGGGGGCGCTATCACCTCATATTGATTTCTCATACTGAGCTTGCAGACCACCAAAACCCTTAAATATTTTTTTAAGGCAATTGGGTTTAAGTGACTTGCACAGGGTAACACAGTTAGTAGATGTCTGAGGCTGGATTTGAACTCAGGTCCTCCTGACTCCAGGACTGGTGCTCTAACCACTGAAACACCTAGCTGACCCAATCCCCAGATCTTTAAAAATAAACTGTTACGTAATCATGTCACACTCACCTTTTATTTGTGAAGTTGATTTTTTTAACCCAAGTATGATGGCATATATATTTATCCTTATCAAATGTGTCGTTTTAAGTAAAAATTTTTGCTTCTGCAGAAAAAGGGACTTGGCATCTCTATATGAGTCATTTTACTTCAGACTTAACAGTGATTTACTTTATATCAAGCTGGTACTTCTCCCCTCTAATTAGGAATGTCATTAATGTGTACTTAGTCACAAGAAAGACCAAGGTGAAAATGTGCTGTCTCTGTCCCTGGAACTCTCTTCCTTCTCAGCTCTACCTCCTGCCTTCCTTGAGGTCCCACCTCAAGTCCCATCTTCTGCACTAAGCCCTTCCTGATTCCCCTTAATCCTCTGTTCCTTATCTCCTGCTTATCTGGGGCATATATCATTTGTACATAGTTGCTTGCATGTTATCTCTCTCATTAGACTAGGAGAGCCTTGACAGCAAGGACCATATTTAACCTTTCTTTGAATCCCCAGAACTTAGCACAGGGCCTTCCACACAGTAGGTCCCTTATAAATGCTTCTGACCGACAACTATTATATAGGAAGTTCTCAATGGTCACCGAGTCCAGCTCCTTATTTTACAATGAGGAATCTAAGAAGTTTAAGGACTAAGGATGTGGACTGCTGATAATGGAACAAAATCATCCTACATGGCAAGATGGCACATTTTAAAGACTGATCTTCATTCAGAACAAAGTTTCTACTATCCCTGATACAAGAGATAATGTCTGCTAAGTATTCCCAACTCTGAGATCTGAGAAAGCTATGCAAGTATTGTGGCCATCACAGTCACAGCAACCTCTTGTCTGAGCTGGTGTAAGTACATAGTGGGTAAGTAATGTATTTATTGAGTTGAATTAATTTTTTTTGGAGGCAGAAGAGGAGATGGGCATCTAGGTGGTTCAGTGGAGCTCCTCCTTATGAGTTAAAATCCAGCTTTGGACACTTGCTAGCTCTGTAGCCCTTGGAAAGTCACTTAACCCTGGTTACCTCAGTTTCCTTATCTATAAAATGAGCTAGAGAAGGAAATGGCAAACCACTCTAATATCATTGCCAAGAAAACCCCAAATGGGGTCATGAAGAGTCACAACTGAAATGAGTGAACAACAAGAAAAGAAGGGAGAAGATACGGTCAAGTCACATTAAAATTTCTGCCTTTTTAACGTCTTTTTTTTTTTTTTTGGATTTGCTTTTTGGAGGGCAATTGGGGTTAAGTGACTTGCCCAAAGTCACCTGGCTAGTTCTTGTGTTAAGTGTCTGAGGTCGGATTTGAACTCAGGTCCTCCTCACTCCAGGGCCAGTGCTCTATTGCCACCTAGCCGCCCCATGTCTTTTTTTTTTAAAGCTATTTTTCCTTTCCAAATAAAAGGCAGTATTTTCCTTTGTTCTGGCTGACTGAAAGGAGTTATTTTCTGTGTTTGTTAGTGGTCCTCAAAGTGTTATTCAAGGATCTCTGGGAGTCTCAGAGACTTTTTCAGGGAGACTGATTGTAAGGTAAAAACTATTTTGATAAAAATAATAATAAGATGTAATTTGCTCATGAACATATTCCTCCCTTTTCCAACTACTTATCTGTGTGAAGCCAGATTTTCTTCATATACTTCAAAAACAGCATGTCACAACAGATTGAACATAGAACACAGACATTAAAGAAATTTGCAAAAACATGTAAAATATTTTTCTCTTGAAATTTTTTTGTTTTGGAAAATAATTATTTCTATAATTAAATTAATTTCTATAAAAATAATACTATTTATGCTAACACATTCATATGAATATATTTCTATTATGTTAACATATTCATTGTGTTAATATAGCTTATTGTTATTTTAATGGATCAATAAGTATTGAAATATTTTTATCAGCTTTAATTTTTAATTCAGTAAATAGGCATAGAAATAATTCACATACACAAAAGCTCTTTAGAGGTCCTCAATAATTTTTAAGAATATAAAGGAATCTTCAATGATATTTAAAAGTATAAAGAACTCAGTGTCCTAAGACCAATAATTTTGAGAACCACTGCTCTATGAGTTTATGCTTTTGTGAGTTACACTTCATTTCCTACTTTAGCCATCAGCCTCCAAAATATTTCCATCCTGCAGGACACAAAACCTTTGATGTGGTGTGACAGCCCCTGCCCCACCCTCCAAGCTGAGGATCTTGTCTTAGACTTCACCAAAAAAATTAGTCATTCTCTCGCAGTTCCCTCATCTTCTCTCGTTATCGTATGTCACTCAGGCAACAACTCCCACTACCTCCTCTTTCACACCTGTCTTATATGAAGAGATGTCCCTTCTCCTCAACAAGGCAAACATCACCATATGCAGTCGTGATTTGAAATCTTCAGCAGCTTTCTTCCATTATCATCTTCATTCTTTAATTTTCAGTCCCTCCCTATCTACTAGCTCCTTCCCTGTTGTCTATAAACATGACCCTACCTGTCCATAAAAATCCTCCCTTGATCCACTCATCCCTAGAAGTTATCATATATCTCCTCTTCTAGCTAACTTCCTTGAGAAAACCATCTATAACAGATGTCTCCACTTTCTCTTCTTTCACTCACTTCCAAACCTTCTGCAATCTAACTTTCCACTTCATTATTCAACTGAAATTGCTCGCCCCAAATTTACCAGTGATCTCCTAACTGCCAAATCTAATAGTCTTTTCTCGAGTCTGATCCTTCTGAGTCTTTCTGAAGACATTTGTTGATCACCATCTGCTTCTGGATACTTTCTCCTCCTCAGGTTTTCAAGGCACCGTTCTCTCCTGAAACTCCTACCTGTCTGGCAGCATCTTCATTTTCTTTGATCCATCTTCATCCAGGTCATACCTACTAACCACGAGTGATCCTCCCAGGCCCTATCCTTGGCCATCTTCTCTTTGCCCTGTGTGCTATCTTGCTTAGTGATTTCATCGCTGTAGGTTCAATTACATCTATGCAGATGATTCCTGGTCCATAGAACTAGCCTTAATTTCTCTCCCATGGTCCGGTCTAACATTATCAGCTGCCTTTTGCACATGTAGAAGTAGAGGTTCCCCAGGCATCTCAAACTCAACAAGTCCAAGATAGAGCTCTTTATTGTTCTTCCTGACCACCAAAACCTCCTCTCTTCCCAACTTTCCCGTTAGTGTCAAGAGCACCATCATCCCAGCTACCCAGGCTTACAACCCCAGTTTTGACTCCCCGTTCACACTCTGTACCACATATATCCAACTTGTGGTCAAGTCTTGTCATTTCTATCTTTATAACATCTCACATATATTTCCCTTCCTTTCTACTCACATATCTATCCCCTTCTACCTGCTCCCATGACCTCTCACCTGGACTAGCTCAAAACTTTCTGATTGGTTTCCCTGTTTTATGTCTCTTCCCATTGCAATCCATCTTCTACCCGGCTAAGCCTGTGGAAATTGAATTTCCTAAAGCGGAGTTTTGATCCCTCCCACCATCTCAACTCAAAAATTATCAGTGGTTCCCTATAACATCTAGAACTTAATATAAAATCTTCTGTTTGACATTTAAAACCGTTACCACCTGCCCCTTTCTTACCTTTATAGCCTTAGGCTTTACTTCCCCTCCCTTATTCCTTGATCAAGATACACTGACCCATTTTTTATGTACAACATTCCATCTATCAGATCTATTCCTTGGCACCGGCTATCACCCATGCTTTGAATGTTCTTCCTTTTTGCCTCCACTTTCAAGACTTAGCTCAACTTTTATCTTCTATACCCACTTTTCCTAGTTCTCCCAACTGCTTGCATGTTCCCTTTGAGATTATGTTCCATTTAATTATATATAATGTGTGTGTATGTGTGTGTGTGTACACACACACATACACACACATTATATATAATTAAACACATTATATATAATTAAACACATATAATAACACACACATATATATAACACAGTTGTTCATTATATGTACATTATCTATTTATCTATCTACCTATCTATCTATCTATCTATGTATCTACATATATACATTACACAGTTGGTTTGCATATCTTCTCCTTCATTAGAATATGAACTCCTTGAGGACAGGAACAGTATTTTTGCCTTTCTTTATATCCCTAACTTTCAGCACAGTGCTGCTGCTTAAATGCTTGTTGACTGACTGATTCCATCTTCCTAGTTCCCAGACCTATGGCCTGGTGCAACCACTCCTCTTTTTTTAAAGCAAGTTTTATTGATAAGCTTTTGTTTTTACATCACAGTCATTTCTGAATAACTCTCCCCCATCCCCATCCCCCAATACACACACATAAACACACACATTAAGCCCTCCCTATTCAAAAAGAAAAACAGTTAAGCACAAGCACCTGACATACTAACCAACACTTATCACATATAAAACATTCCCCCTCTCTACTGTACCATCTCCCTACTGAAATGAGATTTCATTTCATCATCTGTTCTCTAGGACTGAGAGTGGTCATTCAGTTATTCAGAGTTGGATTTCCTTTTCATGTTCTTTTCATTAACCAAACTGTTGTCATTAGATACAATGTTGTCTTGGTTCTGCTCATTTCATTCTGCATCAGTTCACAAGTCTTCCTGTGTTTCTCTGAATTCTTCATATTCATTGTTTCTTACAGCACAATAATACTTTAGAATTACCTACCACAATTTCCCAGATGACAATTACCCACTTTTTGAGGAATCGTCATTTCAAAAATGGCCATTAGGCAACTACCAGGGCCCCACTTCCTTGGGCAGCTCTTTAGTCACACCTGACTTTCTTCTCACCTTTCCTGGGCTTCAGGATAGGTTTTATTTTTTCTTCCACCATCAGTGTTGTGTTCTTGTGGGGTATCTAACCGGGCAGGCTGTTTTGCCCCTCACAGCTCCTTCGTAAAGATTTCCTAATATATTTAAAAGATGAAAACTTCCAGAAGGCAGGAGCAGAGCAGTAGACTGTACACATTACAGTAACCAAAATACTGCAAGTGCATAAAATCTTAAATAACACCACATACTCCCCCAATCTGCTGAAATCCAGCGTTAAAGATTTCTCCAATGTGCAAGAATCTTTGTGCTTATATTTCAACAACTTGCCCATGAGATTTCACGATCTCCACAAATATGCCTTTAAAATGAAATGTTTTTAAAAAGGCATTTTTTCAAATTTTTACTTAAAGTATCTTCTGTTCCAGTTGACCCAGCTAACCTAAGTAGTTTAAAACATATTTTTGGTTCATAGGGTCACAGAACCTAGAAAGAGAACGAGAAGGAATCTTAAAGGTTAACTAATCTAAACACCTTATTTTACAGGTGAAAAGAAGCTGAGGCCTCTGAAGATGAATTGACTTGCCCAAGGTCACACAGGTAAAAAGTAGCAGAACCAGGATTAGAACCCAGGTCTTCTGACTCCAAATCCAGTGTTTTTTCAACTACACCACCATCCTTCCCCCAAAGATCCTTTTTTTCCCTTCTTGGTTGGGTGAATCTCATCCTTATTTCCTGAAACAGCACCCCAGAGCCAGGGAAGTTGAAACCTTCTTGGTGATACAATTTATGAAGCCAGATGTTGACCTCAACGATACATTTGTCCTCTACAGCTCCTTCTCCTAATGAAGAAGAATTATAAAGAAAATTAAGCCATGTCTCTGCTCTTCAAGACCCTCTAGTCTAGTACCCTCTTGTCTCCTTAGACTCTGACCTGGCTGTACCATTTGTACTCAGGTGACTAAACAGCATAAGACAAGTACCAAAGAACCTATCTAAGGAACGTTGGAAGGTTCTTTCCTTATAATTCAGGTCCTGGCATGACTCCTAGGACTCTGTGTCCTGTCTGTAGATTACAATGTCTGTCATTCTTCAGAACAAACTCTAAATGCAACTACCCAGCAATTCTCCTGAGGGCACCTGTCATTTTCTTAGCACTACTGTTCTCCCAGGGCCGAAAAGCAACCCTCCCCAAGCAAAGCTAGGACTGCATACCAGTTCCTGACCTAGATACTGGTCCGAGTAGGGCAAAGAGGCCTTCTGCTTATGGAAGAAATCTGCAACCATGTTCCTGATGGGTATGGAAACATTGAAACCATATAAAACTGGTCTCCTCCTCACATTTAGCTTTATTTAGCAGTCTGCATTTTTTTAAAAAATAGGGCACATTTGGCATCTGTTCAGTTTCAAAACCCGGATCCCTGACTGGTGCCATGCAGGCTCAAAGCCCATCCCTGGATGAAAATCAGCTAGCAGATGGATGTGTTCTCAGAGAATAGCATACTAGGCTTAAATAGTCTTCTGGCCTGATTTGGTCTCAGAGAATATCCTCAATGCTGAAGTAATTCTGATGTCCCTTAAATTAACCTTCTGAGTTCTAACCTTACTCAGGGTCCAAACTTAGCCTTGAAAATGGGACCAACAAGTATGCAAAGTGATTCTGTAGACGAATTTTACTGGCTTCTTCTCATTAAAATCCAGGAAATATATCTGATCAATAGGAGAACATAATGATCTGATAGGGGTAAAAAGTTTACCTGACCCCTCACCCCCCCTTGGTGACCTGAAGGCAAAGACTTAGTGCCTGAGTGGCCTGGTCCCACAAATTTCTGTGATTTTCCCCAAAATTTGTATTCTCTCTCTATATTTCAAAATTTGCTCTCTCACCTTTACAACCTCAGATAAGGTTTCGAGACCTCAAACCTGCCAATAAAGATACATCTATATATCTAGCCTATCTATTATAGACTGCCTTGCTTAGTTTGGGGATGGGGCCTGCCTTCCCAGGCTGAGAAAGGGTCAAGCCATCACGAAGAGGAGGTGGAGGTGTGGGAAGGTATTTGGCTCACCTGGTTTTTCTTCATGAGCAGCTGCACACTTTGTAGGTTAGTTCCATAGTCTGCTGACTGGGCCAGTGGCAGCCTCTCTTCCACCCAGAGCTAAAGAAGACCAAAAATAGTGAGGGGATGTGCATCCTGAGGCTGTGGCAAAGAGGTGTTCCAGCATATGCTTTCTACAACCCATTTTTCAGACCACTGCCCCACCCTAAGTCACGTAGTGTGGTGATGTCATTTCTCAACTCAAAAACCTTCAATAGGTTCCCACTATCTACACAATAAAACAGAATTCTCACTCTGATGTTCAGTGACCTCCTCCCCAAAATGGCCCAATGTGTCTCTCTTCTCTCCTCTTCCTTTCATGTAGTTTTCATTCCAGCCAAAATGAACTCCTCTCGTTTTGTTCTCTTTGTGTCTTTGCTCACACTTGGAAATAGACTGCCCCCAACTTTGACTTTATTTCTGTCTTCTCGCTTCCTTCAAATCCAACTCTGATGTTACTCTCTCCTTGTAGTGGTCCTTGGTAAAAGTGATTTATTTCTCCTCAATTTCTAGTAGCACTTTGCTTGGATCTCACCTTTAGACCTTTCCCCTCTATCCTTTATACATAAGATTATAAGCCCTGTGAAGGCCAGTTGGATCATATTTTATCTTTGCATTTCCCCAGCCTCACTCAGAGCCTTAAACATCGTAAGTGCTTAATAGATGTTTACTGAATTGAATAGAATTGAGGGGTAAAGAGGTACTTGCTGAAAAAGACTGAGAGAAATTTGGTGACAGTGACATTATGGAGAGGGAAAGGCAGGGGACTCACCGTCTCATCCTCTATATCTCTATTGATCTGCAGCTTGGCTCTTGATGACTCCAGCTGTTTTTTCCTCTTACCCAGAGGCACTAGAAGGTCCAGGAACCGCTTCTCAATGCTTGGCTCTGTACCATCCCCTTCACCCCCAACTGGGGGCACCTGGGACAACAGCTCTCCCAACTCCTTCTTCCTCACATTCACTTGATCCTCCACCCTCTGAAACCCAAGAAATATAGTGTCAGCCCAGACTTAGAGCCCAAAGAACCCATCAAGTGGAACGAGATTTATAATCCTCCCTATTCAACCCTTCCTTTAAGGCCCAACTCATCGCATCCGCCTGGTAAAGCCTTCCAAGATGACATCAGAGGATGGACATTAGAAGTTGTTCCTTCTTTGAAACTTTATAGCACTTACAATTGCACTGATCTAAGAATAAACCACAAATCTACCCCCCAAAAATCTACCCAAAAAACCTACAAAAAGTAGCAAGCCAGCTACTGGGAAAACTAAATGTGGTCTATAATTTTTCTCCAGTTAATAGAAGAAAGATGACAATGGCAGTTATGAGAAAGATGAATTAAAAACCTTTATTTGAATAAAAATATAAATGTATAAATAATTCTACAATATGTTTATTAATATAGAAATTTTATGTAATTATCTTATAATGTATACCAATTATTTTTTCTTCTCAAAATGATCTCAGCTAAGGTGTGATGTTTCTATTTGGACTAATATAGAATATTTTTAACTTGCCTATTTTATTTAGGATATATCCTCCCCCCCACTTAAGGCAGATTACAGATAGATATATAGTATAAGATATAGCAAACACCATTAAGCATGAGCACAATTTCTCTCCTAAGAACATTTTTGCTTCTCCTAAGAGGAAAGAGATGATAACTAAGTCCACAGCAATTGAGACTTCCTTCTTTCTTCCAGTCCGTAGCCAAAGTCCCTGACTCTGTCAGACCCGTTGCTCACTATAATGTGTACCAAGGAACCCAATCCTGAGAAAGTTGTGAAATGGATGAAAGTTGTGCTTATGGATCTCCTACTTCCTAAAAGTAGCCTTCTCCCCCATGCTGTATTCCCTTAGGTGTCCAAGGTCCTCCCGTGAACCCCAATGTCACCAAGGCCTGCTCTCCTTGGGCAAATAGGCCAAACTCTGTACGTCTCTCTCCCTCTTCCCTGCCCCCTCCCCACCAAACCTCTCCTCTGCAATACAGGATTTGATAAGCTAACACTAAATGAAGGGTTAATAGCACACAGCACAGGTTTAATGTGCTAGATTGCCCAAGGGAATGTATTCTTTAATAAAGGTCAACACCTCAGTCCAAAAGACTCTCAAATGGTAGAATTTCAGACACCAGAGACAATTGGTTGAGAGGATCTGGGGGAGGCGAGCTTTCCTAGAACTCTATGCAATCATATTTCTCTAAGTGGCTGCCTACTCTACTTCACACAGGACAGCCCTCTTACTATTTATGCTCACCAATGGCTGGAGGTGGGAAGAACTATGGCCACAGCTGCTTGATGCCCTTGCTTCTGCAGGTATTAAGAGAGAAATGCACTATCCCCCCCATTCTTGGTCTTGTCTGTTATTCACATCCATGGAGATGGAGACACGGCTAAATTTTAGGGGAAGCAATGCTACACTTCCCATCTAAGGAATGGACACATGGACCTATCTCCACTAGTCACCACCAGTGATCAATCACAGTCATCATCAATCAAGAAAGCACTAAAGGAAAAAGAGTCAATGAGGCAGTATTCTGAGGGAAAGGATAAGAATAGGGCCTAGGACATCTGAGTTCTTATCCTGGCTCCATCACTAACCAACAGCTTTACATTTTCTAAATTGCATCGTCCTCATCTATGAAGTAGTGTGCTAGAACCAAAGCTCCACAAGAAAATCCTTTGTAACTATAAAACTATACAACTTGCTCACATACCTTCAACTTAGTCAGCATCCGGTTAACACTAGTCAGGTCTTTGCCAGGGTCATCAGACCGCAGCTGGTCCTCCATGGCACTGATCCATTTGTTGAGGTCAGCATACGTTTGGGCATGCAGGTCTGAGCGACTGGCAGCAAAGAGGTGCTGGGCTTTCTCCTGCGTGGTGGACTGCAGCTCGTCCCAAAGCCGGTGCAGCTGCCTCAGTCGTTGGGTCACTACATCCGTAAACTGTGGCTTCTCCTCTATAAGCTGTTTTCCCTCCTGCATGGGCAATAAAGAAGAGAGCTCACCATGAGGTCTCCAGGTATGACTGGGGAGACATCCTTCTACAAGAAGAAGGCAGTGTCGGTGACCACTGAGGTAAGGTACTGAAAGAACAGATAAAGAATTGCGTTGGGAGCAGAATCCCAAAGTCAAGAAAAGGACCAATTCAAAGACAGTAAAAACACGCAGAATTCTGGCTTTGCAGGGGACATGTTTCCAGAGTGATGAGCAGCAACTTAATGAGGCAATAGGAGTTGGGAGAAGGAAACAATTTCACCAGCTTGTGCTAAAAACGAAATAAACCAGAAAACTTAGAAGTTCACAGCTACATAATTTGTCCAAAATCTCCCTGCCAAACCACCTCTAATACAAAATTTCTCTTCCTTTGCATTCTACCTCCACTCTTTACTGTATCCTCCAGGCTCTTCTTTTAGGACTCTTCCTCTTGAAATGATTTTAATCTGATTTTAGTTGCATAGAAACATATATGTGGCAAGGCCCCCTGACAATATCTGTCCTACACTTGTTCTATGTTGGGCAAATACTAGAAGATACAAAAGAAAGTGGAAAGAGCTCTGGATTTAGAGTCGAAAGACTTCGGTTTAATCCCAGCTATGGAGTTGGAGTTCGTCAGCTGTGAGATGTCGACCAAGTTAACTAACCTTTCTCCTCCTTGACTTCTTTCTCTATAACTGAGATAGTGACACATGTATTAACAACCTCATAGGATTGTTTGTGAGAGCCATGTGAAATAGGAATGTGAAAAAAAACTTTGCTTTTACAAAGTGTGAAATAAAATAAGCCTTTTTTTCTTAAAAAAAAAAACATATAATTTCAGGTAATAGAATGCAAAATTCCTGGGTCTAATTCTTGTCATGTTTTAAACTGTGATAGTCATATAATCCCTTCTTTTTGTCAAATCTCTTGGTTTTTCCATCTATAAGATGATAAAAATAATCATTCACCATCCTTTTGCACATCTCTATGGTATGGTGAGAATTAACAGGTGGGAAGTTAGATGATGTAGTAGATGGAGGACAGGGTCTGGAGTCAGGAAGACTCCTCTTCCTGAATTCAAGTCTGGCCTCAGATATTTACTAGCTGTGTGACCCTGGACAACTCACTTCAGCCATTTGTCTCAGTTTCCTCATTTGTAAAATGAGCTGGGGAAGGAAACAGTAAAACTCTACCAGTATCTTTGTCAAGTAAACCCCAAATGAGGCCACAAAGAATTGTACGTGACCGAACAACAACAGGAACACCTGGATCTACCTAATTCTAGACAGCATTTTGTGCCCCTTAGATGAGGAAAACTAAATATGACCATGAACAATTACCATTATCCTGGCAACATGCCTTAAGGGACCTTGACTAGCTTTTGTTGTGGTGTCCAGAATGTCCAGGGAACAACTCTTATGTCCTGACAGACACTGACCCTGGTAAGTCACCAACCAACTCTGCTATAATGGGGTTGATACTACAGGAGCTTGAGAGGCTTAATTTGTGTCTATTTATGGGTGATTCCTGAATAAAAAGAGCTATTAAAATGAAATTATTGCACCTCCAAATCTTAGGATTCCAAGAATTTTGCTCTTCCTGGACACAGCGTTAGTCACCATCTGCTTTACCTTATCCACTTTCTCCAGCCATCCTTGGTTGGAAGCCAGTTCCGCCATGAATGCTTGATGCTTCTGCCATTTGTTGTGCAAGTTCCGGGCTTCTTCATAGGAAATATCTTGAGATGATAGTAGCTTGTCATTGATCCAGAGGGTGAGCTGTAGGCAGAAAACTTAGGTTGAATCCTCCACAAACATGAGGATGCTCTGATTCTCAAGGACTCAGAACAAATCTACCATCCATCAGGCTTGTGAAAGAAGTGCTTTCACAGTTCAATGGGCTAAGGAGAAAGTGTGAAAATGAGAAAATTTTTACTCCACTTTCCTCTCCCTATCAGGCTTGACAGGGAAAGCCCCTTCCCTAGTTGGTGCTGGAGTTCTTCTTCTAGAGTTAACATTGAGCTTCAATAGAAATTAAAGCTATCTATAGTTACATGAAAAAAATTCTCTAAATCACTATTGATTAGAGAAATGAAAATTAAAACAACTCTGAGGTTCACATCTATCATATTGGCTAATATGACAAAACAAGAAAATGATAAATGTTGAAGATGTGGGAAAGTTGGAATACTAATTTATTACTGGTGGAGTTGTGAGCTGATTCAACCATTCTGGAGAGCAATTTGGAACTACTCCCATAGGGCTATAAAAATGTGCCTACCCTTTGACTTAGGAATACCAGTTCTAGGGCTATATTCCAAAGAGATCATAAAAATGGGAAAAGGACACACATGTACAAAATATTTATAGTAGCACTTTTTGTGATGGCCAAGAACTGGAAATCGAGGGGATGGCCATCAATCGGGGAATGGCTGAACAAGTTGTGTGGAATACTATTGTGCTATAAGAAATGATTACCAAGAAGATGTCAGAAAATCCTGGAAAGACTTATATGAGCTGATGCTGAGTGAAGTGAGCAGAACCAGAACACTGTTCACAGCAACAGCCATGGTGAGGGATGGCTAGGTGGTGCAGTGAATAGAGCACTGGTCCTGGAATCAGGAGGACCCGAGTTCAAATCTGGCCTTAGACACTTAACACTTACTAGCCATGTGACCCCAATTGCCTTGCCTTCCCCCCTGCAAAAAATAAAATAAAACAAAACAAAACAAAATAACAGCAACAGTGTGCAATGACTGACTTTGATAGACTTAGCCCTTCTCAGCAATGGAAGGACCTAAAACAATTCCAAAGGACTCATGATGGAAAATACAATATACATACAGAGGAAGAAGAACCACAGAATTGGAATGCAAAGCGAAGCAGACTGTTTTCTTTTTTTGTTGTGTTTTGTTTTTTTCTTTCTCATGGTTCCTCCTATTTGTTCTGGTTCTGCTACACAACATAACTAATGTGAAAGTATGTTTAATGGGAATGTATATGTAGAACCTATATCATATTGCATGCTGTCTTAGGGAGAGAGGAGGGAAGGGGAGAAAATTTAAAACTTGTGGAAGTGAAAGTTGAAAACCAAAAAATAAATAAACTAACTTAAAAAAAATTGGGCTTCCATTTACTTGTCCCACACATTCTTCTAACTGCCCAACTTTCTGGTCTTGAACCCAATTTATAACATTGTTTGCAACTCTATTATCTTATCTTCTATGGATAAGAAACACTTATTTTCTATTGTAAACTTTTTATTTATGAAATGTATCACCCTACTAAACTGGAAACTCCTTGAGGGCAGAGGGATTGTTATTTAGTACCCATGCCTGTCACCACATGATACTTTAAAAAATCAGACACTTGATCTTGCTAAATTAATTAACCTATTAACTTATTGAACTTATTAAGTTACCTTCTTGGATCTTTAAATTGCAGCTAAGATATTGCTAATGAACAGAGGGCAAATGTTTGATGAAGAATGAGGTCAAGAATAGATTCATAACCATAAACAACTTAAGAAGCATGGTGATGGGTATCAAATATTTCTAATATATGAAATCTCATACAGTGTCAACTAATATCCAACCATCTATAAGAAGCCTTCCCCCTTCTGGCTTAATGCTCATGCCTTCGCTCTGAGACATCTTCAACTGATGCTGAAAACATCTTGTTTGTACATAGTTGTTTGCATGTGTTCCTTCATTAAACTGTGAGCCCCTTGAAGGCAAGGGTTGTTTTGGCCTTTATTTGTATGTCCGGCACTTAGACTAATTCCTGGCATATAGCAGAAGCTTAATAAATGCCGGCTGACTTGACTGGGTGTGCTAATGCTGGGAATACGCCTGCACCATTCCAAAGCATCCCTTTCCAAAGTCATGGAGCAGGTAAAGGCAAGGGCTAGTGAGTATAAAGTTGAGTTGTGGAGTCTGGGACAGAGGAAGCAGGTAATTCCCGTCAAGTCAGGTCATCAGGAAGGTCCTGAACTTTCTATCAGGCTACTTTTACTAGAGACAATATAAAGCCAGAAGAAAAAGCAAGGCTGCCAGGGGACATCTGAAATGACAGGGGGTCAAGTCTTTGGGATTTCTTCTGGTTTTTTTCCCCCTTGTACAATCACATATTTTTTAATAGATTTGGAAGGGATTTTAAAGGCTTTGGGGATGGAGTAGGGGGTGAGGAGGTCCTTTAATCCTAGATAATTCTTGAAACCCTTCTTCTAGAGTACTACCTCCTGACAGTTTTGTAGGAAGTTCTGAAGATCCAAGTTGTCTCTCAGGAGAAGTGCTGCTTCCTGGGATTTCTCATTATTCTTCTTGTGCCTAGAAGGAAAGATGGTCAAGAGAAAGTCACAAAAATATAGGAAATAACAGTCCCCTTCCACTGATTTATTGCCAAGGTCTTGGGAATAGAATGCCAGGCCTAGAGTCACAAGGACTTGAGTTCAAATTTGGCCTTAGAGCCCGACAAGCTGTGTGACCCTGGATAAGTCACTTAACCTATTTGCCTCAGTTTCCTCATCTGTAAAATGAGTACAATAACTTACCTCCCAGGGCTGTTGTGAAGATCAAATGAGATCATAATTATAAAGCATATAGCATACTGCCTGGCACATAGTAGGTGCAATATTGTTAGCTACTAGCTATTACTATTATTAACAACTATGTAATCAAATATTAGAACATTAGACCTTACAGAAGAGGTTCTTCTTCTTTTTTTTTTTTTTTAGGCAACCAAGGTTAAGTGACTTGCCTAGGGTCACACAGCTAGTAAGGGTCTGAGGCTGAATTTGGACTCGGGTCCTCCTGACCTCAGGGCCAGAGCTCTCTCCACTGTGCCCCCTAGCTGGCCTCCCAGAAGGGATTCTTCACCCTTTTTGTGTCATGGATCCCCTTTTCATTACTGTAAGAAATATTAAATTTCAATTAGAGGTTAGTAAAAATAGAGACGACTATTTTTCTGTCAAAGTTTATAGGCTCCTGAAAGCTACAGACCCCAGATTAAGTACTCCTAAAGTTAATCCAACTTTTTACCTGATAGGCCTCCCCTAAGGACTGGATTACCTGTCCTCAATCAGCAGTACTTTTTCCTTAATTTTGTCGGAGTAGATGTTTCCCTCATCGACCAGCTTGTTTCCAGAGGCCACAGTGTTCAAGATCTTATCCTGGTTATTCTCCATGGACACCAAGAAATCCTCAAACTTACGGATCCCAGCTTCTGCAGCTTCTAATGAATCTGAAGGCTCCAGGTGAGCAAGAGTATATTCCTATTGGAGTAAATTCCAGGATGGGGGTATGAAGCCAAACAAGAGTGGCAGCCAGGAAAACTCTGAGGGCTCAAGTCCTTCCCTGTGATTTCCCAAAATACCTTTGCGGGTCTTATAATATGGGATGTCAAGCCATTCAGGGAGAAATTTAGGTCACTATCTTGGCTCCCCTACTCTAATAGACTAAAGGAGAAAGCGTGATGGTCAGCTTGACACGTGGGGATGGAAAAACTAAGTAAAGTTGGGAAAAGGGAGGATTCAGGGGGAGAAACTCAATCCCAATAACTAAAAGACATCCTCAGTCTCTCCCCTTGCTGCCAAAAGATGTCTTCTTTTGTCCCTCTACCCCTCTGCCACCTCCTTCTCTATACCTGATTACTCAGGATTCCTTCTGCCTGTTTGGCATCCTTTTGGAACTCCTGGAAACCAAGGCACTGGGAAAGGAACTGGCCTCGGTTCTCCCACATCTTGCAGAGGGCATCCCAGCCTGTGTCCACACCTTCAAGCCTCTGGCCCAGGAGCTGGTACTCTGGGTCAGTCTGGCCCCGGATCACCTTCTCCCCAGAAACCTTGACATTCTGGTAGTCATCTTTGTGTCCATCAATCTCATCTTTGATGGCTGCGTGCTGCTGGAGGAGCTGCTCAGCCTCGGGCAAGGAGTCAGGTGCATCTTCTGAAGCCACAGCCTTTTGTGCCATGAACAGCCATGCCTGGAAGTCATCGAGGTCTTGCAGGAACTTCTGCAGCTGACTGGCCTCACCTAGGGATGCTTCCTGACCCTTCAGGGCTTGCTGCAACTTCTGCCACAACTCCTCAATGTAAGCCTGCCGCTTCCCAATGTTCTCCTGCAATTCAGGATGCTCCTGGATCAGTCGCTGGGACTCCCGCTCTAGAGCACCCATCCGTGATTGGATAGCAGCCACATCCCGCTCTAGTCCATAGAGTTTCCGCTGGATGGCAATCACTCCTGCTAGGTCCCGCCCAAGATCCTTTGTTGACTCTACCACCTCTGTCTTGTCCAGAATCCACTTGCCTGTCTCCTCACAGTCCACACAATAGTTGTGTACACTGAGTGCAGAGTCCACTGCCTTCCGACACTCAGACACCATGGTCTGGAATGTCTCCCATCTGGTGGGAAGAGAAAAAAACAAAATACATGGTTGTTTGTGGATGGTGTTTTCTTCCCAGGTCCATCACACTAGTAGCGGAAAGGAATCTAACAGGGAAAGGAAAAAAAATATTTGCTAACACTTTCTAAGGTAACGTAGGAACAAATACGGGTCTAAAACTTAAAAGAAACCAGATTGGATCTGTAAAGAAATAGGTTTATGAGAAGAGGGGAATAAGAAATTTAGTTCAAGTAGAGAATGGAAAACCAAAGTACTCCAGACTACTGACATTCATGTATTATACTGCTATATTACGTGTGGGTGGATTTGGGAAGGTACAGTAGATACGGTGGTAAGCTAAGAGCTTTCCAATAGGATTCATCTAAGTGCTATGTTCAGTCTTCCAAGGAAGGGATTTGATATCTCACAAAGATATGCCCACAATATTCACGGCAGATAGGACCTTAAAATATAAGCTCCTTGAAGTCAGGGGCTTTTTTGGTTTGTTTTTGCATCCTAAGCACCTGATGCAATGTTTTGCACATAATAAGCAAAAAAAACCTTTCTGGAAAAAAAATTGTTTAATGAAATAAGCTGAATGTCCTTCATTATTATTATATCGCTGTATACGGGAGTGAAAATGTGTTATAGCGGAAAGATTGTGGGAGTCGGAGTCAGAAAAAAAGGAACTAGGAGTTTAGGTTTGCCATTACAAGCTTATTTGTAAGTAAATCCCTTCGTTTCATTGAGCTTTACCTATAAAATGGGAATAATACTTATGTTGTGGTTTAATATTTTGTAATTGATTAAGTACTAAATATGAGTCATCAGCACATAATATTAACATATGGGTTTATTATAGTATGCTGGAGATACATCAATTCAGTATTTGTTGAATGTTTAATATGAGTAAGGCACTGTCTTAGGTGCTCCTAGGTGGGGTACAAAGATGGATAAAACATGATCTCTGCCATGTGGTTTCCATTTCCGCCATTTTACTAAAACACCTCTCTCTGAAAACCACTTCCAAAGCACAAAATTCAAAGGACTGTGAGATGCATAGTGAGTGGGAATAGGCAATATCCCTTTACCAGTGAAGAACTGTGCACAAAAAGAAGAATGGAGTAAAGACATGCCAGCCCAGAAAAGGAGTTAGGCTGATCCCATAATTAGGTTGATCTCATAATTAGATTGATTACGTAGCAAATGATAACAGATAAACAGAGCATGTGCTCCACTGGTATCCATGCAAGGATACCTGGCAAGGACTCTAGGAAAAAGACTGAGGATCTAGCAGAGGACAAGAGCAAAGGATGTACAAGATTAGGGATGGACGGGTTAGGATCTGTTCCCCTCGACTCAGTATTCACAGCAAATCCACACAACTGCAAGTTGAAGTTATTTTCTGATCATATATTTAGAATGGAAGGGAACTGGGAGACATTCTAGTCCCACCTCCACATCTGACATATGAAGAAACTTAGGTTAAGCAAGGATAAGGATTGCCCAAGGTCATAGAACTTGCTAAGAAGTGATGGGGACTGGAACTGTCTACCAGGCTGTGGTGCTTTCCTGTTGTTACCACAGAGAGGCAGTGTCACACAGAGAAGAGAGTAAGAAGAACCTGGAACTCTGCTGTGCTCTTGCGGAACTGCTATGAACAAGTCACTTAACTTTTATCAGTCGTTTCCTCAGCTGAAATGTGGACAACACCTACTATTGTAACTTTATTTAGGGAAAAGCTTTTATTTTTAAATTTTTATATAATCACAATAGTCCCTCAACTACAAAATGAGAGGGCTGTCCTAGATTGGGGCTATCAAACTCATAAAAATGTTGGTGTTGTTCCATCATTTTTAAAAACCCATTTAGGTTTTCTTGGCCGATCCTGGAGTGTTTGCCATTTTCTTCTCTGGCTCATTTTATAGATGAGGAAACTTAGGGGTTCAGGGTTAAGTGACTTGCCCAGGGTCACACAGCTAGTAAGTGTCTAAGGCCAGATTTGAACTCAGGAAGATGAGTCTATAGAATGTCCTATACAGAACATAGAAATGGGGGCCAGTAAATTGTACAAATTGGGCAGCTGGGCGGCACAGTGGAGAGAGTGCTAGGTCTGGAGTCAGGAAGACTCACATTCTTGAGTTCATATCTGGCCTCAGATACCATCTGTGTGACCCTGGGCAAGTCATTTAACCTTGTCTTCCTCAGTTTTCTCATCTGCAAAATGAGCTGGAGAAAGAAATGGCAAACCACTCCAGTATATTGAAAAGTCAGACATGATTGAAACAATTGAGTTACAACAAACAATAGCATTCTACTCATATTAGTATGGTCTAATGATTCAGCTAAATACAGTGGATCATGTTTCATTCATTTGGGTCTTCCTTTATTTTTGTGAAAATTGTTTTGTAGTCTGATTTATTTTGTAGTCTTGTGTGTAACTAGGTAAATGCCCTGATACAGGGTTACTTTAAGTGACATTTCTCTCTCTCTTCTTGATTTGTTAGAAATGCTGATGATTTTATAGATTTGTGTTGCAGCCTACTGTCTGCAAAAGCAATTATCTTAATTCTTATTAATTCTCTAGAATTTTCTAAGTAAACCATAAAATAATCCACAAAAAGATAACCTGGCCTTTAATTTCCAATGTTTATTCCCTCAATTTACTTCCTTTGACTTAGTGTGCTAGCCAGCATTTCTAGAACTATGTTAATATCAACTGTGATAGTCAGCATCTTTGCTTCATTTCTGATCTTACTGGGAAAGTTTCCAATGTTTTTCCATTAAAAATAATGCTAACTCTAAGTTTTAGATAAATGGTTTTTTTAAACATAAATGAATGTTATGTTACAGACTTGTTCTGCATCTGATGATATAATCATGTAATTTTTGTTTTTCAATTATTCATGTGATTTATTTTGCTAACGGTTTTTCCTAATGCTGAATCATCCTTGTATTTCTGATATAAATACAACTTGGTCAAAATGAGTATTTTGGGGATACAGCACTATATATAATTAGTCATTGTTGTAATACTTTTACATAGATGTTCATTAGTGATTTTGATATATAGTTCTCCTTCTCTGTTTTATCACTCCCCTCGTTTGACCAACAAACCTATTTTTCCCCCAAAAGTAAAGAAAGCAAGCATGTTACCAAATCCTGAGACAGTTAATGTAGTAGGGAGATTATTTTATTCTTGAAAGTTTGATCAAATTCACTTATCCAGAAGAATTCATTTATTAATTACTCAATTTAACTTTACGAAATCAGGATTAGGTGAGATAGCCTTTGTTTTGTGAATTTTGGCATTTTAGGTTTTTGTAGCTAATCCTCTATTCCATATTGGTTTTCAGTTCTGTTGCCATTTGTTGGTATGGTAATTTGATAATTTTCTTTATTTCCTCTCCATTTGTTGTGAAATCTCCTTTTCAATTTGCTAATTTGGTCTTGCTGTCTCTTTTAAAAAATCAAATTAGCTAATAGCTTATCAATTTTCTTACTCTTTGAAAAATAGCTCTTTATTTTATTTAATGAGTTAATAAAGTTTCTAATTCTGTTAAATTTGCCTTTAAATCTTTAAAATCTTTATTTTGTGTTTATTTTTTAATTAATTTTTTTAACTTCTTGTTCAATTCATTATTTTTCTCTGTTGTTAATATAATGTTCAGGCACACACACATGTACACACACACACATTCCCTTAGGAACAACTTAAGTTTTAATTGTTTCTATGATTAGGTATTGGGTCTTTGGCCCACTCATTATTTAACACACTCTGTTTTAGTCTCCTTTTAGGTCTATGTCATTTGGTTATATTTCCTTAATTGAGTACCATTTTAAGTGTGCTACAGCCTGTAAAGTATGTGTTTAAGATGTCTTGCTTTCTGAATTTATGTGTGCTCTGTACCCTAGCATGTAAAGGATTAGATCCCGCAGAAGCCTGAGAAATATGCGTATTCTCTATCTTATTCAGAAGTCTCCGTTGTTCTTTCACATCCAGTATGCCCAACACTTTATTCAAATCTAATTTCATTTTCACTTATTTTTCTGTTAGTTTTGTAATGTTAATACCATTTAACATTAGTGTCTAACTAGCTCCTTTTTCATTTCAGTAAGCTTTTCCTCAAAGAATTTAATTGACATGCTATAAAGTGTATGGACATTTAATATTGATATTGTTTCATTATACATGGTACTTTTAGTCCCAAGGTTGTCTCCCTGCTTGTCCCTATTCTAGGTGTTGAGGTTTGCTGTCATCTTACATGTAAGCATGTAAGAATATAATACATGTAATTACATGTAATCAATTCTTTCTTTTCTGGATACAGCTTGAGTATAACAGTTTTTTCCCCAGCCCCTTACTTTGTTTTATTTATTTATTTATTCAGCTTTTTGGGGGGTTGAGTGACTTGCCCAAGGTCACACAGCTAGTTTTGTGTGTGTGTGTGTGTGTGTGTGTGTGTGTGTGTGTGTCAAGTGTCTGAGGTTGGATTTGAACTCAGGTCCTCCTGACTCCAGGGCCAGTGCTCTACTTACTGTGTCATCTAGCTGCAGCCCTTTACTTTGAATCTGATTATCTAAGATGTGTTTTTTGTAAGCATCAAATGATTTAGTTTCATTTCCTCATCCATTCTACCATTGGTTTCCTCTTTATTGGTAAATTTGGCCACCCTTTTCCTCTGTGTCCCACCCAATAGCTCCCACCTCAGAAACTCTCATTGTTTAGGTATTATTAAGGAAATAATGACATTTAGGAAATTATTAAGGAAATAAGTAATGTGTATGCTCGGGAGAATATGTTAGGAAATTAACATTAGATTTTGGAGGGTATTATCTCTGTCCAGGTCCATGATTTCCTAAGTAGAGGGAAATACAATTGTGAAAATTCCCTTCAATGATGGAAACTGCTAATTCCCCTAACTTAGAATCTTAGTGTATTGGCTCGGACACTAAAAGATTAAATGACTTGAGCAGGGTCACGCCTTGCTTGTCAGAATCAAGACTTGAACCCACGTCTTCCTGACTCCTAGCCTAAATTCATTAGATCATACTGCCTCTGAATATACAACCAATAACTATGGACAACATATGAATGGATGGAAAAGCATTTATAACTACCAATTACTGTACTAAACTCTAGGAATATGAATAAGAAAATGAAGACAACCCATGCCCTCAAGGAGCTTATTATGTTATAATAGGAGGACTATATATATAAATATATAAACATGTATGTTTGTGTATGTATATACATATATACACACATACATATACACACACATGTATGTATGTATAGACACATTTTGGTTCCAGAAGTAGAAAAGGGCTGGGTGTGGGGGGAAATCAGGAATTGCATGGATTTGGTAAAATAGCCAAGGAGTGAAGTAAAGTGTGGCTGGAGCCAGTGTTAGATATAGTGACTGAGGCAATCACTAAGCTCTCCCCAAGGTGGGAGTTCTGAGCATGAAAGTGTCAAGTACTCCAGGGCTTTCATCTTCATATTTTCTCTCTTTCTCTCTTTCTGTGTGTGTGTGTGTGTACACACTTTATACTTTATAGCAAGGCAGTGGCCTACGTAGGACAACTACGTGAGTAAAAACAGTTGAAAGAAGCAAAATTAATCTTTTATATTTTGTTGGAAACAACTATGCAGACTTCTAGGATGTGATGTCTCCTGGCCCTTTGCCGAGACCACAGCTGACAGAATCTTTTAAAAGGACACGCTTCACTCCCTGTGTCATCAGCATCCTTTGGGATATCTGCAGGTCTCTCCCTGAACCTGAAACCTTCTCATCAAGCTGAAAGCTGACATGGGCCTGTTGCTAGATTGCTGTTCACATAACAGTTCTGGTATTGTCTGTGATCAGGTTGTATAACAGGCATAATGGGCCTGGTCCTGGAGCTATAACATTGCTTTTGGAACTTAGCTGACCACTAAAGCAGTTTATTAATTCCCATTCCTCTCCTTCAGCCAGGCCCATCATCCTCTAATTAGCTTGTTGTGTGCATTTCATCTCTTTGGTTCTGTAGTATAGCTGGCCACTGAGCCGTGTTAATGCCATGCATGAGAGTCACTATGGGAACCCAATGAATGAATAAGAATTGAGGTTCAGGAAAACCACATCCTATGAAAAGCCTTGGAACTTTCCCTAATTCTTAGAGCAAAGTAGGGCTGATACCGGACAGTAACCTGGCCAGTGACTGGCCAAACAATAATGGCCTTGGGGAAAATGGTCTCAGCCAACCAGCTGTGAAACACTGAAATTGGATAAGATGTGAAATTGGGCTTACTTTGACATGTACAAGTAAGAGAAGTGAAAAAAGAACAAACAGAAATTTCTCAGATCAGAGGGGTCAAATATACAGTCCAATGTGGCCAACACTCTTTAAGCATCTCAAACCAGATTTAAGCGTAATCGGGAAATATATAATAAATGTAATAATAAAATAAATAAAGTAAAATAAGCAATAAAACATAGAACATAGATAATGTTAACATGAGGTTTTCAAAGTCAACACAGGGATCTTCATGTATGGTTTAGTTTCCATCTGAGTTTGACACCTCTTAGATGACGGATGGCCTGATTCTATTCCTAATTTTGTTTCATGACTTTGGGCAGATTACTCTCTCAAGTTATGACTCAATTTTTCTCCATCTGAAAACAAAGAGACTAATGTCCCCAATGGAAAGGGTGTAGCAAAGATTCACACTGAGCTTCTAAGAGGCACTGAGGAAGGCTGTAATTACAAGGCAGTCAGAATTGCTCATCCACTAGAGGGAAAAAGACATTTCAGCATTTATTTACTGCCTTGGCTAGAACCAGCACTGCTTCTTTTTAAAAATCTGGCCTTCCTTGCCAATTCCAGAATACCTGAATCACCAAACGAAAAAGTTAACTTAATGAACGTTCTTTTTAACCCAGACTCTAGTTCAGAGCATTGTAGAGGATAACAAGGGCTACATAGAAAGCCACAGAAAGTTTCTTGTTCCTCCCTCACCTCCAGTCCAGTCCAGACCGAGTTTACAAGGTCTATAAAATCACCTTCCTACTAGGAAGGAAGCTGGATAGTCACTTAGGACTTGGGAAAGAAGGAGAAACCTTGCATAGACATGTTCAAGTAACCAATGTTCCAAAGGGTAGAGACCTTCAATCCTATAAAGTGACTCCTCAAAGAACAAATTATGCCATGTTCTTGTCCAATGCCCCTTTGTCTCATGGTAATTTTCAAGTTCTGAAGGGTTAGTTCATCTAAGCATATTTTTGCATTGTAAATAACTTCTATTGCATGGTTATATTGGGGTTTATCTTGGAAATTAAATTCATAATAAAAAATCTAAAGATAAAATGAAATATTTATTTCACTTTAAAGCAGTAGTTCTCAACCTGTGGGTCATGACCCTTTTGGGTGTCGCCTAAGACCATGGGAAAACACATATTTCCAATGGTCTTAGGAACTGAGATACTGCTCCTCTATCCATCTCCAGGTGGGTCCGCCCACATGCAGATACACCCACATATGAGTATTAAAGGGTCGCGGCATTAGGAAGGTTGAGAACCATTGCTTTAAAGAGACAGCCAAGAATTGTAAAGTCCATTGTTTCTTAATGTTTTTATTATTATTCTCTAAGAACAGATGGCTTCCCTGGTCCCAGCTGGTCCAAGAGTCAGAGTATCTGGGTTCAAGTCCCAATTCTGCAACCAAATTACCAGGTGACCGTGGGCTTAATTTAACTTTTGTGGACCTCAGCTTCTCTATGTAAAATGAGGTTTAGATTAAATGGTCTCTGAGATTGCTTCCAATTCTAAAATTCTTTGATTGAAAGACAATACTTGTTAAGAAGCCTTGAACAATATGAAGGAAGGACCTGGGTAAAGAACCAAGAGAGCCTCCAATTTGGAACTATAGGGCACGCTTGCTGGGAGGCAACAGAAGAGCAATAATCCAAAGAGATGTTCAACCCAGATATCATGCATACATGCAGGAAGACTGAAGAAAGTGGAGCCTGTGAAGGTGAGAGAATTGGGGAGAAGGAGAGGGAAGTTTTGTGGAAGTCATGGCCTTCGGGCTAAGTGATCCAGGTTTTACTTTTAACTTTGCAGAGGCACGTGTTAGTTTCTCTTACATAGAAAATATAACCCTTCTTGACTTTTCTGCAGCCTTTGACAGAATTGATCATTTTCTTCTTTTCAATAATCTCTTCTCTCTAAGGTTTTGGAACATCACTCTCTCCTGGTCCTCTTCCTACCTGTCTGACTGCTACTTCTCACTCTCCTTCACTGGATCTTCATCCAGGCAATGCCCACTAACTGGGACTCCCACAGTGCTCTGTACTCAACCTTCTTCTCCTCCTTCTATATTCTTCACTGGATGAGCTCACTTCTTAGCTCCCATGGATTCAATTACTGTCTTTACGCTGATGATCTCAAATCTACTTATACAGCCTTAACCTCTCTGTTGATCACATTTCTAACTGCCTATTAGACATGACAAAGGATGTCCAGTAGACAAAGGATGTTAAGCTCAATATGTCCAAAAGTGAACTCATTCTTCTCCTCAAGCTTCTCCAGCTTCCAAACCCCTATTACCGTCAAGGGTACCACAGTCCTCCCAATCCCCCAGACTCACAACCTAGGTGTCATCCTTGACTCCTCACTTTCTCTTTCCTCCCAATTCCAATTTGTTGCCGAGATCTGTTGATTTCACCTATGCAACATGTCTCTAATATGTCCCTTTCTCTCCTCCAATACTGCCACCACCCTAGTGCAGGCCCTCATCTCCCCATGCCTGGAATACTCGAAATAGCCTATTGGTTGGTCTTCCTGCGACAAGTCTCTCCACATTCCAGTCTCATCCTCCATTTAACTACCAAAGTTATTTTCCTAAAGCCTAAGTCCAACCATGTCTCCCTGTACACACACACACACACACACACACACACACACACACACTCACTCTCTCTCTCTCTGTCTTTCTCTTTCTCTGTCAATAAACTCCAGCAGCCCCTAGGATTAAACACAAAATCCTTGTGTAGGGTTCAAAGAACTTTATAATCTAACTCCTACCTACCTTTCCCGTCTTCTTATATCTCACACCCGACCCTACCCCACCACCAAGTACTCTGATCCAGTGACACTGGTCTCTTGACTATTCCTCAAACAAGACACTCCATCTCTCACCTCTAGGCATTTTCCCTGGGTGTCCCCCATGCCTGAAATGCTCTCCTTTCTCATCTCTACATCTTCATTTTCTTCACATCACACCTTCTACAGAACGCCTTTCCCAATCTCTCTTAATTCTAGTGCCTTCTCTCTATCACTTATTGACTGACTGACTGCATTACATAGCAAAGTAATCATATGACTAGGAAAAACAAACAAACAAATCACTAGTGACTGAGGTCCTGGACATGGCATCTCAAAGACTGCACATGGACACGGTTGATATTTCTATCTTTCTTTCCAATAGAGGATTATGACTTTAAGAAGTGAATAATTTTATGTAGATGATAAAGAACAGAATTTGATTATTTCAGGCCATGGCTAATGATACATGAAGGGTTCCTAGGTGAAATGTAGCTTGTGAAAATTAAGTCTGGCAGAAAATTCAACAACTTGAGTAAAAGGAAGGAACATGACTAGATGAAAACCATAAAACTATATACAGTTACACACAACTAAACATAACACAGAAAGAATACGAGTGAGAGAAATGCTCAGGACAGTCATTTTTGTCACAGAAATAACACCTAATACCAATAATATACAGAGTGTGAGTACTTTAACCCTGAATACCTCTCTGACAAAGGGAAGTGAATGCACTGGCTAGAATAGAATCTTTTGGCTTGCCATTATCTATGGATGAAAGAGGGCACGTGTCATAAAAGGAAGGTACCATTTTTCTCTTCTCAGACAGAGAAATACACTAGGAGATAAGTGAATGCACTGGCAAGAATGGAGTCTTTTTGCTTGCCAAGATCTATGGATAAAAGAAGGCATATGTCATGAAGGGATGGCACCATTTTTCTCTTCTCTGATACAGAGAAATGCATCAGGAGCTAAAGTGAATGCACCGGCCAGAATGGAATTTTTAGGCTGACCAAGATCTATGGATGAAAGAGGGGATGGTACATAAATTATGGGATGGCACCAATTTTTCCTCACCCTAGAAGAGACTGGGAGGTTATCAAGAGAAGAAGATATATAACAACACAAAGGGCTGGGAAAAGAGCATTCATATTAAGTGAGGAGCCAGAATGAGGGTGGGAGTACTCACTGACACTTTGGCTATTATCTCTGTACTACTAATGATAACCAGAAGCTTGAGTTTGCCAAGAAGGATGAGGGTGAGGCTTTTCCCTTTCTGATATCACATCTTTTTTCTCTTCCTCTCCCATGTGAAGCAAGCTCCAGAATCCACTTTCAAAAAGAACTTGGCATGTCTCCCAAACATGAGGATAGGGATAAATCTAAAACCCCGTACTCAGATAAAAAAAATCATGTGAAAAGACCTAATGATCTCATGCAAGTACAAACTCAGTATGAGGCCCAGTGTGACAGTCATGACTAACAAAAAGGGTAGAGCACTATTGGTCAACATTAACAAATATGTTCGATAGATTGGGGGAGGTAAAAATCTTATGCTTTGCACTGATTAGACGAGGCCTGGAGGATTATTTCTGTTCAAGTTTCCACATTTTAAGAATATATTGACACACTAGATTATGTTCACAGAAAAGTGACCATCCACTCTTTTAAAAAAGCATTTACTGGACAGATTCTATAACAAAGCTAGGAAGAAAATAGGATCAAAGCATTTAGAGGCAGAAAGAAATTTATGGACTGGTTAGTTCAATTCACTCATTTTAAAGATTAAGAAAATGAGGCCTAGAGAGGTAAAGTTACTTATACAAAGATACATAAGGCTGCTAAAAAAAAAGATTCTACTTTTAAGGTATTTTTGTTCCTATTATGCTTTAAACTCCCACTAAGGGAGTCACTAGGAGAAGAATTGTTTTAGGTCTGGATGAGGCAGTCTCATGTACTAGAAAGAACACTGGCTTTAGAGTCAGAAGGACTAGTTCCAAATCCTAGTTCTGATCCTTAATTACCTACGCGATGGGCAAATCACTTTTATGTTCTCACCCTCAATTTCCTCATTTGCAAAGTTAGGATCTTAGATTAAGTGATATCTAAACATCCTTAGCAGTCCTAAATAAGATAGATCCTATGAGTTCTAATAAATCAACAACTGTGACAGTAAATGAGTTGGCTGAGCTTCTCTGCCCTTCATTAGTGAGTCACACTGACATGCAGGTCCTTTACAACTTGTCCTTCCATGTCCCTCTATGTCTTTTGTCTCAAAGCCTCCATTTCATTCTGCATCAAAACCAACCCTACACTGCCTCCCCCCCATAGATCCTCTGTAGTCTCACTTCAGCAATACGGCTCAATCAAAGTTAATCTGCTCCTTTCCCTATGTGTGAGCATCTGCATTGCAAGCACTGTCATGAACACAGGAGACTCCAACACACACACTGTCCCAGAATTCACCAGTTTCACCTGAGAGGGTCTCAAGTCTATAAATCACATCATGAAGGAATTGGGAGGCAGTATAAAATCCAGGGGAATAATGAGTACTACCTTCAAATGTTTGTAGGGCAGTCAAGTGGAAGGCAAATTAGATTGCATCTGTATGGTTCCAAAAGGCAGAACCAAAACCAATATGAAGAAGTCACAGGGAGGCAGATTTAAACTGAATTACTTAATAAGAACTTTTTTTTTTTAACAACTAGAGCTTTCCATAATGATATGGGCTACCACAAATGGAATAGGTGCACCCAACATTTTGAAGCTACTCCAAAAGGCTTGGAATAAAGCCAGGAGCGATGGAGAGGCTCCTTAATAGCAGAGGGTTTTCTCATCATTCCTTAAGTCCCAAGGGGTTTTTGGATCTGAGTTGATGGCAAACTACTTAGAATGCAAAACCATAATACTGACTCCTAAGTTTGCCCTCACCTTTGAAAAAAGGTGATTTGTGGGAGGAAAAGGAGAGAAGCAGAGAGGCTGGCTTGGTGGACAGGTAGAGAATGACAAGTTGGAGCCAGAATTGCATGCTAGTAAGTCAGTCAACATGCATTTATTAAGCCCCTACTACAGACCAGGTACTTTGCTAAGCTTTACCACTGTCTGAAAGGGAGCCAGGAACACATATTCCAGAGTCTGCCATCGACTATCTGAGATGTCAATACATGGTTGTTGGTGAGACCACCATGGAGATTTCCTCCTATGCTTTCCTGGGGAATGAAATCCCTTCCTCTGTTATCTCCCCCAATATATTCCTTTAATTTACCTGTTCTCTAATGGAGAACTGGATAGAGGGAAAATCAGCCACACTTCTCCTCCCCACTGCTTTGTAGTGGTCAGTTTAGGTTGCCTTTAAAACTGCTATTTCAGTAAATGGTATTGTTTTTAAAGTATTTTCTCTGTACATGTGTGACAAAGTATTAAAATCGGGATGGTCATTCAATTCTGTGTTAATTCTGCTTAAACACAAGCAAGGAGACTGAGAAAATGGGAAGAAAACCTAGAAAAGGACTAATTTTAAAGTACCAAGATTTCATAAGCCCAACCAGTTTGGATCTAGCAGTAGAAACTAGCTAGGTATTCAAGCCACATATTTAATTTAAAGCACAGTACATTAGAGGAAGAAAAGGTCCTCTTGAGACTTGAACTAATAAGAAGCTCCAGGATGCAAGTGGATCCTTTAATTTTCAAACTGCTGGTAGCCATCATTTTTTTTTTTGGTGCCCAGGTTTTAAAATAAATACCCATCCTAGGGTGAGGTATGAATTGAAAGAAAGCCATACTTCCACGAAGGGAAGAGAGAGGACCTCTCCCCCATGAGGATGTTGCCTTGCTTGCCAGCACCACCTGCTGCTCACTGTCAGTAAAGATATTCAAACAGAAGCTACATAACCACCTGTCAATGATTACTGTACTGGGTGGGACTATGGTTCTAAAAGTCTGTGAAAACAAATGCCTTACCTATGCCTTAGGTTCTCTCTCAGAGAAAAACAGGGTAATAGAATCTTGCAGCATTAGGGATGATGAATGACTTAATGGCCTTTAAGAATAAAGATCCTTGGATGCAGCTCATTAAACCAATAGCTATTTGACTGATAAGCTACTTTTTTTCCTTTAGTTGGTCTAGTTCAAAGATGCTTTAGTTGCTTCAATAAAGCAAAAAACAGCAATAAACCAACCGTTATGTTAGAATTTTAAAAGAGAATTACCATCTATCTAGTTATGGGGCACTTGACCTCGGTAGGGACACTATACTTACAAAGAGATTTCTAGAAATACGTTGCATTTTTGTACTCTGAGGTGTCTGCTTGTCATAGGTAGTCAGTCTTATATTTTAAAATCCCAATATACTCTACTTACGACCTCCTACCTTCTCTAGGGCACCCTTTTAGAGTCTCCCAGCTGTTAACATTTTCCTTTCCCCATCCCACTGTCACTGTCTTAAAAAATTGGTGAATAGGAAAATCCTAATGACTATTACTTTGGGGCCCTCAGCTCTATCTCTGATCTCTTGGATCTCATCTTTTGACATAGCCTAATCGCAAGCTTGCAGCCTCTGTTTCCCTCTCTACCCCCACTTCTCTAGTCTCTTCTGTCTTAACCTTCTAGAAGCGGCTCAGTGTATGTGTGTGGGGATGGGAGAAGGAGGGGACAGGAGAAAAGCAAAGCTCATGGAAGACTTTTCTGTCCTCAAGAATCCCTTAGGAACTAGCAGGCAATTAAACTCTGCTCTGAAAAGAAACTCCCTCTAATAAAGCTCTTTTATATAAGGGTTCTCATTTTCAGCTTACAAGCCCACCTACATGAGAATCATCTGTAGACAGTTTCACAGCTGGAGCCACAGTGTAAGGCAGGCAAAAAAAAAAAAAAACCCAAACCCTTCACTTCAGGATTATATTAAGGTAACAGTAGCAAAAACAAAACAAATAAACAAAATATATACAAGCCCTCTCCTCTGCCGAAGAACCCCAGGGGAAATGCAGCAAGTGCACCATATGGCCTCATTCTGTCTCCAGGCATTCTCAGAATTATGCCCTCCACTAATACAAGCACACATGCATGCACATACACACACACACACACACACACACACACACACACACACACACACACACACAGCTCCTCTATTTCTGTCACACACACCTATTCACAACCAGAATCAGGCCCATAGTGTTTATATTTCAATGAACATTTTTCTAGAACTACTCACTCCCTGGAGAATCTGGTGCAGGCCAGTGTGAATGCCACCTCACCTCCTGTGTGGTGACATGCAGAGAAGCAAGTTTAAGGCTGTAGTGGCTGAAGAAAATAGTCTTGCTATTTACATTCTGTCTCTGCATTAAAATGTGAACTCCTCTGAAGGCAGAGACCGTTCTCTTCCTTACTTGGCACACAGGAAGCATTTGATAAATGCCTGGTGACTGACTGACTATCGTTCTGGGCACACGCCAGACTTCCAGAGTGGGCAGCCCCACACCCAAGCCTCACCACACCAGTGGTACAAATGGGACCATATGAAATTGTTCCACCCTGAAGCCCTGTTCTGTACCTCTGGTTGAGCTGATCCTGACAGTCCTTCACTTCTGCACTACGCGGGTGACCACTTTCCACCAGGCTGTTTGCTGCAAGATTTACCCCATCAATCTGTGCCATCAGAGTCTTCATCTCCTGGTCCAGGATGTCAAACCTACGACAGACATTGCAATGTTCTGGGTATATATCATAGCAACAAGAACAGCAGAAGCACCACCACTAGATGTGGGGTCAAATCCCAGAGAAGTAAGATTTCTAATTCTATCCCACCACCTCTTAAACAGCATATTCCTATATTTAAAAGGGAAGAAATCAGTGAAAAGGACAACTGTCACTCCAGCACACCTTGCTACAGTCAGATCCCTTGGTTCCATCTCTAATCTCTTGGTACTGATGCATATCTTTCAACATAGTCTAATTTCAGACTTTCAGGCTTAATTTTGTGGCCTAATGTCATGAAAGTCCCTCTCTTAGGGGCTGCTAGGTGGCACAGTGAATAGAGCACTGGCCCTGGAGTCAGGAGGACGTGAGTTTGAATCTGGCCTCAGACACTTAACACTTACTAGCTGTGTGACCTTGGGCAAGTCACTTAACCCCAATTGTCCCCATAAACAAACAAAAACAAACAAAGCAAGCAAAAAGAAAAATAGAAAAGCTTTGGTGAGGGTAAGGCAAGGGCTTTGTTAGCTTGGTTCTGACCTGTGCTGTACCACCTCTAGGTCCTCCAGAGTGTCTGGGATCTCCATCTGAGACAGCCACTTCTCCTTCTCCCCCATCCACAGTGCACAGGCATCTGTCTCACCAAACACCGTATATAAATCCAGGGCATCCTGTAGCCTTTGCCGACGCAGGTCAGCCTGGGCTACCACCTGCTGGTAAAGTTCCCGGAGAGCCTGTAGCCGGTTGTTCACATCAGGAGAATCCCGGAATTCCTGTGGGAAGCTCTGAGCTTGCTGTTCTAGGTGCTCCATTACCCCTCGACTTTCCTCCAGCTCCTCCAGAAAGTCCTTATGTTTCTTTCCCAGGGCCCGAGTAGCCCCTTCATCTTGTCCAACATCCTCTCCTGAGAGCAAGCGGTGGGCATCTTGCAGCCAGGCCTTCAGGTCATCAGCATCCCCCTGGAACTGGAAGAAATTCTCAGCATCCTGGAGGTTTTTCTTGCGGAAAGCAGCCAGCTCCTTCAGCTGGTCCCACAGGGCAGACACCTCCTGGATGCGGGCCTCAATCTGTGGGTACCCAAAGTGCTTTTGGGTCACCATCTCCTCTGCTTCCTTCATCATCTGCTCCAGGTGGGCATCTAGTCCTCGTAGCTCATCCTCAAAGGCCTTGTGCTTACGCTGCAAGATTAACACACTAGTCAAGTCCTTGCCATAGTCCAATGAGGAATAAATCTGCTCCTTCTCCTTGATCCAGCTCTCTGCCTCATCCATCTCCCAAAAAAACTTCCACAGTCTCTTGGACTGCTCCAGCCGGGCCTTCCTCCCCGCTGCCATAGAGCTTAACTCCCTGAAGCACAGCTCCAAGTGGCTGACCCGATCCTGAATGACCTGGGGGTCACAAGGCTGGTAACCTGAGTGCAGAAGAAAGGTGAACAACAAAGATGGGAGAGAGAGGAGGGGGGGAGAGAGAGAAGACACATTCATTTTCACTGTAAAATTGAAACCAAGGATGTAAATTGGCCACAGTAACTCACACTTCTGTAGCACTTCAGAATTACAAAGCACTTTCCAGGTGATAAGGAGGCAGATAATGCAAGTCTTATTCATGTAATGAAGCTGAGAAGAAATGAATGACTTTCCCAGAGCTACATGGATGAATGTCAGAGCCAGAATTCAAACTCAAGTCTCTTGACTGGTGTACTTATTATGCTTATCCCATAAATCCACCTCATGAGGCTATAGGCCAGGATGCTTAGAGGCCTGAAGGAAAGTGAAGTTGTTTTTGTTGTTGTTTTGCTTTTGGGGGTGTTTTTAGGGGTGGGGAGGCAGGGCAATTGGGGTTAAGTGACTTGCCTAAGGTCATACAGTTAGTAAGCATCAAGTGTGTGAGGTCACATTTGAACTCAGGTCCTCTTGACTCCAGGGCCGGTGCTCTATTCACTATGCCACCTAGCTGCCCCTAAAGTTGTTTTTTTAAACAAATTTTAATTTTTTTCTCTTGGGATGCAGTAAAACTAAAAAGTAGAGCCCTCTAAGCTTTGGGACTCAGGCCTAGGGATGGACTGTCCTTTATGGTAGAAGAGGGAGTGAAAATTCCCCTCAGCCCAGTATCTCTAGCCAGCTCCAGACTATTTACATCTCATCCAGCCAAGCCATATGGGGGCCTACCCAGCTAGGGCAGCTTGCCACTTGGCTGATACTTATACACTCGGCCCCTCTTGCTCTGGAAACTATAATCAAGTCAATACTCTCATCGCTACTAGAAACAGTAGAAAGAACACTAGCAAATCCTGCCTCTGACACTGAATACCCATATGGCCTTGGGCAAGTCACTCTTGACTTCTCTGAACCTCAGTTTCCTCATCTATAAAATGAAGGGGATGAACTTGATGTCCTCTGGGATCCCTTATTGCTTGAACTATATAGTATGATCCTATGGTTCCACTCGCCATTCCTGTGACCCTATAGGTTCAAACTCCCTTCCCTGGCCATCATTCTCCTATATTTTTTGTTTCCCCTTTGAGGCCAAGGACCATCAGAATTTTGTATTTATCCCTAGGGCTGACACATAGCAGGACTTAACAATTGCTTATCAAATGACTTACTGAAGAGCTCTCAGTAGGATTGTTTTATTGGTGGGAGGATCTTTCTCCAAATGTGTTCACACCTTCCTTATGTTTTAAATCAGTGTTGAGGCACTCTACTAACTCTTTAGGAAAAGAGTAGAATGTTCCCTTTATAGGACTGGTGTCCAGGAGTTTATTCTCTGATCCACTATTTACTCAACCACCTACTATGCCCAGAGCACCATGCCAAACCCTGGGGGACATAGAAAGGCAAGAGCTCATTGGCACTTGATTGCAAGGAATCTGTGATCGTCATCCTGTGATTCATATATATGACTTTAACTGGTTTAAAGGATAAGGATTTTCTGCACTTGCCAATCCCATTTCAAACCTTGTTTTTGACAGTAGTCACCTGGCCTCTAAGGGCATTTGTTCCCTCACCCTTAAAGTCCCCTTCATGGAACTGAATATAAAGGCAAATATATTTATCATATATAAATATTATATATATAATACATATATTAAAAGCAAATATATATATTGATAAAGGCAAAAAGAAACTGAGCTTTGGGCTCCTAAAGGGGAATTTGCTGTGGGTTTTACTATTATGGAGAACTTCACTGAAGGGGGGGAAAGGTGGAATCTTAAATCCAAGAGGAAGTATCCTTTGGCCAACCTTTTCCATCCGTGAACTGGAGAGCGGCTGATGTGACTGCCTTCACTTTATCCCCCTGGATGGCAATGTCAGCTTCCATCAGCTTGTGCTTCTGAAGCAGGTCCTCTACCTCCAGCAAGTGCTTTCCAAACTCAGAGGACAGGAGATGAACCTAGAAAAGGAGAGAGAAAAAGTAAGGATACCTGTACCTTTTTTATAAAGAGAAAGAAAGGAGATGAGAAGCCATTCTGGAGAAAGCATTCAGCAGCACTTAGACCATGGTGGCTAAGATTAATTAAAAAGCAAACAAACTAAAGCTGTGATTTCATTGGTGCAGTGAGGAATTTACTCCACCAATGCAGGTCAGCACCTTCTCTGCAAATTCTAGTCTTAGAAAGTTATCTGGGGCACTGAGAGAAGCTAAGTGAGTGACACAGTGAGTCACGCAGCCAGTAAGTTTCAGTTGCAGGATATGATGTCATGTCTTTCTGATGCCCAGGCTAGCTCTCTCTCCTCATTAAACCATGTTGACTCTCATGGTGAAGATTGAACTAGAAAATAAGTACCCTTCTTATGGCTACATGGGACCAAAGGACATGGGAGAGAGTGAAGTTTAGTGAACAGGACAGGGGGGCTTGCAGGTAACCCTTTATATTGTACAGATCTGGTCACTGTCTTACTATAGCCTGGTGGTGATGATTCAGGCTACAAACATTCAGGCTCTTAGTCTTGCTCTTCCTCCCTTTTAGACAGACATCTTACCATTCCTTAACACTAACATTAAGAGGTGAGGCAGGCAGGTAAATGTGAATCGATTTGTCTACTCCTTAATAGTTGGGCTGGGGGAGAGAGTGGAAAAAAGTTTGTCTGGAAGAAGCAGTAACCTCAGAGAACCTCAAACAAAGACTGTCTAGTCCAACCCTCGCCCAGATCATGCATCCTCATTTTTGCCATTCGTGTCTATTTAGATAATTTTAAGTCAGTTATGAGGATCACGGGCAGAGTCAAGGTTCACTGTACGTAGGGACAGATGAGGACTGTCTCTTTGTTTCCCTATCCTGAGCCAGTGAAACTAACAACCGTTCTCTGCCTCCTAACCTTGGGCAAGAAGGACGAGGAGGCTTCAGTCTGGTGTATTTACAAAAGGGTTTGTGATTCCTGGATGAAAGGAGTCAAAGAAGCATAAAATAATCCTCCACCCCAGGAACTCAATGATAGGGCAAAGCTGCTAGGTGTTGGCAATGGAGAAGAAGGGAGAGAGATCTGCCGCTGAGAGGCCAGACCTTGATCTCATCTATCCAGTCGATGCTGTGAAGCATATCCTGGAAGAGCTTCTGCAGTGTCAGGGTCATCTCCAGCCTCTGGCGCCGAGACTGCAGCAGATCCAACAGGTAGGACCACATACGCAGGATGTTGTCCTTTCTCGCCTTGATGCGCTTCAAGTCGTGATAGTTCTCTTTCTCCAGCTCCTGGGCCAGATCCTCCAGGGCCTTCACCCTCTCCTCATAAGCAGCAGTGTCTGTCTCAATGGCTTCATGCTTCTTCTTGGCTGCTTCCACAGCTGCCAGGTCATAACCAAAGTTATCCTGTCCCACCAGGGAGAGAACACAAGAGATGGGAATGTCAGACTCCCATTCTACACCCAACATTCAGTTAGAACATTCAGACCCACCCACACACAGACACAACAAGGACTCATCAGGAAGTGGCCTGTTTACCAGTGGGTCATTGGAAAGAAACCTTTAGGTTCATTCAAATAACAATTTCCAGCATTAGCAGAATACATTCAAAGTTTATAAAGCACTTTTCATCTATTCTCTTATTTGAGTCCCACTATAAGCCTCTGGGGTAGGTATTGCAATTATCCTCATTTGTGAGATGAGGAAATTAGGGCTCAGAAAAAAAAGTTAAATAATTTGTTCAGGGGCATAAGGTTACGTTTGTCAGAGATGGGGTTTGAATGTACGTCTCAACTCCAGTCCTAGTGTTCTGACTTTTCCTAAGTACTTCTAGCTCTGATTTCAAATGACCATAGGTTTAAAGGTAGAAGAGACCTTAGAATTCAGGCTTCCTCCTCATCTAGGAAACTGGGGTCACACAAGTAGTATCAGAGAAAGAGTTAAATCCAAGCCATTTGACTCCAAATCCAATCTCTTTTCATTGTACTACATTGCTAGAGGAGTTCAAGGGGGAACTAGTTTTGTTCTTTCCGTTTCCTAACTCAAAGCCAAGTTCTGAAAGTCTGAGCAACTCACAAGAACTTTCTAAGGGGTGTCGTTATTTAGTCTATGGTGCTTAAGTCACTTCACATTGGCAAGCTTGGGCCCTTAATAGTTTTTTTCTTCTAGATATGGGCAAGGCAAAGCACCCATCTGCCTACAGTCTGGTTTCCACATTGAGGAATTTACATTTGCACATGCAAATACATAAATATTCTTCCAGAATGATTGTTTTCTGTTCCTGGTCTGAATTTAACTTAATTTCAATCCACATGTGAGAAGAGAAGAGACATTCTCTCTGGGAAAAATGGCCCTGTGGTCAATTCTGATTAGATAAATAGGTCAGAATCTTGCACTCCAAAGTCTTCTATGACTGGAGCAAGTATGAAGAACCAGCAAAAAACAGACAAAAAAACTCCCCAAACCAACACATTGCTCTTACACACATACACAAATACAAGTCCTAATCATGTGTGTATCATAGAACTATTATCTACAGTCAAATCATACCCTAACTTTAGCTGAAGCTAACAGTCCATATAAACCAGCTTTGATGAAGCTTTCTGGAAATGAGACTTAACATCTATAATCTGTTTATCTCCCACCCGGTTCCTCAAGATAAGAGATAAGGATTTCTGAACATTTCCAATTTAGGCTGAACCCGAAAAGAGTATAAAAAGAGAGAAACCACCAGCAATGACCTGCATTCAGAAGCAGGTATAGCAAGGAAAGGCTGGGAAGAAATTTAGAAAGGCAAGTGATAAGAGCTAATATGTCACAGGAAGAGAGAAGAAAAGGTTACATCTATACCAAAATGCTCAAAATAACATTTTTGGGGGGATAGCAAAGAATTGGAAACAAAGTAGATGCCCCATTAATTAGGAAATGGCTACTCAAATTGTGGTATGTGATGGCAATAGAACAGTAGTAACCATAAGGAACAATGGACACAGATTCAGAAAACTATGAGAAGCCTTAAATGAACTGATACAGAACAAGAAAAATGTATACAATAACCACAATAATGGAAATGAAAAACAACAGCAAAAACAAACCAAAAAACACGAAACTAAACATCGTATTTGTGAATGACTGAGTTTGGACGCAGCGGAGAGGGAGGAAGATGCACTTCCCTTCATTCTTCGCAAAAGGGAGGGGGGATCACAGGTACGGACACTCCATTTACTAAGAGACTCGGCTGGAGTCTTTTCTCATTTTGCTTTAATTCTTATTCTTTTCTACAAGAAACTTGCAGGGGAAGGGGATGGAGGAAGGACATACTCCAAAAGGTAATGTAAAAACAAGGATAGCAATAAAAAAATTTAAGTATTAATATTTGAGCATATTGCCTAGCATGTAGATTTGCCCATATCATGCCCTGTCCTTTACACATGGTAAAAAGTAATAAAAGCAGCAACAGAGCCACAATGAAGCATAAAAGAGAAGGCCTTCTGGGGCGGCTAGGTGGCGCAGTGAACAGAGCACTGGCCCTGGAGTCAGGAGGACCTGAGTTCAAATGCGGCCTCAGACACTTAACACTTACTAGCTGTGTGACCTTGGGCAAGTCACTTAACCCCAATTGCCTTGCCTTACTCCCTCAAAAAAAAAAAACCAAACACCAGAAAAAAAGAGAAAAACTTCTGAAGCAAGCCAGACAGGGTGGTAAAGAGATAACAGGCTTGCTCATGTGCTCCTGAAGCAACAGCATTGAAAGGTCTTCTAAAGAAAGCCTGGATGGTCCACACCTTTAAGGCTCACTTCAGTCATCCATCTTTGAGATTCTGGACACATAAAGATGTCGTCCATCAAATCTACTGGGTTGCCCCAGCACCACAGCTCTGGTGCTGGCTCATGTGCCTAGAGAGTTAATACTATGGACCTCTCCCTACCAGGAACCTGAGAGTCACTCACAATAACTCCAAACATTACCTGGGCGACCAGGCGCTGGTTCTCACTTAGCCACGTCTCCCTCATCGCAGCCTTGCGGTCAAAGCGCCGGGCCAATTGCTCTAATTTCTCTTGCCGAATGAGTTCATTCCTCAGGGCTAGCTCCCGCCGATATTCAGCTTCCTCCAGACTTTCCCAGGCCTGCAGGTAGGAACAGGTCCAGCATTAGAAATGGAATGTACTGGGAGGGTGGGGTTCCCTGACAACGTATGGTCCCATCTTTTAACGGGCACTTGGTACAATTGAGGCACTTGAACAGATGAGGGTAGAAGCCAATACTCTATTGAATAAATGAGAAAAGGCTTGTAATATAACAGCAGCCTTTACGCCACATGTCCAGATGACCAAGTTTTCTGAGTACAAGTTTTTCTCTGATCCTTTGTAGTAGTATCAAAAACCTGACCTTCGTTGTATAACCTATTAAGATTTTCTGGGCTTTAAAATCTTGCAAAAAATTTTTGCACATTTTCTCCCCCATTAGAATGTGAGCTCCTTGAGGGAGATTTTGCTTTTCTTTGTATTCCCAGCACTTAGCACAGTGCCTCGTACTTAGTAAGTACCTAATAAATACTTGTCGACTAGTTTCTGTAACACAAAACCAGAAATAGCCAACAATGGCTAATCTGCAAATGTCCCTGATTTCTTGTCCTGTTGACAGCAACCAATCAAATAGACGCCCAGAAATGCATTCTGTGTATCAGGATACATACTGGACTGAGCTGACAGACAGTGAATGGATTTTGACTGATCATTGCCTTCGGGTAGTACCCAAAAATAACCTGCATGTGGAATCGATAGCATTGAAAAAAGATGGCTAATTCACCCAGTCCAGTATTGACCAGTTCCCTATACTGATATCTGGAACCAAATCAACCTCCCTGGCAAAGCATAATGGAAAATGCAGCCGTACCCGGTTGATGTCAGACACAAGTTTCCCTTCATGCGGTGTGTAGACTTTCTGATTGTTGGCCCTCATCCTGGACTGGATAGTGAAAAGTAGGACTTCCAAATTCCCCTTCTCTTGAAATCTAAATGAAAACAGAGAGAGAAAAATTGTTCTCCAGATCTCCAAAGTAAAATCTCCTACTCAAACTAAACATGTTATCCCAGTGACTTAGAGTTTGGAAACCATGCCAGATTTCCCTTGGAAACTAGGGAAGCATGAAAGGGAGTAGGAAACAATGATTTATATCCTGTTCAGCTGTCAAAAGGCCTCTGCACATTTACTAGCCAAGACAAAATAAGCGTGCATCCTTATAACATAGATCAGAGAAAATAGCCACTATCATCTGAGCACTCATCTCTTACTTGCTTTCACAGGGGAATGACGAACTGGAGTATTTTTCTAATAACTTTTGACTATGTGATGTTGCATTAATCAATATCAAGCAATGCCTCAAGCCATCCTGCACACAGTAGAAGTTTTCTGGTAAGCTCTTCAGTCAATTCTTCATTTGGTAAGTCAATAAGAACACTAACAAGGCATTATCCCCATAATGACATGCTGCACTAAAAGCCATTTTCAGAAATCTGTAAGACTTTAAGTTCACAGCACAAGCCTAAATTCACAGAAAGTCCCAAAGTCTTTTTTTAAAATTACCGTTAAAAGGAAAAGCAACAGCCAGGCTGCGTCTTTGAAGGCATGTGGGTGTCAGGAAGGAGAGACAGAAATAGGCTCTATTGACCTGAACCCTCAGGTCATAGCTGTAGCCATGTGGCCACAGTTTCCCTCTCAATCTCTGCAAAACCCTATGCATTTCAATGACATCTTTGATTCACTCTAAAATAATAGAAGAAGAAAACAACTTATCCTATAACATCAATATTGTAAAAATGAACAATTCTGATCAGTGAAATAACTTTAATTCCAGGAGACTGATGAAGAACAATTGCCCACCTCATGTCAGAGAGATGATGAACTAACATGCAGGATGAGAAACTCATTTGGGGATAAGGCCAACGTGGGAACCTGTGTGCTTGACTCTGCCAATATGATACAAGAGATGATGAACTAATATGCAGAATGAGAATCTGGGATAAGACCATTTTGGGTCTAATTTTGGGATAAGACCAATGTGGGAGCTTGTGTGCTTGACTCTGCTAACATGATACAACGGTTCTGTATTTCTTTCTTTCAAATAAGATAAGATTTGTATGTGCTTAGCATATTGTCTAGCACACACTAGTACTTAATAAATGTTTATTCCCTTCCTTCTTTTTTATTTCATTGAGTAGGGAGAGGTAGAAGGGAGAACAATTAATAATAATAATTATTAATTAATAATAATTTAAAAATACATTTATCAAAAATTAGATAACAGAAGATTCTGATATAAGATTCTATAGCTTCTTTGATAACTCTCGATGACCTGGTATTCCAGAGATCAGTCCTACACTATGGTCTCCAACCCAAGAAACACCCAATAATTTTCAGTATTCATAAAGGCTTTGGCAAGAGCCTTGGCCCTGAAACATCGTCTATATGGCCAAGAGATAACATCCTCGTGCACAATACCTATCACTCTCACAAGGGATGATGTCTGTATTGAATTTAGGACCTTAAAAGTGGGTCAGTGTCAGAAAGGAAATCAGATACTTGTTTATAGGTACATTCTAGACTCCACGTCTCACCTTTCCTTGTTTAAGAGCCATGAATGAAGAGTTTAGGAAGATAGAAGGCAGGGGGAGGAGCAGGTTTAACTGATGAGTGGTGAAATCCGCTTCTGGAGAACTGGGTGATCTGCTGGCAAATAAGCAAGTCCATACTGTGTGTGTGTGTGTGTGTGTGTGTGTGTGTGTGTGTGTGTGTGTGTGCGCGTGTGCATGAACAGACGGAATAAGCATTTCTGAAGCACGTGCTAATGCATACGGGTGTCAGGCGGAAGACACGGAAATAGGCTAAGCCTAAAGTGCCCTGTGCTAAGCATATTGGAAACACTGTCTCATTCAATCCTCACATCAATTCTAAAAGGTATGCACTATAGTAGCAACAGTAATAATAATAATGTCGATAGTAACAGGTATGTAGCCCTTCCCATGTGCCGGGCATTGTGCTCTTTTACAATGATGATCTCGGTCAATCCTCATAAAAACCCCCATTTTACAGACAAGGACCCTGCAGCAAACAGAGGTTAAGTGACTTTCCCAAGGCCACACAGCCAGGAAGTTTCTGAAGTCAAATTTAAAGTCAGGTCTTCCTGACTCCATCTATCCACTGTCCCACATTACTAGAAACCCTGTTAAATTTAGGCTGAAAAGTTCAGCAATAGGACGTGGCAAATATAAGCTAGAGGAGGAAAAGAGAATAATTAATAATTACTATTATTAATTAATAAAAATTATTATTAATTAATAATTTAAAAATACATTTATCAAAAATTAGATAACAGAAGATTCTGATACAAGAAAAGAAAGAAAGAAAGAAAGAAAGAAAGAAAATACAAGAAAGAGAAGAAAGATAACCATGATGATTAGTGGAAATTCCACACAAGGATGTTAGGCTGAGATTATAGAGACCAGTGGGACTGGGGAAATAAACACTGCATTAGAGCAAAGCAATACAGCAATTCTAAAGCTAAGGTGGTTCATTGAAAAGAATCAAAAGTCTAGAAAACCACTTGTCTTACTTATAAAATGGGATGAATCAATAACACCTAACTCCCTACACAGATGAGTTATATGGGCCTGGATCAAGATTGGAGAGGGGAGTGTGAATCGACCTGAAGAATTTTAACCACTTGCACAATGAAGAAACACCCAAAGAGACTTGAAATCACCAATGAAATCCCAACCTATGTCAGAGAGGCAGCAAGATCAGGGTCTCAAGTCCTGCTTCTGACACATACTGATACTAGCTGTGTGATCCTGAGCAGCCACTTAACTTCTCAGTGACCTAGACAACTCTCAAGTTGAAGAAAAGGTGCTGACCTACATTGGTGGAGGGACTTTCCTCATCCAGGAATTCCTTATACCAAAGAAAGCACAAGTTAGTCCCTGTCCCTATACCTGTCAATAAACTTTCTTGTGTTCCACGGCCATGGCTGCATATCCAACATCATTTACCTTACAAATGGCTGCCTCACATCTGTGTCAATATAGTTATAGGGAAAATATACCTCCCCTCCTAAAATAAACAAACACACTAAAGCTTATGGAAGAACAATAAGGTACAAGTGCTTTATACAAAGTAGTAGAAAAGTTATGTCATTTCTCTAAACAAACACCTCTCATCTTGTGACTATTTATGAATGCCATTAGTATCAAACCAAGAGCTACGGGAAGAAGTGACCCCAACTCTCCCATCTTCCAAAATTCCCTTTTTCTACTGGGGACACAATTATCCTTCCAGTTACTTGGGCATACAACTTCAGTGATCTTGGACTCTTCTCTCTTCTTCACCCCCATATCCAATCTGTTGTCCAATCTTCAAGATGCTACCCATGCAATATTTCATATGTCACTCTCTCCACTCATACAACCACCAGCCTTGTTCAGACCCTCATGACCTCTCACCTGGACTACTAACATAGCCTCATGATTGCTCTGTAGCCTCTCTCTCTCCAATCCATTCTCCACACAGCTGCCAAATTGAGATTCCTGAAGCAAAGGTCTGGCCATACCATCTTGGGCTCTAAATAATCTAAATATGACCTAAGGTAAAATAAAAACTCCTCTATTTGGCCTTCAAAGCCCTTCACGACCTGCCTCCAGTCTAATCTCTCCAGGTTTCTTACACATTACTCTCCTTCACACACTCTATAACCTACCCAAATTGGCTTGTTGGCTCTCCAGTCATTCAGGACACTGCACGGTCTCCATGTCTTTGCACAAGCTGTCTATTATCCCTGGAACATACTTTCTTCTCATCTTCACCTCTTAGAATCTTCTACAGGAAAATAAACTTACTCCTTCTACAGGAAGCCTATTCTGATAAATCACTATTCCCATCCTTCCCAGAAACTATTTTGCATATATTTTATATTTAATTTTCTATGGGCATGTTATTCCCTCCCCAATAGAACATAAGTGGATTGAAGGCAGATACTATTTCTTTTTTTGCCTTTGAATCCTCAGTCCCTGGCACATAGCAAGCTTAATAAATGTTTGCTGAAAGAAATCAATAAATGCATTCCTAGTTAACTCAGTAAACATCTGTCTGTGCAGACATGACCCTTACTTGGGTGGCTTCTCCACAGTACGGTAGGTGCTGAAAGATTGCAGCTGCTGTTGTAACCCACTCAAGGAGTTAGCGAATTTGCGGCTGTTGAGGACAGTAATAGTCTGCTCAATCCAGGTAAGCAGATCGGAGGCCAGCCCACTGTATTTTTCAATCATCTTCTCAGTCTCAATAGCATGGTCAATCACCTGGAAATTTTAAACAGCAAGGACATTAGCATTATTATGATTGAAAACAATGAGATTCATGGATGATGACACCATTCAGGGCAATCACAATCAGGGAATCCTTTGTAACACTTTACCCCTCCTTTTAGGCAGATTATGCACCAAGCTACTAGGGGTGAACCCATTTCTCTACTGAGTGGCATGGATTTAGCTCATTTCTCCTGCCTGAAGCAAAGAAAGTAAATTGAAAGCCAGAGAGGTCTTGCTTCATTTTCACTGACACAATCAGAAAAAAAGAAACCTCTAGTTTGTCAGCATTCAGAAGGAAGTAACCTTTGGAGAAAACATAAGTGTGGCTAATCGGTAGAGAACAGCAATCATGTCACAGACTGTCTACACAATGCCTAGCACACTGTAGGGGCCTAAGAGCTAGAAAACCACAAGAAAAAATAAAATAAAATTAAGACTGCTAGAGGGCTGTGGCAGTTCATTAAGCAATACTATTCACTTAGAACTTGGCTTTCCATGGTACAAGAGGACCCAGAACTCAGATGATGATGTTTTTAGGACAAGATGTGAGATTGAGAGAATTCAGCTTTAGAGTCTTGTCAATGTAGCTGTGGATGGGTTTGGCCAAGGTGGAAAGAATCTGTACCAGCACTAAAGATAAGCCACCTTCCATCATGAGTCTCTGAAGCCCATCACAACAAGAACCCAAGCAAAGCATGCCTCACACAGGGAATTCATACTGTTAAACTCTGTGATAACCCAAGGTTCATGATCAATGATAAAAAGGGAGAAAGGAGCGTAAGTCATAGACATTCCTAGACTTCAAATAGAGTTCGGCTTCATATGCAAGGGAAGAAGGTGACTTGCTAGAATTTTCTGTCTAGTCCATACCTTCCCAACGCGTTTGCCCTCCACAGCCAGCACCTTCATCTTGGAGAAATAATGGTAAAATGCCACCACATAGGTAATAATGGATTTCTCATCAGGATTCTCTGTGAAGACATCTGCAAGAAAAAAGGGACCAGCCTTCTCATAGCAATTAAGTCATTCAATTTGAGGAAAAAAATAGAAGCCTAGGAAAAATCGGGCTCATTATAAGGTATTCATCCCAAAAGTTACCTTGCCCCTACTGCACAGAGCTCACTATAGTTCTGGATCACAGAACTGGCAACAGGTTCCAAGGAAATATCAAAGAACAGGAATGGGGGACAAACAGGTCTGTGGTTTTAGAGACAGGAAATAAAAAATCCAAAGTGAAAACAATTTTGTAACAGAAGAGGAGGGTTAATACACTTCACGAGGGATGGGTGGGAAGGACTTCATGAGTTGCACTATATATCAGACAGTAAGTTGTGCACAAGTATAAGGTAAGATCTTGCAAAGCCATGTAGGCTCTCAGGACTCACTCTGCACTCAGACCTAATTGCTATTCCAGGAAGGGCTCTGTGACAAAAGTAAGTTCTGATTGAGTCCCTGTCTGCCTAAGATGTCATTTACATGGAGAATGGGGCTTTGCTCCAAGACTCCAACACCTGGTGGTGCATGCTTTCTCCCTGTGGTGATCACCGTCCCTATATCTTTTCTTGTGGTACTCAGCTACATGACACAATAAATTCTGGGCAATCTTACTGCTTCCATAGTCTCAGTCTTTCTCAAGAAATCCACTTTATTCTTCAACCTCCAAAGTCGTAAGAGTTGAATTGCCTCCTCCCCTCATGTAAATGTATCTATAGCCAGACTGTCCTCTGTACCTCATCCCCAGCTGTTTTTTTAACCTAGTGAAAATATTCCTAGTTATAACTCTGGGATGCAATGAAGGAATTGGTCTGGAAATAAGATGGAGATTGAGAAAATATTTCTGCTTTACCTTCTGGGTCAAGGAGTGGGATGATGCCCAGTTGCCTTTCTGCCACATCAAATGCATGTTCCAAGTTGTGTCTGGCATTGGAGTCCTTCAGTTTGTCAAAGTCAATCAGATCTGGCCTGGGAGTGAAGCCAGAATATTAAAAAGGAGATCACTATAGCATCTGCATCTAGTAGGGAAGCTATAGCATGAGATTAAGCCTGACCATAGAAAGGGACAGATCTTGAACTGGTAAAGGGAAACAGCATAGGAGAAAAAGTGGAGATTACAAGAATGATGGAGAAGGGAAACTTTGGGCAAAATGAACAGAACAAGAAGGAGCAATAATGAGATTGGGAATGGAAAGAAAGATAGCAGAGGATGTGATGGGCATTTAAGAAAGGGGAATTACTGAGAGTATTAAAAATTCCTAATGCATAAAATTCACATGAATTTCAAACAATAACTTGTACATGAAGTCCAAAGCTTCAATATACCCCAACTAATTAATTATCTCAACAAGATCCCAGAGACCTCTTACCGATGCTTGTGAATCAAGGCATTAAAAGCCAGGCCATCCTTCCAGCTGGAGGTAAAATTGGTGACATTGACGTGAGGATAACTGCATCCAAGAGAAACATTTTTAAAAGTGAGAAATGGGATTCATGGAACTCTCAAATGTGTATGTGTATGAAACGTGAGAACCATTACATATTTTAAATAACGACTTTATCTCCCCTTCCCAATCATCCTAAATATCAGACAACAATCAGTTAAACCATCCCAAGGATGTTCCCTCACCACATGGCCAGGGACCAAATGACTCATGTGTTTTCTCATTAAAAGAAAGACCAGGCCATTTTGATGAAGAACCCTGTAATTCATGACTCGATACAAAAAAATAAGGAAAGATTTTGTACCAATTGTTTCTAGGTCATCTGGGGTGATAAGGTTTATGTGGGGACATTTATGCTTTGGGGATGGTGTTTTGGGGAGAGCAAGGCAGTGGTAGTGATGGGTATGAAATAAGTCAGTGACTGCCATTTACAGAACGTACCCTGACGTCTTCATCTGACACCAAAGCAGTAGAGCATCCTTAGCAGAGCGAGTCTCCTGACCCTCCTGAGTTTGAACAACTATGTCTTGGATCTGGCAATGGAAAGAACAAAATAAGAGATATTCTTCCTGTGCTACCTGATTTCTACTGTGTACTGTCTCCTTCTCTCTCTCTAATCTATATCAGAGGTTGCCTGGCCTGTGTACATCCCAACCAAAAGCAGGACAGAAATAATAGCCCACCCCCAAATCATTACCACTGCACCTCTTTGGTAATGGGAGATGGAAGATTACTGTGTGTAAGACTGAGCCTTTCATTAACTTAAGAACTTGAAAGGGATGCTGAGAACTAATTGGAACAGAGGTCACTAGCTTTCATCTTTGGAAGGACAAAGCTGGGCCACAGGAAAACAAATCACTAGCTGGACGAATTGTGTTTTAACTATAAGTCCTGTTTGCTTTTCACTCTTCCTTATTCTAGTGTTATTTTGTGTATCTCATCCATCCACAGAAAGTGAAATCAGATCAGTCAGGAGTCTAAGTTTCTGGTCTAATGGGCTCTTTGAATTCAAGCTGAACAGTTATCTCTATTCATCTTTTAACCTTTAAAACATTCCCCTAGACTTTCAACCCCCTAAAGGAGCTCATTCTTTCCCAAACACTATCAAATCTGAACTGCTCAAGATTGGACAGTCAACCCAGCGGCTAGAAGGTTCTGTCTCATTACTCCTTCCAAAATTCCCTTATGTCTACTGTGGCTCTAGCATTTCAGGATGAGATAGGAAAAAACCTGGCGAAAAAAAAGAAAGAGAAAGTCTTTCCAACAACCAATAACATAGCTAGCATCGTTGCTATCCCCAATCAAAAGAGTGAGCAACTGCCAATATGGTTCATCATTGGCTTCAGTGATTTGTGTCTTCTCAGGTCACTCAGCAAGCCAGACATGAGCCATAATTTCATTGTCTCAGCATGGATTTTCTAATATGATAATAGATTTATTATAATAAATGTTATTTTATATCATAAAGGACTTTACATATATTATCTCGTTTGATCCTCACATCATAAGTAGATAATGCCAGTATCATTATAGTCATTTCAAAAATAAGGAAACCAAGGTCAAGGAGAGAGGTTAAGTAATTTGCTTGAGGTAAAATAACTTGTATGTGTTGGAGCTAGAACTCGAACTCAGGTCTACTGATATTCATCTAGTACTTTTTCAAGAGGATAAATTGATAGCTATATATAACTAAATACATATATATATATTTTAAATTTTTTTGTTGTTCTTTACTTATTTTCAGTCATGTCTAACTCTTCATGACCAGTTTGGGGTTTTCTTGGCAAACTAGGATGGTTTGTCATGTTCTTCTTCAGCTCATTTTATCGATGAGGAAACTGAGGCAATGTTAAGTGACATGCCCAGGGTCATATGGCTAGTAAGTATCTGAGGCTGGATTTGAATTCAGGTCTCCCTGACTGCAGCCTAAGCCTCTATCCACTGCACCACCTAGCCATCCTATAAAGAGCAGGCCTCAAGTCCTCCCTCTGACTTCATACAAGCTATGTGACCCTGAACAGTCACTTAACCTCTCAGGTGCCCTCAGATGATTTTCTAAGACTATAAAGGGGTAGAACAGTCGATAATTTACACTGGTGGAATAAATTTCCTCACTAGGATGTCCCTTGCTGTGGTTGAGTTCTTCAGTGATGTCCAACTCTTAATGACCCCATGGACCTGTCCACAGGATTTTCTTGGCAAAGATACTGTATTGGTCTGCCTTTTCCTTCTTCAGTGTGTCCCCATTTTACAGATGAGGAACTGAGGCAAATAGGAGATAAGTGACTTGCCCAAGGTTACATAACTAGTAAGTGTCTACGGCCAAATATGAACTCAGATCTTCCTGACTCCAGACCAGGTGGTCTATGCATCGCACCCCGTAGTTGCCCCTAGGATGTCTCTACTTCAATAAAATTACAGGCCTGGACAAATGTTCTATGAACTGCTGCTCTTTCTTCCCCAGTCAAACAAATCCAATTTCCCTTTTCTACCCCCAAAGCCTTACCTGGAAGCGAAGAATGATGGTCCAGATGAGACCCAGGACAAGGCGGTGATTGCCATCTACGATGTCATGAGAACCCATATTTTCCAGATGTACTCGCTGTTCCTTGAGGAACTGCAGGGCTTTGTCAACATTCTCCAGGCAGTGAATCCGCATCTTCCCCTTTGTAGGCTTTGGCTGGGAGGAGACATAGATAATAATTAAAGTAAGAGCAAGAATGGACAAAGAAGCTAATGGTATGCTTTTATAAGCAGCAGTAGCATTAGAAAAGCAAAACAGCTTGGCTGATATCAATGAGACGCCCTATAAACTAAATATATCCTACTCCTTCCTTGGAACTACTAAAATTCCTACCCTTTTCCTTAAACAAGTTTCAGCTCAGCTCATTCTAAGTGTTGTTCAGATGGTCTGCTACATTTCCTGGAATCTAGTCCTAGCTTTCTACAATTGATGTTGAATAACAAGGTAGTTATTATATTGGAGATAGTGAGATCTATGACAGTCAACAACCTCTGTATTACCACCTCCAATGCTTCCAGCTATGGCTGTACCATAAGAGATGAAGAGTATTTGAAGGGAAGCCTCCAATCCCCACCAGCTACAAATCTCAGTGGCACCAGCTAATTAGAAATAATTCAACTCAATAAGCATTTATTAAGTACCTACAATATGTGAAATATTAAGCATTAAAGATACAAAAACAAAAATAAACAGCCCCTATTTTCAAGGAGCTTACATTCTAATTTCTCAGGACCACAACTAAAGAACGGTTAGTGTTGACTTGCGGGGAGGCTTTACATCAGTTCTGCAAGAGAAGGAATCCTACTGAGCAATGGAAAAAAGGATCTGAGGAAGAATGATCTAAGAAGAAGAGGGGCATAAAAATGTCATATACGCATTTCCCATTTCGTATTCAATTTAACTCAATTAAAACATCTATTGATTATTAACTACATGCAAAGTAGAGTATAAAGGAGAACTTGGGAAGAAATGAAGCAAAGCCTGGCTAAAGTATCTAGAAATACCTAAAGAAGGTTTGAAAATTGGCAGCCCTCTGTGTTGCTTTTAATGTAACATGCATAACTTGATTTGTCACAAAAGAAATATCTACAACCCATGGAAAACATTTTTGGCCATAAAAATACGTGCATTTACAAACAGTAATATCCCTTTCTCTTACCCCACTCTGTGTTATAAAAGGAGTTCTATGGCTCCTACTCCTATTCCCAGTTCTGTGTCATTTACTAGCCTGACACTAGCTAGCTATGTGACTATAAGCAAGTCTCTCAACCTCCAACTCAGTTTCTACATCTATAAAATGGGAATATTGGAGGGTCCATAGGAACATATGTTTAGATTTGGAAGAGCCCTTAGAGGCCATCTAGCCCCACCTTCTCATTTTAGATGGAGAAACTGTGACCCAGGGAAATGAAGTGAGTTATCCCAAGTCACACAAGCTTCTGAAATCAGAAGGTATTGTCGCAGCATAAAAAGTGTTTTATAAGACTAAAAGTGCTATGTAAATGGGACCTCTTGTTATTCATTCCATTTTATAGATGGAAAACTGAAGCACATTATGATCTACACAAGGTCATAAAGCAAGTCAGTGAAAATACTTAGAACAGACCTAGAATAACTGTTAGAACCTCAAAATGTTTAGATTACAACTGACTTTAGGTGGTATTACTGCTGACAGCTTTCAAAAAGTTTCAATCCCAAACCTAAGAAGAGGAACCATAATCTCAAAATGTCTAGCGGAATTTCATAGTGCTAATTTAATAGGCTGTTCATACAGTGGTTAAAGATTAGCCAAGACTAAGAAATGAAAAATCCTGGCCGAGTATCAAGTAAAGAAAGGTCAGTTTAAAATATCTATAATCTGGCACTTTGTCCTATTAAGTGAAGGAAAGTGACCGGAAGAAGAGGACAGGAAAGGAGAGAGCTGGCTGGTCATAATAAGCACTAGTCTTTAGTGCTTTAAGGTCAGTAAAGTGCTTTACGCAGACTAATTCATTTTATCCTTACAATGCCTCTGGGAAGCAGGTTATCCTGCTTCCTCATTTTACAGATAGGGAAATTGGGACTAAGACTTTAAACAATTTAACCAGGGTCACACAGCTAGTAAATGTCAGAGGCAAGATTTGAACTCAGGTTTTCTTGATTTCAAGTCTACCATTCCATCCACTGTATCATCTAGCTTCCCCTTAATATGAAGTCAATATATTAAATATTTCCAAGTATGGTAGGGAAAATTGGTCAAGATACTTCCTTAAATGAGGTTTCCTTTTTACCCTGGTTTTGGAGTGATTTCCAGCAAAAAGTCATGGGTGAGTTTCTTAGGGTCATGACGAGAAAGCACATAAATCTGTCCCTCTTAAAAAAAAAAGTCAACCTTTTTGAACAAGCAACCTTGTGGCAGTAAGCCATACCAGCATCTCTCCTGAGAGGACTTCCAGGAGTTTGATGAGCATCCTTCCATCTCGCAGGTCCTTGTAGAGGTCAGCAATACGGCAGGACACACGTGCCAGGTGTGAGTTCACCCATTTCGTGAAAGTCTTCTTTTGCACAACTTCTCGCTCGTCTGCAAAAGGAGAAGAATTCCAGGTAAGGAATCACAAGCCTGCAGAGGATCGGTGGACTAGGCATAGGAGGTTTGTGCCATGTCCAGAACCTGCATAAGGATATCTGATAGCTATAATCCATGTCACATTTTTAGAGGCTCATATGTCATTAGTGCCAAGATATTGAAGCTATTAGCTTCCTGACTACACAATGCTGGTTCCTGAGTACTATATGATACCTGGAAATCCACTACTCAGTTGATTTTGAGTCTGTACATGCTGGCCACCAATGCTCAGAACCACTACACCAAAGTGTACAGATTCCTTCAGTCCCCATATGTTCTGTTTCCTCTAGATTCCTTCAGTCTATTTTCTCTAGATTCTTTTTTTCCTGGAAATTCACCAAGTATAATACCCTCAGTACTCAAGCAATTGACTGTCCTTACTGATTTTTTAAAAGCTAACATTTAAGAGAGAGAGAGAGAGAGAGAGAGAAAGAGAGAGAGAGGTGAAGAGTAAAAGAAGCTTTACCCCTCATTTGTCCTGGATTACACATTGCAAAGAATTAACTCAGTCCTTATGCTGAAAAAGTGATAAAAGAGAATAACTTTCTTGGGCTGGGAGCAGATCTTCAACCTGTAATTTCTCAACTCTGTTCATTCTTTAGTAACTACAGACTTATTTTCTGCAATTATACCATAGAGCAGTACCAAGAGGGAGTTGTGGAAGGAGATGAGAAGGAATCCCTCAGGACAAAGACATGATTTGATGTAGGGGTTCTATGGATTCTGATAAAGAATAAAGCAGATAATAGACCTTTAAATGGTTGGCTTAGTCTGAAGGGAAAGGAAGGGAAGCAGAATGGGAGAGGAAGAAGAAAGGAGAATGATAAGAAGAGGAAGAGGGGAAGGGGGATGGAAGAAGATAAGTGGAAAAGAGACAGAAAAGAGTTGGAAAAGGAAGAGAGATAAGAGAACAAAAGAGAAAAAAAATACCCTGCTTAAATTTGTAAATAGCCCATGACAACTGACTTCTGTGTAAATGGATTTGATGACACAAGCCTCCAAAAGATGTGATAAGTGTGGCTTGGTCCTCTGGGAAATGACTTCAGGAGGGTCACAATTGTTGCAGAGCTGTCTCTCTGGAGTGGCCATGCCAGAACCACTTTAAGGGCATGACTCAGATGTCTGTGCTGGCTCACAATAGTGAGCTTCCTTCCTTCTACTCCCAGTTAGTTGGGTGCTTGAAACCTATACCCTCTCACTCTAAACATAAAGTAGAAACTTATACCCTCTCATTCAAAGCATGAGGTAGAAAAGGAAGAAACAGGCTTGATGATACTAACCTTAAATGCCCACAAAAGAGACACATTAGCCACTATCTTGACTTGAATTGTGCAGCCCCAAGTGAATTTCAGACAAGACTCTGTTTCTCTTTGCAAAATACAATAGGCTTTCTCTTATCCTCGTTTTAAATGAAGGATTTTATGGTACCTTAGGGGTCTCTGGTAACTTGTTTTTCTAGGAAGGAGACTGCCTCCCTCCTCCCCCTAAACAGATAAACTTCATTGGCTGCTCTACAATCCAACACTGTAAAGGTTAAGTGGACAACCAAATGTTAGAGGAAAAGAACTTCAACCAGCTGCCTCCTTTTCCTACTTTCCATAGTGAGGGATTCCTGCCTACCATTCATTGTATTGCAAGGAACTCTCTCTATTTCACAGCTAATACAGAGTAAGGGAATTCATCCAGAAATTTTACCTAAAAGATTTAGACTAAATCTTCAGCCACTGGGGTTAATATAATTTAGAAGTGACCTAAGTTTTAAGTATCTCAAAATGCCCTCCCTCCAATCAGTATTATTTTCAACAGATGAATGAATTCTTTACATGCAACGAAGCTTGAGAAACTATGGATTTTTAAAATAGGAACTTTCCTGATTCTGGGCCTGATGAGTCCCCTATGGAGGGCATGGATAAGAGTTGCTTAGGAGGAAGAAAGGATGATAGGGTGGTGATCTAACTGAGAGGTTCTCAAAGTGTGATCTAAGGACCCCCAAGAGTTCCTGAGGCTCTTTCTGGGGGGTCCAGAATGACTATTTTTATATTAATATTAACACATTATTTGCTTATTAAAATACTCCTCCCCTTTCCTGCTATATATGTATGTGAAGTCAGATTTTCTTCATATACTTCAATCAAAACAGCATATCACAACAGATTGAATGCAGAAGCTGATGAGAGAATTTAGCTGCCTTCTATTAAGCTAGACATTTACATAAAAATATGTAAATCAATGCCACTATTCTTATCAAATGTTTTCTGCTTTGGAAAATACAGGTTTTTTAAAAAGTGTTATTTATTTTTACATATGACGGATTTATTATTGTTATTTTTAAGTGAATATTTTAATAAGTCATCAGTTTTTATTCCAAAAATTGTAAATACTAATAGATATAACCCGTGAAAGCAAAAGTTCTTTGGGGTCCTCAATACTTTTTAAGAGTGTTTTTTTTTTTAAGAGTGTTTCAGAACTATTGATCTACAGCAATGGAAATAGTTTCCAAACAATGAGATCCCAGTTTTATTGATGAACAAGTCTCAATTACCGGAAAAAAGTTCAAAGTATTGGGAATTCTGAGTAATTTCACCCTAGCTCTTTTAAGACAACATCAGTTAAGTTATGGAAGGGAAGCAGAAATCCCCCAAGGCTAACTGTCATACAGAAGGAAAGGTCCAAGAATAGGGATTAATTTCCATTAGCTCCTTCTCTCTGGTGGAGTTTTGCAGCTTACTCAGCATATTTGTTCCAGAGTCCATTCTGAGGCTTTCAAGTGGAAGTCTGAGCTGGTGAAGCAATGCCAGATGAAAGCCTGAGGCCCTGTTCTTGTACACAGGATGTACCCATGGGAGAGACTGGAAAAAGAGGTTAATGCTAGCAACAGCTGCAGCAGCACACCTGAGTGTTCTCAGTGGGTCCTGGTCTGTGCTACTGTGACATGTAATCCCTGGCTCCTCTACTCAGAGACCCTTTAAGGAGGATCAGCTTAGGTGAAGGTCCAGAAGGTGATGTTTTCTTTTTCTGAGACTAAATCATGCCAGTAATTACTAGAAAAAAACTAATTCTGGAAAGTAGCACTTGCGCCCTAAAAACAAAGGCTATTTTTCCTTTTCTATTTCTAGTAATGTGACTGACTTCACTGTCTCTTATAAACTAAGTCCATATTTAGTTTTTAACTCACTTTTACTCCCTACCAGCCTGTGGTCATCATTTTTCTACCCCAACCAATGAATTTTTTGTCTCCTCTTCCCTTCCACACAGCTAGCACCTGTGTTTCCACATTGGTCCAAGCAACATCTCCTCTTCATCTTTCTTCAATGGTCAATAAATACTGTTCAACACCTTGAGTTCTCCTCCTAGCTACGTGACTACTCATTCTTAACTGTGTGGGTGTCTCAGGGCTTTTAAGACTGACAAAGCACTAAAGACAATCCTCACAATTACTCAAAACAATCTTATGATATAACTAATGCAAATATTATGATCATTTTTTATAGATGAGGACAACAAATTTCAAAATGATTAAGTGAGTTTTCCCAGAGTCATACATCCAGTATTAGAATCAATATCCAAACTCAGGTCTCGTCAGTCTAAAGACCAGAGTTCTTTCCAATAAACTATCTTAATTTTCTTTCAAGAGAAATTAACATCAGCACTTCGGTCAGCTCACTCCTCAATGAGGAACCACCATGTATATAGAGTGATAGGGGAAGGAAGGGCAATAATCATTTACACAGTGCTCCCTATGTGTCAAACACCATGCTAAGCACTTTAAAAACATTATCTCATCTGATCCTCACAACGACTCAGTGAGGTAGACACTACTATCATTCCCATTTTACAACAGAGGAAAATGAGGCAACCAGAGGTTAAGTGACTTGCCAAGGTCACACAGCTAAGAAGAATCAGAGGTTAGAACTGAACTCAGGACTTTCTGACTCCAGGCCCAGTGTTCTATCAACAGCATGTTCTATCCATTGTATATCTGTCACCTGCTGGAGATACCCAGGGGTAGAATATTAGAAAAGGTAGAGGCAAGTGATGTCTGAGGCCCTTCTGAACACTTTTCATAATGCTCCCCATTTCCTTGCCATAATGGAGTCAATGCTATCTGGAAGAAAACAGAAAAAAAAAGAAAAGCCTTCCACAAACTCAATTGCTTCCATCCAAGCCTCCTGACTTAAGCTTGAGTCACTCTCCTACAAGCCTCTTTTAGCTTCTCCATTTAAAAAAATGAAAAATTACTGCAGATATTAAGAGAACAATGCCCTTGGTCCCTCTTCTGTGGAGTAGAATGTAGAATCCAGGGAAGCTGGGAGAACTACGAAATAGCAAATGTTGCTAGCATTAGTGTATAAATGTGCCCATGGAAACGACTGGCCTAAAAATTAATAGGTATTTCCCAAAGATGGCAGGATCCATTAAAGCAAGTCATTCAGTCTTCATAATGAGGGGAGAGAGCCAAGTTTTATTATTAGCCTCGATATATTAATATTTAATAGAATATCCACGTAACGGCATATCATAGTCACCCTCCATCTGAGAGCAGCTAGTTACTCCCCTGCAAAGCGTTCTCAAACTGAGACTTTCAGAAATTAGAAGAAGCATGGCTTTTTACCCATGTTGCAGGGATAGGATAGTTTGATAGATGAGAGGTCTTGGGAATGGCAGATTTACCTGAAGTGGAAGAAATCTTAAAGATGGCTGTTTACAGTGAGGTGGAAAAGGGAAGAGGATGACTTAATTCTTACTTTGTTCTAGTTAGTATTGATGGTTTAGAAATTTTAACATGTTTTTCCACTACACTTGCAGTCTACACACAAAAGATACAATTTTTTAGAATCTGAAAAAAAATAATCCATTTTAATAATTGTAGGAGAGGGGGCCTGGTGGAGTGGATAGAAAGAAAGCGAGCTTCAGAATCAGGAAGACCCTGCTCCAAAGTCCTGACTCTGACATATACTGTCTGTGTGCTCCGGAGCCAGGGCCTTTAACCTCTCAGTATTTCCAACAACTCTCTAAGGTGATCACGTGCAGAACTCAAAGGCAGATTCCACACCAGAAATTTCCTCATCCTCCACCAATGAGACAAAGTGCTAAGGTGAGTTTTTTGCATTTGGACACAATGCAATCAAAAGTCCAATCCCAGTCCTACAACAATGAAAATACAAGCCTGGCAAAACAATTAAACTCTCTTGCAACAGTTGTTTGTTTTTTTTTTAACTCTCACAGTACGCAAGTAGTTTTTCTACTATTAACACAGGATTCTACGAATGACAGAAGCTTAGCTACTCCAGGCTTTGTGAGCTCAAGTAACTGCTAACCCTCTTTTTGGTTTTTCTGACTCCAGTGTTTCTTGTGAAATTATTCAATCTCTTGACATAAAGTTTTCCAGAATAAGGTTTTATTTCTGTGGGGAAGGGAGGGTAGCAGGCAAAAATCTCTTCTAAGGGAATTCCCAGGAGGCCCAGGAGTATCAAAGGCAAAGCTACCTACAGGCCAGGCTTACTAAGGAATTAGGATATGTGTAAACTGACTATTTGGACAAGGACCTGTGTGTGGTAGAGGTCATGGAGTTGGATGGTGAAAAGTAATGCTGAACAAGGTGGTTCAATCCACCAGTACTAGCCGCATCCTTTGAACCATGATTCCAACCACAGACTTACTGTTCTACCATGCCTCAGAGATACAGAAGGGCCAGTTATATATATATCCTTCTGTGCCTCATGTTTCCATTCTATTCTCAGTCCCTCTTTTTCAGGTGGGCCACGTCTCTCCTAAGGGGGTTAGATTTGCTTCTTTCAGAGTCACTAGAAGGTACACTGTGGGCAGAGAAATGGGGGAGAGGTGAGTAAAGAACAAGCAGTGTGTTTGGATAATTTTTTCTGACCTCAGATATTTTATCTCTTTTCTAAGTTCTAAACAAAAAGGGGAGGGGAGAGAAGGAGGGGGTAGTAGGGGGGAGGAGAGAGGAAGGGAAAGAGGGAGAGACAGAGAGAGAGAAAATGAATGAGAATATTTATATAAGGTGGACTTCTGGAGGAAATGTCAGGAAGTTTTCATGCCCCAAGATGCTGTCTGGAATCTCTAGGAAAACTGAGGACTTATTTTCTTTCTTCCCTTATGCAAATGCAGCAGTCCAAGGAGAAGAACAGACAAAAAACTAGTCAATGCTCAGGAAGAACTGCAGAAGTCAAAATATACTTGCTGAAACCACAACCCTCACCTTTCACCTTGGGTCTTGGGTTATGTACCACTGAAATCAAGCCTTCCATCTTTGAAAGCAGAGCTGAGGCAGGCCAAATCCTCAGATTCAAATTAGACACAGGCTGGGTAATCGCATTTGAAATCTGCTGTTTTTCAAACAGAATAACCATATGGCTTGTTTACAGGGACACCAGGAAGAGGAATGCAGTGACTAGGATGGAGGGCCAAACTGGGAGTATCCCTTTCTGAATCAGAGATGTTTGAATGAAATTAAGAAGAGGCCAAAAGAATGAACATTACCAAATGCTTATATAAATAAAACAAAGAAAGAGCAGATCAATGAATTGGGCATGCCACTAAAAAAGCTAGAAAGAGAACAAATTTAAAATCCCCAAATAAATGCCACATCAGAAATTCTGAAAATCAAAGATGAAATTAATAAAATTGAAAGGAAGAAAACTATTGAATTAACAAACAAAACTAAGAGCTGGTTTTATGAAAAAAAAAATCAATAAAATAGATGAACCTTTGATTAATGTAATTAAAAAAAGAAAATCAAATTACCAATATCAAAAATGAAGAGTAAATTCACCACCCATAAAGAGGAAATTAAAGCAATAATTAGGAGCTATTTTGCCCAACTATATGCCAATAAATGTGACAATTTAAGTGAAATAGATGAATATTTATAAAAATAAACATTGTCCAGCTTAACAGAAAAAGAAATTAACCCCATTTTAGAAAAAGAAATTGAACAGGCCATCAATGAACTCCTGAAGAAAAAAAATCTCCAGGGCCAGATGGATTTACAAGTAAGTTCTACCAAACCAAAATTTAAAGAACAATTAATTCCAATACTATATAAGCTATTTTGAAAAACAGGTGAAGAAGGAGTCCTACCAAATTCTTCCTATGATACAAATATGGTGCTGATATCTAAACCAGGAAGAGGAAAAAAAAATTATAGATCAATTTTCCTAATGAATATTGATGCAAAAACCTTAAATAAAATACTAGCAAAGATATTACAGCAATTTATCATGAGAATAATACACTATGACCAGATGGAATTTATATCAGGAATACACAACTGGCTCAATATTAGGAAAACTATCAGTATAACTGACCATATCAATAACAAAACTAACAGAAATCATATAATTATCTCAATAGATGCAGAGAAAGTTTTTGACAAAATACAGCACCCATTCCTATTAAAAACTCTAGAGTGCATAAGAATAGAGTTTTCCTTAAATTAATAAGTATTATCTATCTAAAACCATTAACAAGTATTATATGTAATAGGGATAAGTTAGAAGCTTTTCCAACAAGAGCAGAGGTGAAACAAGGATGCCCATTATTACCACTATTATTTAATAGTGTACTAAAAATTAGCTTTAGCAATAAGAGAAGAAAAAGAAATTGAAGGAATTAGAAAAGCCAAGAAGGAAACAAAACTATCATTCTTTGCAGATGATATGATGGTATACTTAGAGAATCCTAGAGAATCAACTAGAAAACTACTTAAAATAATTCATAACTTTAGTAAAGTTGCAGAACATAAAATAAACCCACATAAATCATTGCTATTTCTATGTATTACCAACAAAGCCCAGCAAAATAAGAGAGAGAAAGAGAAATTCCATTTAAAATAACTGTAGACAATATAAAATACTTAGAAGTCTACCTGTGAAGACAAACTCAGGAACTATATGAACACAATTACAAAACATTTTCACACAAATAAAGTCAGATCTAAATAACTGGAAAAAGATCAATTACTCCTGGCTAAGCCAAGCTAATATAATAAAAATTACAATTATACCTAAATTAATTTACTTAATTTACTTAGCTATACCAATCAAACTACCAAAAATTATTTTATAGAGCTAGAAAAAATAATATTGAAATTCATCTGGAAGAACAAAAAGTCAAGCATATCAAGAGAATGAAAAAAATGCAAAGGAAGGTGGCCTAACTGTATCAGATCTAAAACTGTATCATAAAGCAGCAATCATCAAAACTATTGGGTACTGGCTAAGAAATAGAGTAGTGGATCATGGAATAGGTTACACAAGATACAATAGTAAATGACTATAGCAATCTATTTGATAAACACAAAGACTCCAGTTTCTGGATAAGAACTCATTATTTGACAAAAATGCTGGGAAAAATGACAGAAATTAGGCATAGATCAATCATATTGTAATCTCACACTGTAGACCAAGATAAGGTCAAAATGTGTACATGAGTTAGACAGAGTGATACCATAAGTAAATTAGGAGAACAAGGAATAGTTTATCTGTCAGATTTATGGAGAAGGGAAGAATCTGTGACCAAACAACAGATAGGGAACACTATGAAATGCAAAATGGATAATTTTGTTTACATTAAATTAGAATGGTTTTACACAAACAAAACCAATGCAACCAAAATTAGAAGGAAGGCAGAAAACTGGGAAACAATTTTTACAGCCAGTATTTCTGATAAAGGCCTCATTTTTCAAATACATAGAGAGAACTGAATCAAATTTATAAGACTACAAGTCATTCCTCAATTGATAAATGGTCAAAGGACATGAACAGGTAGTTTTTTGATGAATAAAGCTCTCTATAGTCATATGAAAATGCTCTAAGTCATTATTAATTAGAGAAATGCAAATCAAAAGAACTCTGAAGTTCACTTCTCACATATCAGATTGGCTAACATGACAGAAAAGAAAAATGATAAATATTGGAGATTTGAGAAAATTGGAAGACTAATGCATTGTTGGTGGAACTGTGAACTGATCCAACCATTCTGCTGAGTAATCTGGAACTATGGCCAAAAGGCAACCAAACTGGGCATACATACCCTTTGATAATGCAATACCACTACTAGGTCTGTATCCCAAAGAGATCATAAAAATTGGAAAAAGAATCACACGTACAAAAATACTTAGGACAGTTCTTTTTGTGGTGGCAAAGAAATGAAATTTGAAGGGATGTCTGTCAATTGAGGAATGGTTGAACAAGTTGTGGTATATGAATGTAATGGAATACTATTGTGCTATAAGAAATGATGAGAAGGTGAATTTCAGAAAAACCTGGAAAGACTTACATGAACTGATGCTCAGTGAAGTAAGCAGAACCAGGAAAACACTGTATACAGTAACAGCAACATTGTGCAATGATCAACTTTGACAGACTTAGCTCTTCTCAGCAAGAAGAGACAACTCCAAAAGACTCATAATAGAAAATGCTATCCACATCCTGACAAAGAACTATCGAGTCTGAATGCAGATTGAAGCATAGTGTTTTCACTTTTTTTGTTTTTTTATTTTTTCTTTTTCTTGGTTTTTTCCTTTTGTTCTGATTCTTTTTTCATAACATGACTAATGTGGAAATATGTTTAATATGATTGTACTTGTCTAGCCTGCTTGCTGTCCTAGGAAGGTGGGGAAAGGAGGGAGAAAATTTTGGAACCCAAAATCTTATAAAAATGAATGTTGAAAACTATCTTTACATGTAATTAGAAAAAATAAAATACTATTAAATGGGAAATAATAATAATAATAAAAGAAAACCCAGAAAGCAAAAAAAAAACCCCAACCAAACAAAAAACGAACGTTACCCCTAAGTGAGGGCTGATAATGAACTGAAGTGAGCAAGGTGGGGTGGGGTTCAGGGAAGCTGAAAAGCAAGGATAGTCAACATCCACAATGATGCCAGAGAAAAGAAACCAACAAAAGACTTGCAATCTTTCTAATTTCTTGCTCACACATATTTGAGTCCGCCACCAAACTATACTTAAACTCATCCTAAAGACTAGTTTGTATCTCATTAACCCCAGATGTTCAGATCTGGGCATGTGAAGAGCCAGAGTCTATAGGAATAAGAAGAAAGAACCACTGATGTAACAGTGAGAAGTGAAGTATAGTATATGATCACTGGACTTAAAAAAGTAGATGGTGATTTGAATCCCACCTCAGATGCTAACTAGGTATTTGACCAAAGGCAAATCATTTAATCCCTCAGATCCTCAGTTTTCTCACCAGAGGAGTGGCATAATATTACACCACCTACCTCAAAGAATTTCCGGGAAAGTGCCTTACAAATCTTATTCTACTCCTTTATTGTTTCTATTTGAAGTGATTTTCAAGGAAGGGGAGAAGGGGTGCTCAAGGCTGAGGAATGTAAAGAAAAAGGAGAAGAAGAGGAGGAGGAAGAGGAGGAGGAGGAGGAAAAGGAGGAAGAGAAGAAGGAAAAGAAGAAGAGAAAGAAGAGGAAGATGAAGAAGAGGAGGAAGAAGAGGAGCATGAGAAGGAGGAGGAGGTGGTGGAAGCAAGGGCAGCAACTGGACTGATATTCTGAAAGGTTAAGTCAAAAGGTATGGGTAAAGAGAAAGATCACCCCCAAATCTTTCATCAGAGAGGGAAAAAAAAGAGACTAGAAGGTACTTGAAATGATTATTTTAGAAAAGAAATGGGGGGCAGATAGGTGGCAGAGTACATAGAGCACTGGCCCTGGAGTGAGAAGGAGCTGAGTTCAAATTTGGCCCCAGACACTTACAAGCTGTATGACCCTGGGCAAGTTGCTTAACCCTGACAGCCTCCCCTCCCCACCACAAATAAAAAAGAAAGAAGAGAAGAGGTGAGAAAAGAAAAGAGGAGAAAAGAAAAGAATGAGAAAAAAGAAAAGAAAAGAAAAGCCAAGCCCTCTCAGTCCAGGCCAACCTTCCCAACCCAAACATCTATACCTACAAGGCATAGCAGCAGCAGCAGCAGCAGCAGCATGTGAAGGGGATGCCCTTGACTAAAGTCATTAACAAAGGGCATCTTTAGAGAGTGATAAGAGCTTTCATAACTGAATAGAGTCATTGCTGTCATTTAGGACTCTACATAAGAATTCTAAATACTTTGAAGGCTCTTAGAAAAGGGCAATCCTTATATATAAACCTCTAAGGAGGACTTGGAGAAGGCAATGGAGATAGAGCTGCAAATACCTAACATCAGGGTAGAGTAGCATACGACATCCTCCTAACCAGTCCCACTCTCTAACATACACAAATCCTTGAGGGTCAACAGTACTGCCCCGAACCCTTAGCACACTGCCTGACACAGAGTAGGCACTTAATAAATGTTTATTGGTTGATTAAATATGAATTGATTAACCCTTAAATACTGGTTCAGTACTCATTCATTCGACTAAGTCTTGACTTTGGCTTTAGGTCATTCAAGAAAAACACTCTAAGATAAGAGTATATTTTTTAAAAATCTCATTTGCAATAGAAAATTGACTTCTATTTCTTAATAAGGCTCTCTGTATTGTTAGATATAGCCAAGAACCTCAACAATTTGGTGACTTCCCATTCTGTCCAATTATAAGTAGCACTGCGGGCATGCTAGAAAGAGTGTAAGATCTGGCATCAAGAGAGACCTGAGTTCAAATCTTACCTCTAATACCTACTAACACCATGACCGGGGACAAATTGCTTAAGCTCTTTTGAGCAAGGGCTGTAAAACTGGAATTACATCTGTAATAGTTAAAGCTTCTAAAATTATGAGAAATAAATGAGATATAGTCAAGTATTTTGCAAGCCTTAAAGCACTGCATAAATATCAGCTACTATTATTTCCAAATGCTGTCATCAGACCTTTGAGATAAAAAATTAGCCATGTGGTGAGAGTAACAGATGACTGATGTATTTCACTGGTATCCTCAAATTGTTCAAAGAAATCAAAGAAGGCCCCAGCACATTGGTGGGACCCCTTGTATTGAAATTATAGGAAGAAAGTATTGCTGGAATATAGATTTAGAGGCAGAAGGGGCCTTGGATTCCATCGAGTTTTATCTCCTGATTTCACAGATGAGGAAAATGAACAGAGAGGTTGAAATGACTTGCCCAGGGACTTACAGTGAGAGGTGTCTGAGGTTGGATCTGAACCTAGGTCTTTTTTGACTCTGCTTCCACTGCTATAACCACTATTCCAGGACAAGTTTAGTTCTTATTTAATGAGGAAAATAATGTCCCTTTATGACTGAATAATCAATAAATGTTCATCTCAAAAAATTATTTTTAATTCTCTGTATACATATCCTAATAAAGTATGCTATGTCTATGGTTACACTGGATGAACGGTCTCAGAAAAATTGCATCTCCTGTGCCTCACTACAAGAAGTACCCACATAGATGAAATTACAGGTTTATTGGAATATCAGAGAATGACCTACAAACTCTTCTGTGGGTTAGCAGGAGTCACTCCAGTGAAAAACATGACATCATTAGTAAGAGTTCCTTCCTCTACTAGAGCTTAATGTTTGATTCTAACATGTTGCTGCCCCTGACTTTGCAATAATGAGATTAGTATTAACATAATATATGTCCAAGTTACATCCAAAGTCAAAAGAAAAGCCAAAACATTTGAAAGTACCTCAAAACCAGAGAGATGATATGGTAAAAGGTGGTCTCCTAAGGAATGAATCATCTAGGAAACAGACCAAGGAAGATCTAATTTTTATGTGGCTCGTGGGTAAGCCCTACCATACAAGGAATAACTCTTTGATCACACATGTATACTATACTGTAGCCCAGCCAGCACAGAGAGTTAACAGACAGGCTAGTAAAGTCAAAATAATCTAATGTTTTGGTACTGGCAAGAGGATGAATTACAAATGCAAATAAATTGGTGTTATTTCCTCTGCCACTAAGAGAAACAATGATGCAACTTTAAAAATGCTATGTTTGGATTTGGAGGACCTGGGTTAAAAATCCTTACTCTGACACTTGCTACCTGTTCAAACTCAAGGAAGTCACAATTCCGAGCCACAATTTCCTCCACTGTAAATTGAGAATAACTGGACTAAATGACCTCAGAGTTCCCTTCTGTCTCTAAATATATAATCCTACAATGTAGATAGCAAAGGGAGAGGGAAGAAAAAAGCAGCACAATAATTTCTCGTATTGCCCCTAAAAAATTCATGGACCCCACTGAGGGCTTCATTGAGAACCCCTGGAAAGAGTAAGAGATACCAGTTAAGGAGCTAGCAGATTTGTACCTCACCAGCAGTTTTCCACAAAGGAAAAGAGAGCAGAATCAATTGAATGGGGATACATAAGAGATAAAATAAAGTCAAATAGTGGTTCAGACGGAAGGGATGAGGTTCTTACCTCTTCCCACCTTCCCAAATGATGATCAAAAATCCTTCAAAATGTCCAGGACCAAGGTTATTCTGGGTCAGGACTTAGTAATGAAGGCCATCACAGGAAAGACCAAATAACAAAAATGATATTCCCGTAAGTAGGAGGAAATGCTATTTCAGCAAATAAGGAAGAAGAGAAATTATTTACACTGGAGATTTAGGATTTTTTAAAATGAGCTAATAGCAACAAATTTTTTTTTAAAATAACCCACAAACCCCCTCACAAACTGAAATCTAAAAGTTTATCTCTAAAAACCTTCCCCTCCTCCCCTTTTGAGCCCTGAGAAGACTGCTTGTTCTCAATTTCACACTTGGTTACTCTTTTCTTGTGGGACCTCCTGTACAATCCTCCAGATGGAAGGTAAAAGGAAAAGATCAGAGTCTAGTTGATAATATAATTCTCTACCCTTAACACACTGATTATTTCATTCAGTTGATTGGGCTTTCTTTGATTCTTGAATTTGGCTACAGGTCACTCAGGATGGCCACTTCAAGTTGCTGTGAGTAGTACAGTATACACACACATACACACACACACACACACACACACACACACACACACTGTTACCACCTCCTTTTCATAGGGTGAAATATGAATGAACTAGAGGACAGGTGTGAACACTGGCTGTTGCCAGGACTATTGAACAAGCTCAGAGTACAGATGGAAATCTGAATCCCCTTTGAGCAAACTCCCAGCAGGCATCAGCAGGTTTCACCCAAGAAGCATCCCTAATACTCCCCCTTGCCATTCACACCCAGAGACCTGGAAATACAGGTGGTCTTGGGGAAAGGAGGGTACTGAGGAAGGTTATCCCCACCCATACTCCATCCCTTCACCCTACAGAAGAGTACCTGCTAGGGCCTTGATCCGAGACCTCTCAAAGAGCCTGGCGGAGCTATTGTCATTGTCCAACTCATTGTCTGGGGGGTCCCAGCGGGCGTTGATCCTGCTGTACTGCTGGATGCCCACGTTGTCAAACTCAGTGGCGGATGTCATGTCGGGAGACTCTCAGCAGCAGCTCCTGCCTCAGTCTTCATGAAAGGGCCCCTGGAGGGAGAGTAACATGTATTGAAGGGTTAGCTCCCCACCCCTTCAGACTTTTTCTCAGGGGAAACTTATTCGGAGCCTCTGACAGAAACAGAGCCTTCTAAGAGCAGCACACTGTGCCATCTGCCTGAGCATGCTTTCCACCTGAGGTTCCTGGATCATATGTTATGAAATATTGCAGCAACGGCAGCCACAGTAACAATGACGGCGGCAACAGTGGCAGCGGCACCAGAAGGGACAAGGAGAGCTGCATGCAGTAAGAGGCAGGGCAGCCAGCAGGTGGAGACGTCAGTTCCAGTGAACCAGAGCTCCCCACCCCCTTCCTGTGTTCCAGACACACTGCTCTGTTGGGGTCAGGCTCCAGAGGCTGCAGAGGCAACTGCACCGAGGACACAAGCATCTGCCCACCAAAATGAGGCCAGGACACAATGGGGGGCAGAAGGGGAGAAGGAGGAGGGAACGAACAGGCGAGGGACAGAACTGGAGAATAGGCTGAATATAACTTGAAAAGAAATATGAATAAATGGGGAATATGGAAATGGAAAAAGCCAGCTCTGGGCTGTCTCCACAGCTTCTAAGCTTGTGGCAACTCAATCCTGGAGAAAGTTCACCCCCATATACATCTAAAGAGATTTCCTTGCTATAGAGTTTCCTGAGGCTGTGGCTTTTTTTTGGGGGGGGGGGGGCGCGATGCTGTTCTCTTTAGCTAATTGGAGCCTTTTACTCTATGGACAAAAAAATGGGGCTCCTGCTGAAATCCTGGCTTGACCTGTATGCCCAAGGCCAGGAACACTTGATTGCCAACATTATGATGCTTTGCAGGGGAGCGGTTTCCATGGGACAATTGGTGGCTGCGAGTTCTTTATATAAGGAGCAGTTTTAGAAGTCTCAGATTGGAAGTGTTTGTTGCCACTTGTTTCCTCAGTTACATCACCTTTGGGAAGTTACTGGACCCCCTGGACCCTCAATTCTCCTTTCTGTAAAATGGTTATTGGTTAGCCCTTGATTCCCAATGACCTCCAACTGACTTCCCAAAGTTATTTCTTAACTTTGATTAACATGAGATAATATGTTAAAAAATACTTCAGATAAGAAGAGCTTTTATTTAGAACATACTGGAAAAGGCTTCTATCACATTAATAATAACAGAAACAGGGAATAAAATCTGAGACTAACAAAGAATATTTTTAAAATTCAGTTTTGTTTTTTGTTTTTAAGGAAGAAGAAAATGCAGAAGGCTACCGTAATCTAACTGTAACTTGAAGTAGCAGTGCCCTATTTCTTAGGAGTGAAGAGCACTGAAAACTTGTCTCACATAAAGATACCTCAGACTACCCCCCCTTTTCAATACTCCCTTATAAGGGGGACAACCCTTATCTACTGGGTTTGCAATCCCCTTTGCCTTCACTGCCATTAGTCCTTGTCTGGCCTCTTGGGGTAACTACTGAGATCCCCCCAACTCTACTAGCCTTAGCGTAGATAAAGCATTTATTTCAAGGTGGTTTTTAAAAAATTTTTATTAGTTATAGAGGGAAAAGTGATAGATAGCACAAGATAAGTCTTATCAGGGATGGTGAACCTGCAGGTCCTCTAGTGTGGCCCTTTGACCAAATCCAAACTTCATAGAACAAATTCCCTTAATAAAAGGATTTATTCTGTAAAACTTGAACTCAGTCAAAAAGCCACACCTAAGAACCTAGATTAGAGGGTCATATGTGACCTCGAGGCTGCAGGCTCCCCACCCATGCCTTAGGTTATATATCTTAATCTTTTTTGTGCTATGAACCCTTTTGACAATCTGGTGAAGCCTATATATCTCTTCTTAGCATTATGTTTTTAAATGCATAAAATGAAAATCAAAGGAAACCAATTATGTTGTAATAAAGTCAGCAAAATATTAAAAAAAAACAACAACCAAATTCACAGAGCCCAGATTCAGAACCTCTGGTCTAGAATCATTTTGTTTCACCCCCTTTGTACCTTTCAGACCCTGGGGCAGGGGTGGGCTCGGGGGTGGCACATGCTGGGGTTCAGTTCTACTGTCTTCAGTTCCCCATCCCTCATCTCACCTGGCAGCTTTTCCTATTATTTGTCCACCTCATTAAAAACAACACGCTCTTATCATACTTTACACAGAGCAGCAGCAAAAAAGCCAAAGGAAGCAAAGACAGACTCTTCAAAACAGCCAAAGTTTCACCACAATGTTTGCCACTCACTGGTCTTTCAGCGTCTCTGTAGTCAGAAGATGAAGCAGATACAGAGTAAAAGCTGATTATACCATGCTCTCTGCCATACAATACTGTTCTGTACTATACTGTGCTATGCCAGACCATGCCATTCCTTATAGCAACCTGGGGGAGGGGGAAGCAATTGACTTCATTCATGACAATCCTGTGCTTCTTTAGAAGGCTCAGAGCGGTCTGGCTAAGTTGCCTCTAGTAGAACAGCTCTTGACTGAACTAGCCAACTGGCCTGCACAAGATAAAGCATGATTTCCTTTTTCCTTCTTTGCTCCATTTGCTCCTGCTACTCACTCATAAAGGAGAAGGGCCATTCGAACACCATTCGAACACCAAATGTGGTCAAAGCCTTCTAGGTAGAACAGGGGCGCTAGACCCTACTGAGGTGTGATCGAACCATGCATGATGGAGTAACAGGACCCTGGGTCTTCGTCAGAGCCCTGGGCTATTTTTAAGAGTGGCAGAGAAAGGAACAGGCAGTGAAGGACGGAGGAGTGAAATTACCCTTGCCTTGACTCTGTAAATAAGTCTGTCCCAGAAAGAACAGACTTAGCAGGCAGACTGGTAGGCCTGGGGTTCAAGGCAAGATTGATTGCTCTGCATTCAGAAGAGCAGCAACTCAATGGCAATTCATCCTGCTTAAAATATCCCTCCTGGGACAGAAGGCAGGAAACGAAGGCAGGAACAAAACACCATCACGTCTTCAGATTTAAAAAAACAATAATAACAAAAAAATGAAGAGGATCATTCCCTTGGAAATAAACAAGTGAAGACGGTTCAAAGAATAATCGGTGGGATCCACTTCTTACTTGCTCCTTGAGCTTTATTCTGCAAAACTGCTGTTCTCAGGTGGCATCCTGGGGAACGCAATTTATACTCAGAAAGAATGTTTGCCTGCTAAGGGGAATTCCACTAACTTCACACAGTCAAGTGGGCAGCAAGATATCTGTACATGATCAGCAGGAGAAATACTGAGAGATTTCTAATGGGTGATAAAAACTATATAAATGTAAGACAAAAAGACAGAAGGGAAGAAAATAAGGCAAAGCAGGGGAAATTTGCTTTGTAGATTAAAATTCCTTTTATGCTCAATTTAATCCAATCTTCCCTCATAAGAAGTTCTCTCACATTTTTCTTATTTTTTTTTCCTATTTTGGGGGCAAGGAGGAAGCAATTAGAGTCAAGTGACTTGACGAGGGTCAGTTAAAGTCTGAGGCCACATTTGAACTCAGGTCCTCCTGATTCCAAGAATAGTGCTCTATCCACTATGTCACCTAGCTGCCCCTTTCTTATTTATTAATGAAAAATTAGCCCTGCAAAAAGCTCTGGCATAAGAAGGCAAGAGGCTAGGTAGAAAGGATTTATAATTAATCAGCTGTATTTCTAAGTATATTGCCACAAGTTCAGATTCAGCATTTATGTTGTTCAGTCGTTTTGGTCACATTTGACTCTCTGTGACCCCATCTAAGGGGTTTTCTTGGCAAAATGTACTAGAGTGGTTTGCCCTTTCCTTGTCTAGCTCATTTTACAGATGAGGAACTGAGGCAGAGGTAAGTGACTTGTCCAGGGTCACATAGTTTAGTTTAGTGTCTGAAGTCAGCTTTGAACTCAGGAAGATGGGTCTGTTTGACTCTAGTCCCAGTACTCTGTCCATTGCACCAACTAGGTGCTCCTTGGGTTTGGCACAGGACCTTCAGTTTAACTGAGGAGACCTTCCATACAAAATCTAGAACCACAGAGTAAGGTAGTGGGAAGTTTCCTGAGTTTGGAATCAGAGGACCCAAATTCAATCTCTATCTCTCCCACAAGTAAACTGTGACTTTGGACAACTCACTTAATGTCTGAGGCTCTGAGTTTTTCTGTCAAGTAAAAGGATTAGATGGCCTATAAAATCATTTCTGGCCCTAAATAATCCTTCTAACTCAACCCAGGTTTTTGAGGGAATAAAAGAATCTCAGACACAGGGCTGGGGCATTAATACTTGTTGAATTGAAAAGTACTTCCAATCTTCTTATCTCTTCTCACACAATATAAAATACACAGTATTTTCCTGGCCACAGAACATTGATAAGAAGCAAAGTGTCAAAAAACATTTCTAGAGAAAGGAAAATGGGAAGGAGATGTTGGGGTAGAGAAAAGGGGATGAGAAATGATCAGGACAAAGTGAGAACAGTGAAGTCAGCTGTGTCTCTCTCTCCTGTCATTAGCAAACTCCTGCTATGGAGAAATCCAGTGGAGTCTGATGGATTACACAGGGGTTCCCATCCTCTTTGTCCCTTCTCTGATCCTAGAGCCAAAGACAGTATATGTTTTATTGTATTGCATACTACTGGACATAGAATTCTGATTATTCAATTCATCACATACTTATTAAGTACCTACTATGCACCATGTAATTTGCTAGGCACCAAAAACACAAAGAAAATAATGAAAACAGCCCCTACTTTCGAGGAACTTAGACCCTACTGGATGACTCAGTTACATGAATAAATAACAAATATGCACAAAGTTTATACAAAATAATTGTTTAGTAGGGAGGATACTAGCGACTAGAGGGATCAGAAAAGAGCTCCTGCGGGAGGTAGCACTTGAATGAAATTAATGAGGTAGAGATGAAGAAAGACAAACACGCCAGGCCTAAGTGAGAGCTGGTGCAAAGGCAAATTGAGTGGAGATGAAATAGTGTATATGGGGAACAGGAAAGAAGTCAGTTTGACTGGACTACATCATGTGTGAGGGGAAATAACGTGAAATATCCAGAAAAACAGGCTGCTGTCATACTGAAGGGCTTTAAATACCAAAGAGAAGAATGTCTATTTTTATTAGAGGCATGAGGGAACAAGTCATGGAAGTTATTTTGTTTGTTTACTTTTTTAAAGCAAGTGAATGACTTGTCATAATTGAGCTTTAACAATTTTTCTTATTGAATCATCTTTGGCTACCTTTATTCTATTTTCTTCTACTGCCAACTCATTTTGGTTTTGGGGGAAAGTAGGATCAAAAGTTAATCCTTGAAATTCCCTTAAATTCCTTCGACAGAGTAGTAGTTTCTACAAAGAAGAGCAAAAACACCATCCCATCACTCAAGGCGTTAATATGCAAATAACTATGTACATACTAAAGGCAGCTAGATGGCACAGAGGATAGAACAGAGGCCTAGAGTTAGGAGAACCTGAGTTCAAATCCAGCCTCAGACAATTACTAGCTGTGTGACTCTGGGCAAGTCACTTAGCCCTGTTTGCCTCAGTTAGAAAATAAGTTGGAGAAGGTAATGACAAACCACTCCAGTATTGCCAAGAAAACCCTACATGAGGTCACAAAGAGTCAGATATGACAGACAATTCAACAACAACAGCATGTACATGCTGAGATACAAATATATGTGTGTATGCAGGGGTGTGTATGTGTGTGTGTGTGTGTGTGTGTGTGTGTGTGTGTTTAAGTGTAGGTAGATAGATAGATAGATAGACAGACAGATAGATAGACAGATAGATGGATATTTAGATAGGTAGATAGATAGAAAGATAGAAAGACAGACAGATAGAT
>CM053589.1:19366622-19430935 GCA_028646515.1 Pseudochirops corinnae
TTTTTCCTCCACTTCTCTTATTTGGTTTTCAAAATCCTTCTTAAGCTCCTCTATGGCCCAAAATCAGTTTGTATTTTTCTTGGAAGCTTTTGATGCAGGAGTTCTGACTGTGTTGTCTTCCTCCCATTCCATGCTTTGATCCTTTTTTGTCCCCAAAAAAGGAATCTGAAGTTGGATTGCTGAGCTTGCTTTACTTTTTTTGCCTGTTCTGCCAGTCAATTAACTTGACTTTTGAGCCACAGTAGAACGCTGCTTCCAGAGGTGAGAGCTTTGTTCTGAATTGCTAGGGCTTTCACAGCTACCGTAGCTAACAGCCCCCACTAGCTTTGGCTCACTGGTCACGCACCTCAGGACCACCACCCAAGACCACAATCCTGATCCAGGCAGGTTAAGGCAAGAGCACTTAGCCTCTGAATGATTGATTGGCCTCCCTGCAATCTACAAGCCAGGAGCTCTGAAGCAGCCATGTGGAGGTGGCTGCACAGCCGCTGTTTCTGCTGCTTCTGTCTCTGAGGGCAGAGGGATGGACCCATTCCTCCTGCCCCCCCAAATTCAGCTGAGTTCCATTGACCTTTCACTTTGTCTTTGGCATTTATGGGTTGATAATTCTGGAAACTGCCACAGCTGCTGGTGATCCATTCTCCCCAATGCTCCAGCTGTGGCTGGTCCTGGCCACCCTGGGGCTAAAACCTCAGCTGGTCTCGCCTCCCAGCGTGCTGCAATGAACCCTTCCTGTCTATCTGCCAGGCTGTCTTCAGTGGGAGATTTGTTTTTCTGTCACTTTGTGGGTTCTGGAGCTCTAAAATTTGTTTATAGTCTTATTTTCTAGGTATTTCATGTGGTTATGGGGGGAGCTCATGGAGTTTTCCTGCTTCTACACAGCCATCTCCACCCCCACATATCATCCTTTTTGTCTGTTCTTTAGAGAGATGTTCACATTAATAAGTGTTTTCAAATTAGCAGAAAACAAAAATTATTTTTTTTAAAATCTGAAAAAACATACAAGAAATGCTACGGAGGTAAAAATGACAAGATTTGACAGTTGACTGGATATTCAAAGTTATGGAAAAGTAAGAGTCAAGGATAACAGTGAGGTTATAAACATGGGTAGCTGGAAGAATGGTGGCACCCTCAATAGAAAGAGGAAAATTTTGGAAGAAGAGTTATGTTTTTTGGGGGGAATAACATAAACACAACTCATTAACTTCTGTTCATCCTAGGCTACTCACTTTCCCATACAAAACAAAACATAAAAAGTGTGTGTGTGTGTGTGTGTGTGTGTGTGTGTGTGTAAGTGTGAGTGTGTGTGTGTATTGAGTACACAGAGCTCTTAGCTGAGGGGTACCTACTGTAGCCACTAAGGAATACAGAAGAATGTGGAGGGAAAAGAGAAGGACTAGGGATGCTGGGAGATTAGGGCACTTAGGACAATTCTTCTGTAGGTATCTTGCCTGGTGGCTGCCCTGAGGAACCCGCACCCTGCCACGGAAGGAGAGTTGTAGTTGTTTTTAAGTCATTTCAGTCATGTCAGACTCTTTGTGACCCCATTTGGGGTTTTCCTGGCAAAGATACTGGAGTAGTTTGCTATTTTCTTCTCTAGCTCATTTTACAGATGATGAAACTAAGGCAAAAAGAGTTAAGTGACTTGACCAGGGTCACATAGCTAGTAATTATCTGAGGCTGGATTTCCAACTCAGGAGGATGAGTTTCTGACTCCATGTCTGGCGAGCCATCAGAGCAGTGTTTAAGGGACTAGTGTAGCTGTGTTGCAAACAAGACCAGAACTGACCATAGTGGAGGTCAGGGGAAAAGGGAAGTTGCAATCCTCCCACCTTCCCTCTCTCCCACTGATTCATCATACAACCCTTGGGGGTTCAGAGCATAGCCTCCCAGGGTTACTCCACAGTTCCCACATTGGAAACCAAGGATATAGGTAGTTGACAGACCATAGTCCTACCCTTTTTCTCTAATCTTTATGCTAGCAGGTACCTGATTATAGGCTTATGAATATCAACTGCTATATTATTATCATGAAAAAGTCTCCTGCTCCAGATTATACTCTGGAATTGACCCATGATCGGAAGGGGAGGGAACTCATGGCTCTAAGAAGCTCTCAGCAAAGGTTTCCAAGGAACAGGTGCTGCTCAGCTTCTAACAGTGGGGATTTCCCATGAGCTATCCAGATCTCTTTACATCAACATCTACTAATGTCTCACAGCCCATACGGAGAGAAATAAATGGCTGTTAGGGACTAAGAAGTGGAGCAAACAGAGGTGAATATTGTTTAATAGCCAGGGTGTTAGTAACTATCCATCTGAACTCATCAGATCAATGGCTACATCTGCAAAGGGATTTTATGAGACCTGGAAATAGTCACTTGCCTACTTATAAGCATAGTGAGGCTTAAATACCCTACAGGAACCATCACAAGAAGCATGTCTTTCTTCCAATCAATCCATCGATAAACATTTATCACATTTATTAAGCATTATGTGCCAGACATCGTGCTAAGTACTGGAAATACAAAAAGAGGCAAAAGACAGTCTCTACCCTCAAGGAGTTCACAATAAGTTTCCTTCCTAGCTATAAAAAGGTTAGTAACATATAAGCATGTTGACTCTAGATTTATCAGCAGGATGAAAGAGACCCTATCTGCAAAAGACAAAAGAATTAGAAAAGAAGGTATTACATGCTATTCAGTTGTACTGACTCTTGGTGATCCCAGCCGGGGTTTTCTACAAAGATACTGGAGTGGTTTGTCATTTCCTCTTCATTTTACAGATGAGAAACTGAAACAGAGTTAAGTGACTTGCCCAGGGTCACACAACTACTCTGAGGTTAGATTTGGACTCAGGAAGATGAGTCTTCCTGATTTCAGGCCCAGCACTCTATCCACTGCACCATCTAGCTGCCTATTCAGGGGGATCGCTGTTTTGGGGTGGTGGGTAGGGGAAGGACGGGGAGAAAATTTGTAACTCAAAATGTTGTGGAAATGAATGATGTAAACTAAAAATAAACACAAAAGTTAAGTTAAAAGAAATAAAATCATCTGTTTTTAATTTTAAAAAAATCCTAGGCTTTCCCTCTGTTGATAATCTCCAATTTTCCCTGTATATATGTGCGTATATAGTTGTTGGCTCATTGTTTCCCCCATGAGAACGTCAGCTCTTTGAAAACAGGAACCGATTTCTTGACTTTACTTATACATTGCCTGGCACATAGTAGGGGCTTAATAAGTATTTCCATGTTGAGTGACTGAATTAGTAAGGACTACAGGTTAGATTCCTACACCCAATCTGTTGCTCTGAGCCACAAGATACTCTGATACTCTACAGCTGAGTTCCTTTATACTCACACTAGCGAGAAACTAATTTATGATTCTGTACATAATTAGGGAAATGTTTTGGCTAACCAATACATTCCCTTCCTTCATCTAGAGTCCTGCTGGCTTAGACTTTAATGTTCTATATATTAGTTTGATTGCAAACAAGGCAGGAACCTAGCCTGGTTCTTTGTCATTCTCCATGGAGTCACAGACTCTGGTGCCAGACTCCTGAAGCATGTTCAGTGCCAGCTAAGGAAAGTCTGCCTTTTAATGAAGAGCTATAAATGGACCATAACTTCAAGTATTCATTAAGCTCCTTTTATGTGTTGTTTTCTTCCATTAGACTGTAAGCTCCTTGAAGGCAGAGTTTGTCTCTTTTTCTTATTTGTATCCCTGATGCTCAAAACAGAGTCTAGCAAATAATAGGCATTTAATAAATGTTTAATTGATTTTAATTGCCTACTGTGTGTTGAGACATTGTGCTAGGGATTGGGGATACAAAACAAAATTATTTCTGCCCTCAAGATGCATTTATTTTACTAAGGGAATATAGAACATGTATATAAGTAAATGAAGCGCAAGGTAACTTGACGGGGGAGATAACTCTAGGAGAGCATCAGCAAAGACTTAAGGAAAGAGGTGGTAACCAAAATGAGCTTTAAAAAAAGACTTCTGGGTATGAGGAATAACCTGGAAAGAATAAGCACACAAATGGGAGATGGAAGGTCAAGTGGGGAAAACTGCAAGGGAACCAATTTGGCTGAAAACAAGGGTGTGTAAAGGGAAGTTTTAAGCTTTAATGGTTTAAAACTGCACTAAGACTTTTGGGATACCCTATATAAAATGAGTCTAAAAAGAGAAGTGGGAGCCAGATTGTAGAGGGATTTAAATATCAGGCTGAGGAGTTTGTTTTTTATTCTAAAGGTAATAGGGAGTCACTGAAGATTATTGAGTAAGAGAATAGACAATTTGTGCTTTAGGAATGCTAATTTGGCATCTGTGTGGATGTGGATTGGAAAAAAAAAAGACTGGAATTAGGAAGATGAATTAGGAGCCTATTTGATAAAATCCAAATGAGAGAGGGCTCTCATTTGATAAGAACCTGAAACAGAGTTGTGACTATGTGACTAGACAGAATGGAGAGATACAAGAGATGCTGGGGAGATAAGACTTGGCATCTAACTGGATATGGAAGATGAGCCATTCTACTAACTCCTCTCTGACCTAGACACATGCATTTATATAGTTGTCAAAAGCATCATAGCCCTATAAAAAGCATAATCCTAAACCAAGTGCTACACTCCTTCCTTCTCAAATTGTCTCTGGTCTCTTTCCTTCCTGTTCTTCATTACCCCACTAATGTAAAAGTATTGGGAAGAAGGGGGTTGAAAAATCATAGTATTAGAAGCCACAATCTCTCAAGGTTACTTCCAGAACCCTGAAGGAGACAGTTGTATCTTTCCCTTCAGGACCCTGCCAGTATTCTTTGGGAGAAGGGCTCTATGAGTAGGGGAAGGGAGAAAAACACCAAGAAATCCTCGGGTATAAGAGTTAGGAAAAAAAAAAATCACATAAAATTATAAATATATATAAAATAAAAAAAATCATAAATCTATAAGTAATAACAGATTGATTGTTACTAAGTACTTCTCATCCTGGATACTTAGGATTACATATTCAGATTAGAGTCTCCTATGTCCCCGGTCTCGTAACTTGGAACTGAATTGGCGAAATCAAGAGTTCAAGACAGGATGAAATGTTTATATGCACATGATTGCACAGCTTCATCCGTCCTTGGGCAAAATTCAACCCTAAAAACTTTCCTTCAAAGGAAATGTGTTACGGTAGATTAATAACTGAAAAATAATTTGGAGGCTATGAACTCTAAGCCCCATTCTACCTGTCAATTAAAATGCGATACTAGGTGAGTTGTACACCCAGTCCTGACCAATGCTCAATAATGACTGCGATACCAATTCTTTTGTTTGGCATTTAACACTCCTCAAACCCTGGCCCCAAACTTCCCTTTACTGTTGAATTATACAGTACTCCCCTTCACATTCTCCCAATCCACTGAAACTGGCCTTTTTGCTGTGTCTCACATACAAATTCCATCTCATTCCTCAGTACCTTCGGGGCATCTAGGCAGCACAGTGAATAATACAGCAGGTCTGGAGTCAGGAAGATTTGAGTTCAAAACTGGCCTCAGATACTGAGTGCTTGAGTGACCCTCACCAAGTCACTTAACCTCTGTTTGTCTTGGTTTCCTCAGCGGTAAAATACGATAATAATAGCACCTACGTCCCCGAGTTGTTGCGAAGATCAAATGAGATCATTTTCAAGTGCTTTTCATAGTATGTAGCCCTCTATAAATGTGAGCTATCATTATTATTATTCTTATTGTTATTATACACACAGGCTACCCCCCCCCCCCCCGCCATGCCTAGAATGCACTTCCCCTCCCCACCTTTGCCTGATATAATTCTTCATTTTCCTTCAAAACCCAGCTCAAGCAACAGGAAAGGGTCTTTCCTGAACCCCCTATATGCTAGTGCCTCTCTCCCTGAATTGTTGTTTGAGCTGTTGGTGTTTTTTGGGAAAGACCCTGGAGTGATTTGCCATTTCCTTCTCGAATTCATTTTACAGATGAGGAAAGTGAGGCAAACAGGGTTAAGTGACTTGCCCAGGGTCACACAGCTAGTGTCTGAGGTCACATTTGAACTGAGGTCTTCCTGACTCTGAGCTCAGAGCTAGCTGCCCTCTCTTCCTAAATTACCTTGTATTTATTTAGCATTTGCTTCTTATGTGTACACATCTCCCTTCCTAGAATGTAATTTCACTGAGGGCATGAATAGTTTCATTTTTTCCCTTTGTACCTCCATCACTGCCCGCATTGTGCCAGGCACACAGTAGGCACTCAGTAAATGCTTAGTAAATCTATCCCCAAGGTTCAGCTAGGTGGCACAATGAAAAGAGCACCAGCCCTGGAGTCAGGAAGACCTGAGTTCAAATCGGATCTCAGACACTTAACACTTATTAGCTGTGTGACCTTGGGCAAGTCACTTAACCTCAAATGCCCTGCCTTCCTCCCTCCAAAACACACACACACACACACACACACACACACACACACACACACACATCTACCCCCAGAGATCAAATCAATTCAATATGATGCTGTCTCCTGGTAGAAGTAGAGGAGGTTGAAGAGTAAGACTTATTCTCTAAGATAATAGAGAAGCTGTGATAAAGGACTTTGGGAATCTACTTTCATTACCAACACTCGCGCCTAAGGCAAGGTGATGAGCAGGCTGAAATTCTGACAAGTGATGACTGTATGCAGATTATTAGGATGGGCATTTTGTAATCACTGCATGCCTTCCAGCCCTTCTCTGGCCTATAGTGGCCTGAGGAGTGACTAGCGGCAAACCAATCCCACTCTAGGTAAAAACCATGATATTCCCTCACAAGAGACGATAGGAGAGGTGCAAATAACTTACTGGGAGGGGGTGAGGGGGAGAAGGCAAGAAGGGAATCCAGATTGGTTAGAGCAACCTCCTGCTGGGGAAACAAAGTCCCTGGGTCTCTCATTTTTCCTATTTCTTGGAAAACAAATTACACCACAGGCCTCTGTTAAAGGGAAGCACTTACCCACATAGCTACAGAGCCTTCCCCATCCTCCTTTGCTTTCTTACCACAAAGTCCTCACTTCTTAAATGAAAAGGACTCTATTAAAAGTCTGACAAATGAATAATATATAAAGTAGGGGTGCCAGTTTATTTATTCATTCATGTTAAGGCTTTCAAAATAAATTATTTAAAATTAAACTTTAAAACTCTTTCTGGTCCATAAGGACACCTCCTTCCCCTATTTCCCCCCCCCCCCCCCCCAGGAGAGATACTCACTAACTAGAGGATCCTTCCCTTCTTAGTCCAAGGTAGCTTATGTTTGCTTTGGGGAGCCTTCCCTGGGAGATTTAAAAGGAAGCTGAATTCAAAGGAATAGCTCTTTCCTATGAGCAAAGGCAAGGACAGTATCTTCAGCTCTGGACATACAGCCAATACCTTCTTACGAACTCTCCATGTCTGCACAGAGAGCACCACTATTCAGCTAGTCAGTTGGTCTAGGACAAGTTTCCCTGGCTTTGTTAATGGAGGGACTACTAACCTGCTGACTTATTCAGCTATATTCCAGCTGCCCAGTCTTTAGCAGAGATATGCTGCTCTTGGCATCAGCAGCAGCAGCATCATAGCTAGCATTCATATAGGACCTTAAAGGTTTGCAAAGCACTTTATATATGTGTACATATATATGTACGTACATATATATGTACATACATATACACGCTTACTCGTCACCTCATTTGATTCTCACAACAATTCTGTAAGGTAGGTGCTATTATCATCCCCATTCTTTAGAAACTGAGACTGACATAGGTTCGGTGACTAGACCAGAGGGGTCACGCAGTTAGTGTCACAATCAGGATTTGAACTCAAGGCCTTCTTGATTCTAAGTCCAGAACTCCAACCACTTCACCACCTAGCTACCTGACCCACATAGAGTAAATCTTGGCATTATATTCATAGGTTTATGGGTCTGTCCAATACTTCCATGAAGCAAGAGGAAAAACTGGGGAGCGGGTGCTCATTTCCCCATTTGACAGCATCCATTGCTAATAATATTGTCTCATATGCTTCTCCAACACCCCCACACCTCCTGCTACCCATTAACTACCTTGTAGCACAGCTACCTCCTTTCCCTTGTTGTTGCCCAGATGCCCTTATTGAAATACTCCCCAGATATGCTTCCAAGTAATGTTTTACATTTTTATATTTCCTGCCTTTCTCTGCCTGCCCCTGCCCCAAAACTAAATCTACTCAACATAAGACCTCAATGATCCATATGAATATGCTCAGTGGGTGCTAGTTTCATTCCTCCCATGTAACATGTGCATTTTAAGTGACTTTTTGGAAATACGATGCCTTAACACAAAGGAGTGACACTAATTTCAGTGACCTGTGATTTCAGGTCACAGAGGACAAGATTTTTGGTCAAAGAGATGTCTCCCTGTTCCAGGCAAACATCTACTCTACATAACGTTGTATCTGACTACTAGACAGGATGTTGAGAATACCTTTGCCCTTGGTTTGCAACCTGGGGATATGAAGCTCTGGTTTGGAGAGAATGACCTGCCCAAGGTCACAGCATGACAAGGAGCAAGCCAACAAGAAAATCTAGACTTCAGGCTTCCTGAGACTGAGTGATCCGAGCACAGCATATGGTTGCATCACTCAGCCTCATTCCCAGCCTGACTTTCAAATAAAAGCCTTGAAGGATTTATCGAACACACACCGGCATCTGGTAAATATAAGAATGTTGAATTAAAGGAAGGCATCGTTCAGCACCTTTCTACAAAGGCTGTACAGAACTTTGCTGAACCTCTGTAAAGACAAAGACAATTCAGCTTTATCTGGGAGCTCTAATGTCCCTTCCAAGAGAACACCATTCACCTCTCCCCCTTCTAGTCAGTCAAATACACCTGAGGACTAAAATAGTTTTCATAATTAGCTGAAGTTCCTCCAGAGCAAGAGCTCTTCACTTTTTTTGTGTCATAGAGCCCTCTAGCATTTTGTTGAAGCCTATTGACCCCTTCTCACACTAATGTTTTCAAATAATTTAAGGAAATGAGAAATTTCAATTAGGGGGTTAGTGAAAATTAAAGTGTAATGTTCTTCCCACACAAGTTCATAAATCACCTGAAATCTATCCTTAAATAGTAGACCTCAGGTTAGGAAACCCTGTTTGAGAAGGTGCCAGACAAAGTAGAGTTCCATCTGTCCTTGCTCCACATGTAAGACACTGAATGTTAAAAAAAAAAAGCAACAAACCCTAGAGGAATGCTTTCAGAGAATACAAAAAGGGACTAAGATTTGGGCTCCAAGATCTAAAAGTATATTTTAAAAATATTTTTAAAATGTTACAGGGCTGATATAGGGTACCCTGAATTAAAAAAGCATCACATATCCAAAACTATTAACTTCAGACAGACACCTAAGATTTTGGCAGGAAAATTAAGAGAATTTGTCAGAGGTCAGAGAAAAGGAGGTTCTCATTAATGAGAGAAAAATCTATGGCCTCTACAAGGAGCATCCCTGTTACAGATCAAGTGTAACTGACACAGAACAAAGCTTTGAGATTCAGGGGTAAAGAAGGGAGGTAACCTGGGTCTTTTTCTAGAGAAGAAATCGCCCCCAAAAGGAGGAAAAAGCTTTTATCCTCTGCCATCTGCCATTTATTAACTATGTAAAGCATCAGATGCAGATTCTGCCTCTAAGAATTTTACAATCAAGTATGTGGTTGGAAAGAATGGAAAGATCTCTTTCTCTGCTCCGAACTTCAATTTCACCTCCTCACAGGGGATAAAATTCTAACTGCCCCTGACCCAAATTCTGTCTCCCTTACAAGCTCTATGATCATGGTAGGTCACTTAGCCATTCGGAGCCTCACTTTCCACAACTATAAAGTGAGGATAATACCTATAGTACCTGCCTCGTGCATGGTTGTGAGATTCAGATGAGCTACAAATGGGTCTAAACACACTGCAAAATTTAAGGCAACATACAAATAGCAATTGACATAATTATCATTATTGCTCCCATCATTCACCAACGTTCCTTTACAAGTGGGACAGTGAAAGCCAAAGAATTGGATTTTTAAAAGCAGTTTTTAAATTATCCAAGAATAACTGTGGTGAGTACAAATAATATAGGACTATATCTGGCTAGACACCAGGCAGAATAAGAAATGCAGCAGGAAAGAAAGATGATCCAAACTGAAAGACAGATGAGACATTCTAAAATCATAGCTAATCCAGCCTCTGGGTTTTAAAAACACAAATAAACCAAGATTATAAACATGCATCCAAACACTACCTTTTCCCTGAGAACCTCCAAGCACTCTTTTTTTTTTACAAAAAGATACATCTTCACATTAAAGATGGAGACACAGACATGTCATAGATAAATTGATTTTATCAAAGAAAAGTCAATGGCTGAGTTAGGATTAAGATTTCTTATTCCCAGTGCCCAAATCTTCCCACAAGACCAGCCACTTTTTCGGATACTTAGAATATAGAATGTTAGAACTGGAAGGGACTTTATTTAATATTATGTAATCCCCTTTTCTCATTGAAGAAAGGAGGAAACTGAGGCCCAGAGAGAGACTGCCAGTAACTGGACCTTAAATGGGGTTCCTGGCATAAAGTTTTCCAAGGTGCAGCAATTTGATAACACTCTTAGCACGTCCGTTAAGTAACGCGGCAAGTGTTATCATTCAAATGCAGTCCAGATAAGGGTACCATTAGTTCTGAGTGCTGCCAGCAAGCTGCTCAGAACCTTCTAGCTATAGAACATGTCAACTTCTCATTCTAGTTAGAATGAGCTGTCTTCAATAACTACTATCATATTTCTTTCTTAAAAAAAAAAAAACAAAAACCTGGTTCCAAATAACACTGCCAGTGCCGTGACAAGCAAAAATCTGCTATTCTCAGCTGGCCATCATGGGAGGGAGAATACATATGAGTGCATATATGTGTGTGAAGCTGAGGGGCAGTGCACACATGTCAGGGTGGGTCACCTGAAAGATACAGAGAAATGAATGGTTATAGCTACAAAACCAAAAACATCCATAAGCAATTCAAAATTCCTTAAAATGCTCAGCTTTTCCCAGGCAATGATAATCATCCTTTTTGCCTTCAGAAAGGCCAAAACAGGCTTCTCAGAAAGACACTGCAAACTGCTGATCAGGATAAGGAGCCCAGAACACTTAGCAGCATACACTGCGGCCAGGCAAGACATTTCCCGGGACAGCCAAGTCTACCTCTGGCTTTGTTATTCAGAAGCCCCAGAGTCAACACCATAAAAGAAATGGTTCTCATCTGGGTCAAGTCCCTTTGAAATCTTTGGAAAAGGTATAAATAAATACTAGCTTTTAAACATCAAAAATGTCTCATTTCAAATATGTGTGAATTCCTGACACAGGATCTCTACACATTCCCCAATTCTCCCTTTGGGGTTATAGCTTAGCAGAAAAGAAAGCCCCTTAATTAGTTGCGAGGATTAGCAAACATCTGGTCTCTGAGGTCCATTCCAGCTCTAGACCAAAGGTCCCGCAATCCCAAGTTCTCTAGGATGCTCAAACACATACTTTATATACTGGCATTGTTGTTTTGGTTATATGAAAAGATGGGGGTTCTATTGTCTTCCTCGGTCCCAAAAGAGAAAGAAGAATATATTTCATTCATCAACTTTTTATCTCAATTCTTTACAACACATAAAAACCATACAACCACCATACTTTTCTCATTCCTCATTTCTCATGCCCATTCTCTTGGGCAGCAGCCACCATTTCTGTTTATTTGGTTGTTGCTGTTGTTGCTTTTAAAATTTAATATTTTAATTGCTAAAAGTCTATTTTCTCTTTCAAAAGTTCCCTCAGCTCTCTTGCCCATAACTCCTACTATTGGAAAGAAAGGCAGTGAGTGAATTTCCCATTAGCAGTGAGCACTAATTGAAAGTTTGCTCCAAGGTGGCTTGTCCCTTCTGGACAAATGCCATCAGATCTGCAGGGCAACCTGAGTATTTTGGACACTGACGGCTGGGCATGCTTGCTGGACTATGTAAATGCTAACCTTGTGGGTTTCAGCCACACATACCACAAGAGTTATTTGGCAGTTTCTGAAGTTGCATGAAAATCAACATGTAAAAGATCTTTTGATCTCTTCCTGCTCACCAGAACTACATCTCATGATGAACTCAGTACTTGCACCTCACCTTTGTAACAGAGCTATAACTAGCACATTTTGCATCTGAGGCAAGCAGTACAAAACTTAAGACAAGTTAAATTGTAAAAGGAAGACTTCAGAGGTCACTAAAGGGGAACAGGGCGGGTGAGTGGAAGCAGCAAGTTAGGCATGAAGTGCAGATTGCCTGGGTATAACCCTCAGAGAACTGAGAGCTAACACCTGGTAGCACCCATTTTAAAATAATTATTTTAAAAACAATTTAATTTGTTATTTTTAAAAATAAATTTTAAATTATTAATATTAATTTTAAAATAATTTAAATAATTATTCTTAATTAACCAGATATTAAGCTAAGTTACTGCTACTGATACTGAAGGTAGGACTGGAAGTACCATCAGCTTCTAAATTTCAGGATACAAGATGCAGAGTCCCCATTGCTCTGCCATAATTATGACCTGATCTGAAGGCTGGCTCCCTAAGCCGCCACCCTCCACCCCCATTAGCATTCTATAATCAGGCTGAATCAAATCAATATACTACAGCCTTGTTCTTAGAAAAACAAAGTTCATCTAAACCTCAAGATTTTATCTGAAGGGTCATAGCTACAATGAGTGAAATATAGCTATAATGTTTGAAGATACTTAATATAAAATTAGAATCTCAGTGTGAGGAAGGTAGAAAGGAAAAATCAACATTTTGCTTTTCTTATGCAATTAACTCTTCACTGTCTGTAAGTAAAAACCATCCTCCAGTCATTTCTCATTAAGCAATCCAATCCACTGCCATGCAGGTTTCTAGACTCTAGATCACTAAAGATTAATAATCTATGAGAAGATATGAAGCCAGATATAACACAAGGGGTGGTGTAACTGACTAGAATCCAAAAGAAAACATTTATGGGTTATCTTTTCTGTCATTTAAATAATACACATTTCTCGCTTCCATTATTACAGTTAAATGAGATATGACCATATAACATTTGAATTAATTTACCTCTCAGCACTAAATGTCAACAATTACAACAGTCCATCGATTCAAGTTAATACTTAGGAAGATCTTTAATGGGGAAAACTACCTGTGATCCTATTATCCACTCTTCCTGTATGTCCACTGAAGTAATATTCACCCTACTTTCCCCTGATTTACCCACAAATGCAAAAATAAGCTCATTTCCAAAATAAACCCAGACCACATTTCTGAGATTCTAACCTGATCTAATAAGCCCTTATAGACTGGGTAGACTCCTGGTCCCAGTTCTATGACTACAAACATGTCATTTTAGAAATCAAGAAGAAAACAAAATTCACAAATGTCATTTAAGTTCTTAGAACTTCATGGTCTCTAAGCTCTGGGTCAACCCAGAAATAAGTTAGGACTCCTGATTCTCCAGGTTGTTTCTATTATTGACAACTATTCATTCAGTACCAACTATATTCATGGCACTGGACAATACTCTCCTCAAGGAAGAGAGAACTGGTATTCTTTATTAGAACACAAAGGGTACACTAATTTTAAATGGCACAAGGTCATCCGTTTAACAGACCTGGCTAAGAACTTTCAACTGTCAAAGTTCTTCCCACCTTCATAATCTTGGGTTGGCAGAACTGCTCTGCTCCCCCCATTTATCTCTTTGTGCTCTAAACAGCTGGCTACGCCCAACTCTATATGAATACTCTTATCAGAAATATCCACTTAACAAATGTTTGGTGGAATTACTCTGAACAGAGGCAGCTGTTTAACTCATCAAGCAGACTACAGCTTGGTATATCTATATAAGTAACCATGTACAATTACACACTTACACACACACACACACACACACACACACACACACCTGCCCCAGTCTCTTTCCTCTCTCTCCACCCCCTCCCAAAGTGAAACTACAGAAAGGCTGCACAACTTTGGAAACATAAACACAAAAAATTAGAATCCTGACCACTCCTTGGCCAATCCCTTAACCCTATCAGACACTCAGTCTATATTGTTTAGAAAATTATGAGGATACAACAATTTGCTACCAGCAAAAGATCACAGCAATTTCAGACTTTAGGCTGAGTAAATCTTGAAGTTTCTACAAGAAACTAACAAATATTTGTAATACATTGGAATCCCTCTATAACACTGATGTCAAGGGGACAATAGTTATACAGATAGTAAAAACCAACTAGGTTATACTATATGTAATTGTTGGGGTGGGCATGATTTGATGCACAATATACCTGAATCCATGTAATATATTAGAGTTCTACTGTATTAATTTATGAATTACTAAAGTTATTTTGGGTCATTTTAATTTTTTAAAAATAAATGTGTCATTTCATTAAATATATCTTGATGGCAAGTTTTTCCCCAATGTTATACGACTTTCAGTTAAACCACTACAATTTTTTGGATATAGACAAACAGCCTGTGATGTTTGGAGAAATTTTTTAAGGGCTTTCTATTTTTAAAAAAATTGAAAACCACAGCTTTTAAGCACTCTTCCGTCATATGAAGTGCACAGAGAAATGCTAGCTAACTTGCACGTACCACCTCCTGTGATCAAAGTGAAAACAGAGAACTCCTGAGTTGTGGTAACTTGATTACAATTTATAAGGATGACTGGAATTCCCTACTCTCAACACGGAGAAGCCTGATCTCAATGTGAGAACCCAGGCCAAAAGGTTATTAGAAACCCTGCCCAACACTGTAGTTGTGGGAAACAGTGTGGTACAGAGGGAAGGACACTGGCTCTGAAGTCGGAGGATTCTTCCTTTGAGGCTACACTTTTAACTTCCTTGGGCCTCAGTTTCCTCACTTGTAAAATGAGGGCACTGGACTAAATGATCTTTGAAGACCCTTCTGGTTTTCTATGAGCCTTTGGCTCTAGATATGTAATAGTACTCTAGACATGGCTCCTTATTGCCTTTAGGACAAAACACTAATTCCACAGCCTGGCATTTAAAAGCTACCATTTGGTTCCTATCTCCTTTTCCAGTTTTATTTTGAACTCCGTACTATTCAAACAGGACTATTCTCCAATTATTCCATCTCCCACCTATGACCCTTTTCGTTAGTGTCTTGAACACACTCCCTTCTCACTCCTGTTCATTAGATCCAATTCACACGCAAGTCAAGACATCACCCTCACGATATCATTGGTCCTCTTTGAGAGCAACGAAGGATGAACAACGAGATTCTCTAACTTGCATCAAAGTTCAAGTGATTTCATCATCATTAGGCTTTTCCTAATCCCCCCAGTTATTAGCATTCTTCCTCTTGAAATTGCTTTGTATATACTTTGCCTTTATTTGTATGTTTGTGCATGTGCATGCTTGCATGTGCATGTGCGTGCGCGTGTGTGTGTGTGTGCATATTGCAGCCTCCCCGGTAGAATGAAAGCTCCATGAGGGCAAAGACTATTTTCTTTACATTTTTGTATCACCAAGCACCCAACACAATATTTTGCATATAAAATGCTTAACAAACACTTTATGACTAGCATTGTAGATACTTTAACAAGATTGGGTCTAACAATACATTGGAAAATTAATTTCTAATTAGGTGATTTCTTACATGCTCAGAAAGCCATTTTTATGACCAGGCAATTTAGGATCACATTGACTTATCTGCTCTAAAAGTGTACTAAGCAAAACATTTTTGCTCCACAAGGGAAAAAAATGCAAGGTAAACTCATGCCCTTTAAAGGCAGGACAGAAAAGCAGAACCTGTGTGAATAAGTGAATGAAGTAGTCAAAGAAATGAGAGCAGGGTCCTTCCTCCTCCAGGAATATTGAGCACCTATCACCCACAGCACCTCTATAGTCATTACTTAGCACTTGTAAAAAGCTGCTTGTTTGTGTGTAGATGCCACCTCAGGCTGTGATTTCCTCAGTTTTCACAAGCTAAGAAGCATCAGTCCTGGTCATTGTTAGGTTAAAAGACCAGTCCACAAAGATTCCAGGAAATGGTACTGGGGCTTCACAAGACAGCAACAAGCAAGCAAGTCTTTTAACAGACTTCACTATTCTGCTCACTTCCCCACTCCTGGAAAACACCTCAAGGTCAAATGCTGCCTACAAAAAGAACATTTTTAAAAAATCATACATTCTACATAAATAAGAAATAATATGTGGAATATATCACACAGTTCTCAAACTAGGAGAATCTGGATGTCATTGTTCCAAAGATACCCCATCTCTAGGGCTTAGCTGCTAAAAAATTATCATTCAGAATTTAGCAGACAAAAAACTAGTGAAAATGAAAGGGGTGAAAGGTAAGAAAGTCATATTCAATCTCTCTCTCAAGTACCAATGCTCATCATAGATGGGGAAACTAACATTGAGAGAGCCCAGGGTCAAACAGATAGCACTTCACAAATTTACAAATGGCTTTCTTCCCAATAACCCCATGAAGTAGGTCATGGAAGTTATTGTTATCCACATTTTGCAGATGAGGAAACAGACTCATAAGTGACAAATAGCCCTGGATCACACTACAAGTGTCACAGGGTGCAAGGAATTATGTGTCAAAGCCAGGACTTGAACCCTAGACTCTTGACTCTGAATTCATTTTTCTTCCCCACTATACTAAAGTGGAACAAATACTTCACAATTCTTGGATGTTCTGTTCCTAGCAATGCTAGCTTTACCAATGGCATCATTAGACATTTTTAAATGTTTATCGTCATTTGGTAAGTCCTGTCTTCATGCTGATGACTCTCAAATGTAACTTTTCTGCCCCAATCTTTCTGCTGACCTCCAACGTCACATCTCCAACTGCCTCTCAGACAACTCAAACTGAATGTCCAGTAGACATCTTAAACTCAGTATGTCCAAAAAAAGAACTCATTATCTTTCCCCATAACCACCCCTCTCCTATCTTTCCTATTAGTACAGAGGGCAACACTACCTTTCTAGTGCCCAGGTTTACAACCTAGGTGTTACCCTCAATTCCTTAATATTTCTCACCCCCATCCACATCCAATCAACATGTTGCCAGGCCCTGTTGATTTCATCTTTGCAATAATCTCTCAAATACACCCCCTTCTCTCCCCTGACATTGGCACCACTTTAGTGTAGGCCTTTGATCACCCCATGCCTGGATTATTGTAATAGCCTGCTGGTGGATGTGCCTGCCTCCAGTCTTTCCCCATTCCAATCCATTCTCCATTCAGCCACTAAAGTAATTTTCCTAAAGTTCAAGTCTGATCATGTCACCTCCCTTACTCAAACTCCACTGGCTTATCACCTCCAGGAACAAACACAAAATGCTGTGTTTGTCATTCAAGCCCTTCATAACTAGCCCCCTCCTACCTTTCTAGTCGTCTTATAACTTATTCTGTGATACATATTCATTAACCTAGTTACACTGGCCACCTGGCTGTCACGAACAAGATACTGCATCTCTCAGCTCTGGAGATTTTCTCTGGCTATCCTCCACGCCTGGAACACTCCCTCCTCAATTCCAACTACTGAACTCACTGATTTCCTTTAAGTTCCAACCAAAATCCCACCTTGTATAGCAGCAGTTCTCAACCTGGGGGCTGCAACCCCTTTGGGGGTTGAACGACCCTTTCACAGGGGTCACAGAGGTTGCCTAAGACCATCAGAAAATACATATTTCCGATGGTCTTAGGAACCGAGACATGGCTCCTCTATCCATCTCCAGGCAGGTCCACTCACATGCAGATATACCCACATACGAGTATTAAAGGGTCGTGGCATTAGGAAGGTTGAGAACCACTGATCTATAGGAAGCCTTCCCTAACACCTTTTAATTCCAATACTTTCCCTCTGTTAATTATTTCCTGTTTATCCTATACATAGCTTGCTTTGTATATATTAGTTTGAATGCCGTCTCTTCCATTAGATTGTAAGCTCCTTGAGGGCAAGAACTGTCTTTTCCTCTTTTTGTATCACCAATGTTTATCACAGGGCCTGGCACACAGTAGGCACTTCATAAGTGTTTACTGATTGAGTACAAACATAAGATTTCAAGTAAATCACAGAAATATTTATCAAGAATAGGCATACAAAGCATTGTGCTCAATGCTAAGAAGTATGATGTGGTCATTGCCTTAAAATGTTTACAATCTAGTTAAGAAGGTATGACATATATTCATAAAAAGGTAACTAATGCTGCATCTGGACAGCACATGGTTCAACTAGGTCTTCAATCTTTAATATTGAAGCTTTTTTAAAAAATTAAATGCCAAATGAGTGGTATAAGAATAGTATAACCACAAATGAATTTATACATTAAGAGCAATGTTTTAATTATCTACCTATTTCAACACTTTACAGATTCATGCTTTCATACCAGTTAGTATACAATCTTTATCAATGGAAATTGTAACCCCTTCGTACATTAGTATACAACTTAATGAACTGTTGCTGCCAAAAGATAAAATCACTACCAGGCTGGCTCCTCGGTGAGAAGTCTCTCCAAACTTACCAAAGCTGGTCTTCACATGACAGTCTTTAGATAGAGTCTTGCTCTGAGCCTGTACTCAAAGCCTTTTCAGCTTGGTAGGAGTTGAAAAACCTTAGGGTCTGTTACTGTAACCTTCAAGAACTCAGGATCCATGCTACAATGAGTCATGAATATGATTTTTTTTTTTGCATAAGTTCTTAGTGATAATAGCTATTAGCCTAACCAGAGAGGCAGCCTCTGAGCCCAGTTAACCCCAATTCAATTCCCCCATCTAACACATACTGGCTATGAGGCCCTGGGCAAATCACTTAACCTTTCATCAATGTTCTAGTCAACTCTCTGACTACAGATTGCAAGAAAAATGGCAACAGCACTGGTAGAGAGAGGTTTTTCCACCAGTTCTCTATACTAGTGAAATCACAAATCTATTTCCTAACCCTACCCGATCAGCCTAAATATTTGGAAAGAAATGGAAAGAAATGAAGGCAATCAGATACATCAGATTAGAAATACTGGTCCCGTTTTATTAAGAGTTGGGCACAATAACCAAAACCAACCTGGTCTAATCTTTCTCCTCTGAGTACATTAGATATGGCATGCTTCCCTGATGATCTCCATCTTGCTTCTTTATGGTTCAGAGGAGCATAGATTTAAAGCTGTGCAGAACCTTAGGGATCATACAATCCAAACTCCTCACTTTGCTAATGAAGAACCCTGAAATCTAGAGACGTTAATTGACTTGGCCAAGGTCACACAGGCAAGTGAGAGAAGTGAGATTCAGACTCAAGCACACTAATTCCACACTGAGCCCTCTTTCCACTGTTACAAATCCTTTCTCTAACTTTTTCAGGAGTCATTTGTAATTTTTAATATCTTCTAATGTGCTAGCCATTTCTAATAGTGAATCATCTTCAGACTTAACTAGAATGCTTTCTATTCCACCATCCAAATCACTTGCTATTGTTCTGTCTTTCTGACTCTTCATGACTCCAGGGATCAGAGCACATGAGTCTCTTCAATCTTCCACTATCTCTCAAAGTCTATCCAAATTCATGTTCATTGTTTCCATGATAGTATCTATCCATCTCATCCTCTGCCATCCCCTTTTCCCTTTGCCTCCAATCATTTTTCCCAATATCAGGATCTTTTTCAAAGAATCCCATCTTCTCATTATGTAGCCAACATATTTAAGCTTCAGCTTCAGCATCTGACCTTCTAGTTATAGCCTGAATCATATCATGTAAGCAACATATGGAGCTGCAGGGAATCTCTCTCTCTCTCTCTCTCTTCCCGTCACCTCCCTCCCCATCCTCTCTTTCTCTCTCCTCTCTCCCTCTTCTTTTTTTAAAGCATCTTTCCTTTGCTAAAGTTTGTATCATGACATCACTGGGTGCAGTGAATAGTATCTTCCAGACCTCAGGCAATCACAATGGAACAAAGGTCTTTGCCTTAGTTTTGGCTGAGATAACTACTGTATATCCAACTGAAACCTTCAGTGGTACATACAAGCCACCACTCCCAATCAGTCTGTGGATAAAGCCCAACTACTACTCTAGAGTAAAGGTATCCAACACATAACCCACTGCCACATGTGTCTCACAACACTCCTGGGTGTGGCCAGAACCAGATCAAAACATAATTGGGAAATATTTAACAAAAATAAATAAAAATAACAATAAAACATATATGCTGCTAATATGTGGTTTTCTAAGTCAACATTCAGCATGCCGAAGGAATCCTCAGATAGTTCAGTGGCCCCATTTCTGTTTGTCACCACTGCTCTAAAGTAGCAGAATCATAGAATGAGCTCTAGAGTAGGTAGACACCTTAGAGGTCATCTATTCTAACCCCCTCATTTTACAGACAGGGTCCAGAGAGTTGAAGTGACTTGCTCTAGGTCACACAGTTACTCAGAGGAGTTGAAATTCAAGACCAGTTCCTTTGACTTCACACTCACAGTTCTTTCTGATGAGGTACAGGCTTTGGGAAACCCCTTGAAGTCTGATTAAATCTTCCCACTTGATGAGGCATTTGCAGAGGCCATAAGTTTTTCATTGTGGCTGGGCCCAAACCTCTGTTACTAGCCTAGCCCTCCATTGTCCATCTACTTCCCATCCTTGAGCCTATCAAAATATCAATCCACCCTTGCATTGACCTCATTAACTCCTCCTGAAGACCCTCCCCAAACTCATTACTGGAATCTAACCTCACTGACTCCTCCTGAAGACCCTCCCCAAACTCCTCCTCTAGATCACCCCTAGATTCCTCTGTACATAAGACCTCATTATTTCTACTTATAACTAAGCTCATTCCCTGACTCTGGACCTTTCCACCTCCACTCCAGTTGCCTTCTCATGTTGGAAATATCTCCAATTCTGTGGTCTCTTACTCTAATTGTACAGTTCCTCTCTGGAACCTCCATTTGAGGAAGAACCCAAGAACTCCTTTCAATGTGGCATCTTGTCTTGTTAGAATGTAAGCTCCTTGAAGACAGGGACTTTATTTTGACTTGATTTGTCTTCCCAGCACTTAGCACAGTGTGCTTAATAAATGTCTTACCTAATCTAATCTGCACCATACCATGTTAAAGCTATAAGGGATTTTAAATATTACACAGTTCAATTCTCTGGATCTACAGATGACTAAAATCTAAACTTAGACCCAAAGAATTGTCTTATCTAAAGTCAACCAGTTAGTAAGTGGCAGAATCAGAAGAGGACATAAATCCAGGTCTCCTGAGTCCTAGAATCCAGAAATCTGTCACCTGTACTAAGTCTATCACTGATGGCCAAGAAAGGGAAAAAGGAAAGGAAAGGAAGGTCATGTGGGCACTCTGTACCTGGAAGAATAACAAGTACAACAGTGTTTGTAGATATACCCACTACCCTCTCCAAACCTTAGCCAGTCAGACCTACGGATTTTTAAGGATTTCATGTTCTTAGAATAATCTTGCTAAAGATTTTTTTTAAAAATTCAGTTAGTCTTTTAGTTCCTTCCTCTATTAGAAAACAAAATCCACAGAAAAAGAAGTTGAAACAAAGTCCCTCAGGATTCCACCCTCCCATTCCAATATCCAAAAAAACCCAAAATGCTAGTAAACCACGGCTTACACACTGACCCCAGACTCTCTGTATGGTTACCTTTTCCCTGGATTCACACATTCCACATCCATCAGGAAACTAATGCCCACCAAAAACTCTGTACTCTAAAAAGGAGATTGGACTTGTGGGAAAAGTCCACCTTCTTTAGCCTATGCACAAGAAGTACCTGGTCCTTGACCTTCTCTCTCCTCCTTTTTCTCTTGGTTGTGTAAAACTAGAGTGGTCCTAGGCCAAATTATTATATAGTTTTTCACCACCCTCAACCTCTGCTCTCTGAGTCCTTTGCCTTCCTCCATGGTTTGCACTCCCTAACCAACCCAACCCAAAGCTAGAGTATCCCATAAGTCAACTGCTTCTTTTAGCTCCACCTTTCCATAATCAAAGGAAAATATCTGATAAACCCACACTGAATGGCAGCACACATAATCAGAAGATGTTGTTTCCCTAATCAAAGTGAAGGGTTATAGCATTATCTTTTCTATCCCTGCAATACTAACATAATTGCCTTTCCTTGATATACTGGTATAAAAAACATGATATGATTGACTATGTTACTCACCATCAGACTCCTTCAACCAGGTTTTGGGTTGGGGGAAATCAAGGACCTGCTTTGCTATTCGGAAAAGGGTTTGTTTTAAGTAATAAATCTTGGTTATAAGTAAAGTGACTTTTATTGTATTTTATAGTCCATAAGCGTTCCAATGCCAAACCTGAATCACTGGACTGGCCTGAGTTAGGTCTGACCACATAAGAAGAGAGGAGTAAGATGCCAAGAATATTGAAGGGGCAGAATGGACAAGACTTGGCAACTGAATAGACATGAGGAGTAAGAGAGGTAAGAGTAAAAATGACTCTGATTTATGAGCTTGGATGAGTGGGAGTCACATAATACCCTCAAGAGAAATAGAGATTGATAGCAACTTTTTTGTGGTAGTAAAGAATTAGAAACAGAGTGGATAAACATCATTTGGGGGAACAGCTGAACAAATTATAATTATGATGGAACATTATTGTAAATTATAGTAAATGATGAAGGGGATGGTTTCAGGAAAACTTGGGAAGACTTACACGAACTGATGCAAAATGAAGTAAGCAGAATTAGAAGAACAATCTATATAGTAACAGTAATATCATGAAGATAATCAATTGTAAAAGACTTAGTAACTCTGATCAATGCAATGATTCACCACAACTCCAAAGGACTATAGCATCTTCCTCCAGATGGACTAAGAGTATAGACTGAAGCATATTTTTTCCTATCTTTGTTTTTCTTGGGGGTTTCTGGGAACATAGCTAATGCAGAAATATGTTTTGCTTGACTTCCCTATGTATAATGGGTATCATAATTCTTGCTTTCTCAATAGATAGAGTAGATAGAGGTAGAAGTAGGGAGAGTATTTGGAACTGAAAATAAAAATATTTTCATAAAATCAAAATAAAAAATACAGAAGTTTAGGGGACAGACAGGTTGGGGGGGAGGGGGACAGGTAAAATGAGTTCTGTTTTGGTCATATTTTGTTTAATCTTCCTACAGATCACCCAGGATAAGATGATGCCACAGAGGGGAGATCCCAAAGAGCAGGCATTCTCCCGACCTGTTGCTCCCCATTCAATCTTCTCTTGGCAAGACTGCAAAGATGGGCCTGGCTGGTTGGGGGTGGGGGGGTACATCAGGAAAAACAGACACACTAACAAGGCACCTGTTCAGTGCTGCATTCAGACACAGAGGGCAGGGACACTAAGAACAAAGCTGTGAAAACACTGGCCACAGCCCAGGCTATGACCTGACAAACTGGATACCTAGCAGATGGCAGTAATGCATACAGTCCAGTTGGCCTTGTATCATTTAGTACCTGAATGAGGAAACAGGGAGGAAAAGGGAAAAATATGGGGGGAAGGAAGCAAAGAAAATGAACATTCAGATTGAAGACATATGGAAAAAGCACAACTGAGGGGAATATAATGTCATAGTCCCCATGAATCCAGTGAAGTGGGGGGAGGGGAAAGAGGTGAAGGAAGAATGGTTGCATTATCAGGAATCCTCCCTAGAGCATATAGCTCTAAAATTGTTCTAATAGTCACCTTCCCTTTGATTTTGTCGCTTTTGTCAATAGCAAAGTCAGGAAAACTGGCATTTTATGACCTTTCAGACAAAACTCCTTCAAAATCCTGCCATCTGAGAAGAAACCAGCATGGAAGAAAGATTCCATGGCAAAATTCCTTCCCCTTCACTTCCTTAGCTCATCCAATATTTTCACCAGAATCCCCGACCTTACTACCAGCAACTAACTGGCCATTTCTCAAGGGGCTTTCTTTAAGCAAGCTCAGTACAAAACAAAAACCCCAGGATACTGGAAGGACTCTTGTTCTGCTAATAACTTTTGTGGCTCTGTACAAAGTCCCTCCTCTCCTGTCACAATATTTCTCTTCTACTACAAAGTGGGGTGCGAGTATTGCCCAGCCTACCTCTCAGGGACTACACATAAGGATTAGCTAAGATTAACAACAATAGTAAACTTTGAGAACTGAAAGCCAAAAAGCTCACTAATCACCTCCCCAGGCGGAACGCTCCATCCAGAGCGCCACAGTGATTAATTCCCAGGCTTTAGAAATTGAATTAAGGAGCAAAATAAATAGAAACCTAGAAGTGTGTCGGTACTGAGGTTTGAAATTGTCTTTACCTGAAGATGGAGCTCTGATAGACTCTGCTCACAGGGCACAGGTTCTCTCCTGTTAACTAACTTCCTCCATGGCATCAGAGAGATGTCCCTTCACGTCCAAGGGAATTTGCTGAGGGTCCTGGAGAGACCATGAGGATCACTGCCCCTACAAAGTGCTAGCTGTAGTTTCACTACTAACGTACCATGTAACATCGAACAAGCCAATTACATCGGTGTTCAAGATACAAAATTTTGAACTATCCAGAGTTTTTTCCCCTTGAGACTCAAAATAATACACACGTCTATGCAAGTTTCCCAACTACAGCACGGTGGATGGAGTGCTGGATTTGAAATCAGGACGACTCAAATTTAAATCTAGCCTTGGACATTTATTTTCTAGCTGTGAGACCCAGGGCAAGTCACTTTACCTCTGTGTACCTCAGTTTTCTCAACTGTAAAATGGGGATAATAATAGCCCCTACTCCCCTGGGTTGTCATAAGAACAAAAGAGATATTTATAAAATGCTTTATAAACCTTATAGCAGCACTCCTTAAAATGTGGGGTGGGTCAGGACCCCATATGGGGTCACAAAAATGTGGCGACCATAAATAGTTTCTGAATGCTCAACGATAGAAAATTAATGAAAAATCAAACGTGTAACTAATCTGAGATGTTTCTGTCTGCACTTGCCTCTGCTATATCCGGAAACTTCAAAATACAAAGTATGTGCACTTTGTCCTTGTGAATGTCCTCAGCTCACCCAACTACAACAAAAGCTGCCCCAAATGGAAAAAGGGTCAAGAGTAAAAAAAGTTTAAGAAGCCCTGCCTTAGAGTACTGCGCGAATTCTAGCAATTATTATGGTGGTTGTTATCACCGTTACCATTTAGCGTCTGCTGAAATCTGTGTAGGAGAATGGAAAAGTTCCTGTCTTCCCCCTTCCAAAAAAGGCAAAAAAAAAAAAAAAAAAAGACTCGACATGGGTCGAGTCAATTGAACTCTCCAGGCCTAAGATGCTTCATCTATAAAATCAGGGGGCTTGAACGAGCGCTATCTCCCATGTGTAACATCCTATGATAAGGTTTTCTGAAACTGTGAACATCCACAGGTTGAAAAAAGGGAATCAAGTCTTAGTTGCAATAAACTTCAAGGGGGTGTGAAAACACAAGTATAGCAATTCTCTCTTATCAAACATAACAATAAGTGAGTCATTTTCCAGATAATTTTTTTGTTGTACAAAGGTTTTTTTTTTTTTACCATAATGATATTTGTTGAAACAAAATTTTGTTCAGATAAAATATTTGGTTCCTTTGAGTCTGTCTTTGTTTCTCCAGTGCTTCAGATAGTGCCTGGAATGTAGTAAGCACTTAATAAATGCTTATTGTTTGGCTGCTAACTATGGGTCCCCCAAACAGACTGGGATCAAAAAGACAATTGGCACGTCTTTGTCACATTTTAAAGATGGATGGAATCCACAAAATAGGCATAAAAACAGTTTCTTACTGGAAATGTGCGACCATCACATAGGAGCTAAGAACTGGCTATTGCACAGTATACAAAAATGTCAAAGCAAGTTGTGGGGAAGGCAGCAGGAGGCAGTGTTAAGCTCGTTTTTATTTAAAACCCTCAGTGGAAAGAAGTAGGGGAGTGTCAAGGCATATTTAATGCACTTTACAGATGAGACTGAATGCAAGGCATTCAGATACCAGAAAGGACACCACCAACTCCACCACCACCTAGAGAGATTGGAAACATGAGAGGGAATAAAATGAGATCAAAGGAGCTCACAGGCTTAGGGGGTGGGGTAGAAGCAGAGCATCCAAGACAGATAAGTGATGGGAGGGAGCCGCCTGGAAAGCAGGAAAAAGACATAAGAAAGCCAGAGGGAATCTCGCAATAAGATACTGCATCAATTTAGAAGAGGGGTGGGGAGGATGAGAAGGAAAGAAAGCCAACGCTATTTTGAGCCAAGTATGCCTCAGTATCAAAAGGTTGGTGATTGGGGCCCTGCCTGGGAGGAGGGGCTAACTTGGCCACAGCTGTGGAATTGGACTAAGTGTCTGGTTGCTACATCAGGCTCCCAGGAAATGTCTTTCTCTATCCAATCTGGCTGTAAGAGAGGCTCCCCAAGAGGATTTGAATAAGGAAGCCATACAGATTGGCTTTCCCCTTCCCCAACTCTGGTCTCAAATATAAGATTGGTCTCTCCTCCCTCCCTCTCTTATCACCTCCACCTGAGCAGGCCACCACCATTAACACTAAAAGAAGAGTTTAGCAGGGACCCTAAATGAAGGCTCATTGGGGTCTCACCTTTCCCTACAGAGGGAAATAGTACTGATGTAATAGTAGCAGCGTTACACACGCACACACACACACACACACACACACACACACGCACACGCACACGCACACGCACACGCACACCCCCCCTCACCTGAAACCATTTTGTACACTATTATCATACAAGAAAATCCAAGAAAAAAAAACCTCACACTACCCACCAGGGCAGGTCCTTGTGCTTCTGTCTTTCCCAGGGAGACGGCTTGGGGTAGGAGGCAAAAAATTCTCTCGTTCATTACCACTGTACATCCAGGAGGAAATCCTCCAGTGACATGAACCAACCAAAGAAAAAGCATTCACACCCAAAGAGCTTTCAGGAAACAAGATCCTTCCCTTATCCTTATCAACCACAAGATTCATCTTACACCAACTCACTGAAAGTACCTCTTTGTTTCCCAGGAAGGTGTCACCACATTCTTTCCAGACTTCTATAGAACATCCAGTTGCCCCCAAATTCCTCCCTTTCCCCAAAGAGTTTCAAAGACATGGATCATCTTCTCTACCCCCTTATCCCCCTTGTTTAAGGACAGGAGACTTAACAGTTTGTAAATACCTTCAGAGAAAAATGAAGAATGTAAGAATTAAAGGATTTTTAAGCCAAAAAGGGCAGAGCCTGCTCCAGTCTTCCCATGGCCAGCTCAAAGTCTGCCACTAATAGAATTTTCTGAGGAGTCCATCAAGACAGTCACAGTCAACTTTCCCCATGAAAGTACTTCCCCAGCCTCTACACCATTTGCTTCACCCACTTGGAAGTCCACTGATTCAATATTGTTTGGGGAATGGAATCTTAGTTAGGTCCAAGACCACAACCATTTGAAAATTACAGTTTAGACTATACTTCAGTGAATGATCAACACCGCAACCATCCCTGCCTGTATCCTGGCTTTGACAACAATATTTTCTTCCTCCACCACCAATTCAGAACAGTATAATTAGTAAGCAGAAGACAAATTGGGTCTCAGAATTCTCATTCCCACTGAACAGTGTGACCTTGACAAAAATCATTCTCTCAATGACTCTGTAAATCAGATATGGGAACATCTACTACCAACCACTCTATTGGAAAGGTTTCAGAGGAGACCAGATGATGTCTGCAAAGTGCCATCATTACACTGTATTTATGGAATACTTATCTTCAGGAAGGTTAAATGATTTAAGAAGTTTCACATTTAAAATAAAGACTATTTTTATCTCAGCTTCCCTTTCCTAAAGAGGAATTTTTAGTGGTCAAGTGTACCTTCCATGCAAATGTCACTAGCTGAAGGTCAGTTAGTGACTAAGGACTAGACTTCAACTTTGCCAACAACTACCCTAGGAGACAATTCACTAGGTTAGTGGAAAGAAAACTGGCCTTAACATCATAACACTTGGGTTTACTTTCTGGATCCGCCTTTCACTAACTCTGTGAACTTGAGCAAGTCACTTACTCTCTGGCCCTCAGTTTCTTTATCTGTATTTGGACTGGACAAGATGGTTTCTAAGATTCCTTCTAACTCTAAATCTATGATCTTTAGAGTTCACAATTCATTTTCTACCTCTTTTTTGGTAGACTACACAGGTTTCATAAGAATAAAACATATATTTACTGAGAAAAAAATAAAGCAAGAACCAAATTAATCCTGGGTCATATACCAAAGCCCCAGACAGTGCATACTTATAAGCCAGAGTAGTACACATACTCCTTTAGGAAATATGTACTGAGTCCTTGAGAATAGCTCTGCAAAACAAAGATTATCCCTGTCCTTTTTCTCTCCTCACTTGGATTGGGAGTACCTTGAAGATAATTTTTTCTAATTTTTTTCTGAGTAACTTTAAAAAGCATGGTAAACATCTCCTGGGTCAGAAGCAGTATGAACAATCAGAGAGATTGAGAGCACAGTATTAAGTTACCATCCTCTACTACAAATCATAGTCACAAAATGAGTTCCATGAAAAACTTACAGCTGAATGTCCTGGATCCAAAGTCGGGATGAAATATATCTGGTCTCACAATCAGAATGACTTTATCCAGTTTCTGAAATGCAAACTACTTGGCTTAGCCTGAGAGATGAGATTCTCTTTAATTCCCCTCCAAACTAACAGTGTACTCTTAGATGCCAACAGCAATAAGGAGAGGTACTCCCTGTCCCAACACTACAGCCCTATTTCTTCACATCCAGGTGGAATGAAAGGTTCTATCCTTGCCTCTGACTGCTCTAGGAACTTCCTTATGTCTATAGACTCTACTATACAGGATAAAGATAGAATTATTTTTTGAGCATATGAAGGGCAGTATGGCCTCTGTTTTAATATTTAAGAGATCTTTGAAAGACAAAGCCACTGAAAAGGTTCACAATAGTTAACTACCTTGTGAAGAGATAGGATGATATAGGGAAAAGAACATTGGCTTTGGCAGCAAAGGGTCTGAGTTCAAATTCTGATTTTGTCACTTCTATCTGATACCCATTTCATTCTAAAAGTATATTGCTCTAAAAGTATATTGCTTACACTAGGATATACACAGAGATATTATTATCACTAGTTGAAGCTGTATCTGTGTAATATTGGCTTTTGATGACTGCCTTACCACTCAAAGTTTTGCTGCCCAAGGTCCCTTTCCTCTTCCTCAATAAGCCTCTTTACTTCCCTGATGCTTTGATCCATTTCACATTTGTCCCTCACCTCCTGGCTTCTTTCAAGTCTCAGCTAAAATCCCCCACATGAGAAGCTTTTCTCAGCCTTCTTTAATGCTAATGCCTTCCCATTGATATCACCTTCCATCTTCTTGTTCAGTCATTGTCCAACTCTTCATGGAGTGGCTTGCCATTTCCTTCTCCATCTTTGCAGAGGAGGAAACTGAGGCAAACAGGGTTAAGTGATTTGCCCAGAGTCACACAGCTACCAAGTGTCTAAGGCCAGATTTAAACTCAGGAAGAGAACTGTTTTCTTGACTCCATACCTGGTGTACCATGTACCTGCCCCTTCTACCTGTATATAACTTGCACATGCATGGTTGTTTGCACGTGGTCTCCTCCACTCCTTGAAGGCAGTGACCATTTTTACCTTTCCTTATATCCCCAGAACTTAGCAAGGTGCCTGGCACATCTTAAACCCTTAATAAATGTTTGTTTACTCACTGACTTTATCTTCTTCCCTTTCTTATCCCTCGGCTAGGTGGCGCAGTGAATGGAGCACCAGCCATGGAGACAGGAGGACCTGAGTTCAAATCTAGCTCAGACACTTGACACACTTTTTAGCCATGTGACTTTGGGCAAGTCACTTAACCCCAATTGCCCTCAAAAAAAAAAAAAGGCAATACTTTCCCAAGGGCCTCTGAGGTCCCTTTCAAAGCCAAGAGCAGTATCCCAAACTCCTACAGGGATCTAAAAAGGCCTAAAAGCCCCATTCTGGCTGCTTTTGGAAGCTAAACAAGAGCTCCTGTCAAGCATGGGGCAGAGAAAAGGAGTGAAAGAGAGTAGAGAGGTTGGATTGCAGTGGGAGTGTGCGCATGAGAGAAAGTTTTGTTGAAGAAACAAAAAATACTGAAAGGCCTGAGCCAGCAGTATCTTAAGTCCTATCGCTGGTGAAACTGACTTTTTATAAGGGTGGAATAGAGAAGAAGGGCATGAAAAAATAAACCAATGCCCATTTACAAAGTGTTTTCTACCTTGAAACTTAAATTAAGGAAAATATATGAAATAGGTTCAGAAAAAATATGAACATTGGGATTTTGTGGGTTTTCTTTCTCTGAACTCCACGTTCCCTTGGTTACTATCACCCAGAACACCCACTACAATAGCATTTCATTCCAGGGGTCATCATGAACAAATGTTCATTCGAAAATCAGGTGGGAGGATCCTGATCTGGGCATATGTAACATTATTTTAGGATATAGTTTTATCGTCAGGAGCAGTCTAATGTGGGCTACTTTTTAAAATCCTAAAACATGAAAACAATCATTAAATGCTGATTTAAAAAGGATTTAGCTCCACAAAAACACAGAGGTTGTCCAAAATATGTAAATTTCAGTACAGAGTCCTCTAAATTCCTCTGGACATTTCTTCTTAATCTTCTATAAAGAAAGTAGTTTGTGGATATTCTTAGTCCTGTATATTCTTGGAAGCCCCAGCTGGAATATTAGCTAGTAGAATACCAGTATTAATCATCATTATTTAAATCAGCTTTAAAAATTTTATCCAAAGTAGGCTCCTGAACACTTTAACAACAAATCCCACTGTCTGGTACAAAGAGCATAAGTATAATATACATGAGCACAAGGTATAATATAAAAGGGAGCATACTGATTATATCCAAACCAATTTAAAAAAAGTTTAAAAGTCATCTCAAAATGAAAGCAAGTTACGTGACACAGAACTTTACCCTAACAAGGTTAGATTTTGTATTCTAAACAAACAGGCCTAATATGTGCCAGGTATTGTACAAAATGCTGGGGAGACAAAGTCTGTTAGTCAACATTTATTAAGTGCCTATTATGTTACAGGCACTATGCTAAGGAGTAGGGTTACAAAGAAAGGCAAAAAAAAAAAACCCCAATCCCTGCTTTCAAGGAGCTCACAATCTAATGAAGGGGACAACATGCAAACCAGCCATCTACAGGATTAACTGGAGACAATTAACAGAAGGAAGGCACTAGCATTAAGAGGAATCAGGAAAAGATTCTTATAGAAGGTAGGATTTTAGCTGGGACTTGAAAAGGAGACAGGGAAGCCAGGAGGCAGGATGCGAGAGGAGAGAATTATAAGGACAGCTAGGGACAATGCATGGAGTCAGGATATGGAAGAATCTGTGTGAGGAACAGAAAGGGGACCAGTGTTTCTGGACTGCAGAATTATGTGAGGGTGACTAAGGTGTAAAAAGACTGGAAAGGAGTGGGCTAGGTTATGAAGGATTTTGAATGCCAAAGAGAGGATTTCCTATTTGAAGCGGAGGGGAGTGTAGAGAGAGACTTGAGGAAGGGAGTCAAACCAGGAGGCTAGAGCACCAATTCAGGTGTGAGGTGATGAGGACCTCCATCAGCCTGGTGACAGAGTCAGAGAAAAGACGAAAATACATACAAGAGATATTATGAAGCTAAAAATCAACCACAGCTGGCAACAAATTAGTTGGTGTGGAAGGATGGGGGTGAGAAAGACATTGAGAAGTAGAGGGTAACATTTAGCTTGGACAGCAACTGGTAAGTCAGGAAGAGGTGAGGGCTTAGGTGGGAAAAAAAGAATAAGTTCAGTTGTGGGCATTCTAAGTTTAAGATGTCTATAGGACATACAGGTCAAGATGTCCAGGTGGAGATGCAAGACTGGAAGAGGTCAGGAGGATGGTTAGGGCGAGATAAGTAGATTTGAGAATCAGCATAGAAAAGAATCCATGGGAGCTAATCAGGGGGCTCAGAGTCTATTTAAAAGACTTCCAAATTAAAGTCCATTGTCAATATACAAGAAATATCTCATCTTTGTTTCTGTGATACTAAGCATCACAGTTACATCTGCAAAGAAATTTCTATAATGATGAGTACACTGAAGTCCTCATTAATATAATATAATGTGAAGTCCTACATATTCATGAGGAAGGAGTACTTTTAAAAACAAAACAAAAAAGCGAAGAATTACAAGGTTGTGTTTGCTTTTTGGACTCTTCATAACTCCTGTGTACCTTTTATGTCTACATAAAAATTCCAGAATCAATCCACAAACATTCACACAATATTATGGGCTTTGCCCAATAGGACACACAAAGAAATAGTATGAAAATCACACAGTTCTCGTCTTCGAGGAGCTTAAAAGTTATTTCAGGAGACAAGACAAGACAAGACACATGAAAAAGTTAAACTGATTGGCTCAGACCTGTGATTTCCTCATTGATGTAGGGAATTCTTAGTGTAGAAACTTCCTCCAATGAAGTGTAGCACTTCACCTGTAATTTATGATCTTAATGATTTGCCTGATGTAACAAGGAGTTAAGTTACATGTCCAAGATCATAGAGATCATGATAAAAACCACCTAGGAGTCAGTATGTGTCAGAAGCAGAATTTGAAACTAGATCTTTCTTGGCATGTAATAAGTGCTTTCCATTTGTTACTATGCTTCTGATTACTGTGATTCTAAATTGTGATTCTTGAAATAGCAAGAATTTCATAATATATATAATATACGATATGACATGGCATGATATATGGGAGGTAAGAGGAGATAAGAGGAAATGAGATCTATGACAGGATATAATGTAATATGACATGATAAATTATATATGATATGTAAATAGAAGTGACAAAAAGTGCTCTAAGGACTTCAGAAAAGAAAGATGTCTGTGGGCTAGAACAAGCAAAAAAAAGCTTCACAGAAGAGGTGAGATGTTTACAGTATGCTGTATGGCAAAAAAACAACAACAAAAAACCAAACCTCCACAGCAATGGAATATGAATGAAATATGTCCATAACCAAAACTATTGAATCAGTAGAAAAGTATGATATACCTCACCAATTTTTAAAACAACCTAAGCTGTTGAAATTTCAAACCTATAAAATATAGGTATATGAATATATTTTTCATAGATTAATATATATGCATAAATATATAAGCAAAATACATGAAAGAATGTAAAGACTCTTAGTAGCAGATTCAAAACATTTCTAAGATTTGTTTCTGCCAGATCTAAATCTCATCCCTGCAGCATCTTAATCTGAGTTTTCTGGCAAAGGTGTTATGACAATGAATTTAAAAGTTACTGTGACAATTTACTTCAATTCTAATCATAAGTATTTCATCTGGGTGACATTAATACTGGCATTTCATAGAGTTTTCATATATTTATTAACATAATGGTCATCACTTTTGTTATTCTATATTTCCAAAGTTTAATGAAAAAATCTTCTCCAAATTTACTCTATTTCTAAAAGGCAACATGATAAAAACCACCTAGGAATCAGGAAGACCTGTATTCAAATTCTACTTCTGATACACAATTAGTTGGTTGCTCACTAAACTTCCCAGTGCCCCCAGGCAGCTCCGTAAAACCACAAATTACACAAGAGTTCCATTAAAGGAGGAGATTTCCATACCAGAAGTTCCCTATACCAATGAAATCACAGGCCCAGAGCAGGGCCTCTACTTTATAATGACGCACAGCAGCTATCTGAACAGAGGTTTCTGATGCACATGTAGGTACTAGACACAGACTCCTTCAAAACAAGAGAAGGCCCACTTATCTATCCCTTCTATTCTACATCTACCCCACCCCCCACCAAAATAAAGTACTTGTGACATTTCCTTTCATTTCTCTGACCATTTAGAACTCAATAAGTACACTAAATCCAACCTGCCTGCATTCTCAAGATTTAAAACGACCACAACTAGAGGCTGATAGACATATAGACCATAAGCATATACAGTATCCAGTCAAATACTATTTCTTCCTATTGCAAACCACCTTTCCAGTCAATGAGATGCCAACTACTGAACCACATATAATACTTCCTGTCTTAGTTTTCCAATCAACTAAGACCCAAACTCAGCCTTGCTTTATTTCATGACATCTGATAGGGAGGTCATGTGGTAATAAGGCAAAAGACTTTAAAGGTTAAAAAAAGCAGGGAGAAATCTTACTTTCCCCTTCTGTAACCTAGAGAAAACGTATGAAAAATTTTTTAGTAAATTCAAGCAAAAACACAGCTTCAACTGCACATCTAATGCTTTGTACCAAAACAAACAGATGTCATGAATCACCCACAACAGAACAGTCTCTTTTCAGTGTCTTTAAGTAAAAAGTCTACATAAATGATTCTATTCCATGTCAACTCCTCAGCAAAAATTTCAGTTTTTAATAGAAATTCACAGGTTCCCTAAGGGGAACCAAGAATCCAGACACTCATGATCACTAACACATTCCACAGTTGAAGGTGGATGATTAGGGGAAGAAATCAGGAAACAATACTGGTAAGCTCCTTAAGTCATTGTTCCTCACTTTTGTCTTTGCATCTACAAAGCCTAGTCAAGTGCATTACAGGTGCTTAACATACTGATTTAATTGAGTTGCATGTAACATTATATAAAGGCCCCACCTATGGCCTCTAACATGAGCAAACTTGACCAACATGCATACATGGCAATATCAGTCATGTATACACTTGGGGTCACTTTTGAATCTGGGCGCGTAAATTAAGGAGAAATCACTGAACTCTACCCACCCAAAAGAAACCAACTAAACTCCATCTAAATGGGTCACTGAAGGCAGAAAACAACCACAACTTCAACCTTGCTGAGGACTCCTAATAAGAAATTACACCAGTAAGTTTGGAATGGGTCAAAACAATAAAACCTTGCTAAATGGATAAATTTATACTTAGGTACCAGAAAGGCAGCTAAGGTAGTAAGAATCACTCCTCGAACGCCTCAGGGAACAGAGAATAGCTGAACATAGAGACAGAATATCTGATCAGTTTTCCCATTATACCTCTGATAGATCTTCTTAGTACATCTTATTTCACTTAAATGGCTATCAACTCCCAGATCAGACATACTATATACAAATTTAAGTACAAAAATGTATTTTAAAGACAACTGCAAATTATTTTCATGGTTTTGATTATCCAAGTCTCTGTTTCCCTTAGTTAATATGAGAAACCTAGAGTTCAAAGTAATTGAAAGTAATTCCTCTTCTGGAAGCAGCTACTTTATTATTTTTAAAAATACTAGATAATTTGATTGTAGTTAATAGCATCCAGATCCACTCCCCCAAGTGATTTTTGCTACATTAAAAAAAAAAATGATGTTATATACAAGGGATTTGTTTGATTGTTAACTGCCCAGAAAATTGCAGTTTAGGACTGGACTACAGAAATGCAAAGTGATAATGAAATACGGTAAGGGTGGAAAAAAGAAGTGAAATTTTGTTCCCCAAAAACAAATAAGGAAACACACCTATGTCCTTTGAAGATACAGCTGAGGTACTATAGGCTCAAAATGCTGCCTACACTATCTGACATGTGTCCTTGATGAGTTTTGCTGAATTGTTTTTCTGTTATAAATGAGACTCATGAAGGGTGAGGTGAATATCCAGAAATGAATGAAAGATATCAGTAATACTATTTTTAAAAAGAGAGAGGGAAAGAAGGGGTGTGGAGAGGAAGAGAGAGGGAAGAAGGGGGAAGAAAAGGATGGGAGAGGAAAGAGGGAGTGATGGGGGAGGAAAAAGGAACTGATGGAAAATAAATAGTGATGCAGAAGAAAGAAGAATTGATGGAGGAAAAAGGGAGTGATAAGGCAAGAAAAAGGAACTCATGGGGAGGAAAAAGAAGAAGGGAAGAGGGAGGGGAATGAAGAAAGAGAAAAGGAGCAACAATGTCGAGAATGTGCACTGATCATTTATATGTGCAGCCAAGAGAACCAGGAAGAGGAATGTAAGAAGATGATACCGGAATGTCATAAGTGGACAAGATGGTACTGCAAGGGAACATTCCTGTACACTTTGGTTTTAAAATAGTTTATGAGTTGTAAGACTAGGAATCCCCTGGTGAATGGTATGCAGCTGAGACTGGCTGACACTGGAAAGTACCTCAGGTATTCTGCCTAAAGACTGAGAAATAAGAACAGTAAAAGGGAGAAACTCAACAAAACATTTTGCACATATTTACACAACAATAATCACTAAATACTTGAGCCAGTTCATTCATTCAACAAACATTTAAGCCCCTACTATGTGCAAAGCACTGTGCTAGGCATGAGGAATGATATGTAGTTTCAATAAGACATAGCATCCCTATGGAGCACACAGTCTCGCAAAGGGATAAGATGCAAATATATATAACTATAATAAAACTATTATGTGATAAGTGTCTTAGGGAGGTACAAAATAATGTTATGAGAGATCCAGATGGGAAAGTTATTAACTAGAGGAATTCAGAGGAGTCTTCCTGAAAAGAGGCATTGGAGTTGAGATCTAGAAAATAGGTAGGAATTCAACAGAAAACCAAATGGAGCTGAAGGACATTTCAGTCACATGAGAATACAGGGTGTGTTCAGAGTGAGGAAACAGAATATTTCTGTTTGACTGGATCATAGAGTATACCGAAAAGAATAAATAAGACTGGAAATTGCGAAGCGCCAATCAGAGGAAAGCAAACTTTATATACCAAACAACAGGGATCCATGAAAGATTTTTATCAGAGAAGTGACACAGAAAGATCTATGCATAAAAAAGATCACTCTGGCAGCAGCATAGCAAATGAATCATTAAGCGTCTACATGCCTCCCACAGTAGAAGCTTAAATGAATGCTTACTGAATTAAGTTCCCCCATCTGTAAAATGGCTGGACTAGAGACTTCTTAAACCAAAGGGATCAAAGTCAAGAAAGCTGAAGAAACCCTGGACCAGATGACCTCTGAGGTGCTTTCCACCTCAACAGTTATTATCCTGTCACTGGAGGGGGAAAGAATGGAATAGGTTGCAATAATTCAGTTGGACAGTAATGAAGACCTATAATAAGGGGTAGTGATGGTAATAGAAAGGCTAGGATGGAAGTAAGAGAACTACATTCATGATAGATTACATGTGACTTGGTAATTGATTGTCTGTGAAAAGTGAGGGAGAAAACTGTGAACATGGGAGGTCAGGTAAATGGCCATAATATCCATAGAGATGGTATGGTCATGAGGATGAACAGGGGTAAAGAGAAATAAGCTCAGTTGAGGACAAGCTTAGCTTTGGGTGCTGGTGAGATAGCCATATGGAGATATCTTGCAAACAGTAGGAGATGGGGGTCTGGAGCTCAGAAGAACGGTACATGACTATATATAAAAATAGATTCGAGAGTCAACAGCATAGAGCTAGTAGTTGAAGCTTTTGGGGTAAATCAGTTCACCATGGGAGTAGCGAGAGGGATGAGAATAGGACAGAGGACAGGTCTCTGAGGAACATCTGCACTAAGATACCAGAAAGATCATAAGGAGCCAACAAAGAGGACAAAAGAGCAGAGAGGACAAAACCCAAGAGAATGAGGTAATCTCTAAAGGTAAAGGAGAAGAGAGTTTCTAGTGGCAGGGAGGGGGAAAGGCTAAACAATGACAAAAGCTGCAAAGTGGGGAAAGAGAGTGAGAATCAGAAATCATCCAATGGAGAAAAAAAACACTGCATTTTTTTTTTCATTGACTAATTGGGAACCAAAAGATCTGAGTTCAAATTCTAGCTCTGCTTATTTATTTACCTGTGTAACCTTGACAAATGACAATCTCCCTGGATCTTGGTTTTCTCTTCTTTTTTAAATAAGAAGAATTGAACTATACAATCTCTATGGTCTCTTATCAAATCAAAATCTCATGATCCTATGATTTAGCAATAAGGAAGTCACTGATGAGCTGTTTTAATGAGTGGTAGAGGCAGAAGCCAGTTTGCAAGCTGGAGAAAGAATGAATGGTAAAGAAATGAAAAAACCTAAGATACATAACTTTTTCAATTAAGTTTAGCAGTGAAGAAAGATGGGAGCTGATATACTGGAAGGGTTAATGAAAGGTTATTTTAGTATTGGTTCTGGTTGACAGTGTTTGTTAACAGATGTAAAGGTGCCAATAGGAGACAAGGTGGAGAGAGATCAAGAACACAGGTAGAAGAATTATTCTAAATAAGAAGGAGGGTTACATATTGTGTACATAGAGAGAAGGAGCAAAAATGTATGAAGAAGTTGAAAAGCTTTGAGCAACAAAGAAAGGTTTTCTATTCTGATGGCAGACCTTCCCAACTGACTCCCCTCCTGTGACCCTAACATTCCCAAGTGGAGAATGCCTCATTCCTCTAATGTGACAGCTGTCACAGGAAAGAACCATCTTTGTCATATGGCCAGGAGGTTTTAGGTTCCAATTCTGACACCCAGAACTAATGTCCCTTAATTTTCCTACCTCAGTTTCCCTGTCTTTAAAGGCGAGAGGACATCATTCAATTTCTGAATAGGGGAGAAGTCAGGAAAGTATTTTCAGACAAAATACAATTTTCTGATTATTTTCAGTGTGTGATCACTGATGTTTTCTCTGCTCTTATGTACATGCACCTCACTGTCTTTCCTCATAGAATCAAATTTCCCATCACAGTTGTTTTTACCCCCTTGTGCTTTCAAATAAATTTGTAAATTATGGACCATAAATCTGAGGCCTCAGGAAAACATCAGTAGGTGTGTGTGTGTGTGTGTGTGTGTGTGTGTGTGTGTGTGTGTGTGATTTCCAGCCTCTCTGAATTTTGAGTCTTAGGCCACAGAAAGCACGAACTATAGTTATTATTTGGGGGTGGGGTGGGTAGCGTTCTGTGTAAAACACAAAAACCCCAAACACAACCACTTCAAAAGCAGTTTGGTGGTTAATTTGGGTTAAGACAGACAGGCACAGTGAATAGAGTACCGGCCCTGGAGTCAGGAGGACCTGAGTTCAAATCCAGCCTCAGACACTTGACACACTTACTAGCCCTGTGACTTTGGGCAAGTCACTTAACCCCAATTGCTCTCTAAAAAAAAAAGGCAAAAAAAACCCCAGACATCCCAAAGACCTAATATATCTCTCAATTTTGCATACTACTCTTTCACATACACACCCCTCTATGCTGTGCCACAGCTGACTTGAAACACCTCAAGAGAATATTATACACTAATTACAACTATGTAAAAATACATGTAAATTATCAAAAATTGGAAGGAAATTTGAAAGACATTAAGTTCAGAGTTGAATGTTCATTATGTGCACCTCCCCATGAAATTGATTTTAAGTTTCTAATTTTAAAAAGATTCATGGTGTTCATTATGACAAAAGAACTATACCGTGGAAGACATGCCCTCTTTCTTGTTACCAGGAAGAAAAGAAACCTCAGTATTTTGGCCTGGCAAAGTTTCAGGAAGCAATCATGGAGGCAGAAAAGATATGGGCTAGAATTATATACCAGCTGTGAATAGTCAGAATCATAGTCGCACAAATTATCAACTAAAAACTGTCCCAATTAAAAAAAAAAGATATTTTAAAGTCTCTAAAGAAAAATCTACCTGAGACTTTGGACTAGATGACCTTTAGGATCCCATCCAACCCTTAAAAAGGACAAACAACAAAATTCTAAGCATTTTCCACAGCCTTCCCTGTGTCTTATCCCTTTGTTCAAGTGCACTATCAAACCTTCCTAGCTATTTCCAGGTTTTCCCCTCCTCCAAAAAATCTATGTTGTAACTGCTGTCTACAACAGTGTAGGTGTGTCCTTGAAGCCTCTCTTAATTAACTGAGTGAGGCTTAGAATCTCTTAGCAAGTTATCAGAAATACACTTAGCAGCCAGTCAATGATTTTCAGCCTCTACTGACCAAGATACAGAATTTGAACCAGGGACCTAGAAATGGAAGATTCTGAAACCCAGGACCCATCCAAGTTTCTTCCAATTACCTAAAACATATGCATAAAACTATAGATATTATCTCAATCCTTGCACTTCACCTACAATCCAAGTAAACTAGCCTGCTTAGTCTTTTGCTGAAATCATCATGGCCCTACAGAATTTAGACCTGAAAGGGACCTTAGAGGTCATACAGATCAATACCTCCCCCCGGCCATTTTACAAGAACTAGAGCCCAGAAAGGTGAAGTTATGTGCCCAAGGTCACACAGGTAGGGGCAGACCAGGGATCTAAACCCACATACTCTTGGTTCCAGCTTTATTGAGCTTTCAGTTATGCCCCAAGGTCTCTGTTATCAGGCTCTCCTATACCCCAGAAGTCGTGATCTTTGGATTGAAAGTTCCTTTACTAGGTAAAACAGAAAATAACAAAGGGCTGGGAGAGAGATCCCATAGATTCAAGTAGCCCCTTAATAACCTCTCAAAGCTCCAATTTCCTCATGTGTAAAATGTGGATGATTAATACTTATCTCACAAGTTGTTGTGAAGATAAAAAAATATATAGGGTATGTAAAATACCAAAGGAATAGGTAAATGCATGCTATCATTGCTATTATCGAATCAATGAAGGATCCCTGAATACGACCAAGAAATACCTCAGAAGCCCAGAGATGTCTGGTGGAGAATTAAGAATCACACCTGAGAAATCTCGATTTGTAGTAATTTACTTAGCTTTTGTCTTTTAGGTACCATTCAGGGCACATTCCTTAGAAAGCAAAGAGTAACTCTGACTCTCGAAAAGAACTGCCACTGCTCTGGGCTGACAGCCTCCATATCTCCCCACTTAAGCTTTGATGAGAGTTCTCAGTATGCAAATATTGTCACCTCCCACCCACCCCACCCCACCCCCAACTAACGTCAGTAACATCTAAAATTTAAATTTTCAGAAACAGGGACTCCTTTTCTTTTGGCTTCAGCAACAGTTAAGTGCATTATTATTAACTCCCAGCACTTCTAATTGTTCACTCCAAACAGAGGCTTCCTTATTAATAGGCTCATAAATCAGGGCCCTACCTGAAACTCGTTGTCACGGAAACAGTAACTTTAACCCTCCTCCACTCTGCTCCCCGACCCACCCACCCACCCACCCCAAGATCCTGGGAGCTCTGTACTGTTAGTACCTAAGTTCTCGGTATTTCTCCGACTTTCTGCTATTTGTCTGGGTCAAGATCTGGTCGGGGAGATGCAAATCCCAAGCATCTCCGAAGAGGTGCGTATTCTTTTAGGAAGAGTCGGGAGCTGGAGTAGGTGCAGAAGGACTGGGGAGAACCAGTTGGCTTGGGAACCTTTTCTCTCTCCCGCTGCAGCCAGCCATGCACAGAGTATGGTGCCCCTCAGGGCCTGCCACCCTATTACACTGTTCTCTCTTGACTGGGCGTCCTACGGTCCGGGAAGCGGGAACGCTAAGTTACACAGAAGAGGAGCTAATTGGCCCCAAGAGGACGAAAGCGGGGCGGGGGTAGGTTAGGTAGAATGGCAGAAGGGACTATGGGGGGCAGCTCCGAGGTCGTTGAGTACGCAGAACACAACCCCGCCCCGGCTCCAGAGGCTGCGCTGGACCCGCACCCAGACTGTGCCTTCCCCAGCCCCTCCCGCCCAGGGCTGTTAGACTCCAGGATCTGCGTCTCCAAAGCGCCTAGCTTGCTGGGAGCCTCAGAATCCCGAACCTCTCCCCTGCATCCCAGGCTACTCGATGCAACCGCTGCCCCTGCCGCCCACGAGCCCCAGGCTCCTTCCTTCCCCGCACCCCCCAGTCCTCCCTTCAGGCCCCCAGCGTTCCAGTCACGCGCCCCCACCGGGCCACAGCCCCGCGCCTTCCTTCCTCGCGTAATGTACCCCTCCTCCCGGGCTTCCAGTTCGTCCCTCCCAGGACTCCTCACCTGCACTTGGGCTGAAACTGCAGCCACCTCGAGCCCGGAGCAATAGCGGGGCAACTGGGGCGCAGAAGGAGGAGGGCAGCGCGGGGCTCCTGGCACAGCGGCCGCCGGGCGCCTGGTGCTGCCGAGCCACAGACCCGCCCAGAGATATAAATAACATTATCTGAGGAGGGACATTCCTGCCGGGGGACATCGCTGCTGCCCGGACCAGATAGTCCCGCGGCGGGGGCGGAGGAGGCGGGGCCACAGGCTCCCGCAGCGCCGAGGCCCGGCCCCAGCCTACACCCACCCACATTCCCACACCCGCCAATCACCCTCCCGAGGCCCCTGGGAGCACCTGCCTGGCCACAGTTTGGTCTCCCTCCTTCTCCCTCCCTCCGGTTATCCTAGGCCCTCCTTTAGGCCACCAACTCCTCCTCGCCTCTGGCTTCCAGCACTGCATTTGGGTTGGAGCGGGCAGAGCCTGAGAGAACCACAGCGCTCGCATCCTTTCCACACATCTACCAACTGCGCGCCAGCCGTTCCCAAGAAGAGCCCCCCTGAGGCGGGGAAAGATTGGGCTCCCTTGTTCGGGGCCTAAGTCTTGCAAATGGAACTACGAGCCCTACCTAGACAGGGATACTTCAGCAGCCTTTCCCTTATATACATAGTCCAGTTGCATAAAAAAAAAAAGATTACTTCTCTACTCCCTCAAACTAGACCCCTGCTCCCTCACAGTTCTCATCCCAGCGCAGTAGCTGAGTAGGATACCCTGGAATTTGACCGCTTCTACGTCTTGTTGTTATTTTTTGTTTTCCAAACCAAGGGGGCTGATTTCTCCCGGGCAATAAAACCGTGGTGTTATGGAAGCACCTGGAGTCATTGACCCAGAGGCAATCTAGCTATCCTTCGCCCTTCCCTAGCTCAGAGGGGAAAAGGCTCAGTGTTACTGTGTCTGTGCAAACCTGATGTATTTGCTGCCAATGCAAAGCCTGCAATCCCGTAGTGGTCACACAGTGCAATGACGATAATCAACAGACATGCACCACAGGCGACTCCCGGCTGACTGGCTGCTGGTCTGAGAACGGGATCCGATGCTTCACAAAAACTCAGTTCTGCTCCTGGGATTTGGTAGGAAAGGGCCAGAACAGCTAGAGGAGAAACTACAATAGATGCTGTTAGAGTGGACGGAGAAGAGCCTGTATTAGATTGAGATCAAGAGGAGAGGTCTCAAAGCCTGCCTTAGTAAAGTCACGATTTTCTATGCTTAATATCCCCTGGGGGACTCACAAGATGTTTGTTGCTAAGGATTGTAATTCATCGCTAAGGATTATAATTCATCGCCCCCTTGTCCCTTTCACCTCCGCTCCTCTACACCTGAGCCCAAGAATGGTTTCTCGCTTTCCCTGTTACTTAGACTTGAGAATCACAGGTATTAAAAGAATTGACAGCTGAGACGAAAAGCGTATGCTTATTAAAGAGTTTTAACTATTGCGCAGTCCTCCCAGTAATCACCACAGAAAATAGAATGATGTGAGTTATTTACTTGAGTGCAATTATGCTGTTTTGCAGCCTTCCTCAGGGAAAAAGCTTCTTACCAATCAATCAACCACTCACAGATTTCAAAATTGGCAGCGAGACCTTATAGATCATTTTTAGTACAAACCCTTCACTTGCCGTTGAAGAAACTGTGGCCCAGAGTGATTTGGCCATGGTATAAGGTTAATTTGTCTTAGAGGCATGAATAAAATTTATCTCCAGACTAAATCCTGTGCTCTTTCCTCTGTACCATTCACTCTCTTGCTTATTTACCAGGTGTGCACATCTAGGGTGTATGTTGAAATATAGCTAGTTTACATGTTGAAAATGGGCTAAAATATTCCACTTCTACTTTCTCACCTTGTGATGAGAATTAGACACAGAACCATGATGAGACTATGACCACTTTGGCAGATACTATAGGATCAGAGGGCCATCTCTGCCATAAGTAAAACCTGTGTTACTTTCTCTGGGTCTTCTTACAACCACATCTCTCAAAAGACAGCAGCTAAAATAAGAAAAACGTTACACAAGTGCCATTGACATTACCATAGCCTATGTCTTCTTAAAAAAAAAAACATAACTAGGATGGAGAAACCATAACTTTGTCACTGAAATTTAGAGAATACAGAGAGCATCACCAGGTAAACATTCATTTAGCACCTACTTATCAATGATAATGAGCTAAAGTAGGAAATTACCCTATGGTCCCCTTTCTCCAACCCCTCACACCCTAGATTGAGTTTTTCCAAGACTCTGCTTCCCCCCCTACGGCAGCTTCCCCAACAGCAGCCTTGTTTGATATTCAGGGTCTCTGTCTCCCCCCAACCAAGCTTTGAGTCCTGAGATCCAGGATCTATCCTTAGGTCTCCCCTTCCCTTCCCACTGAATTTATCTTAAAAAGTTGTTTTGTGGGAACTTTTAATGCTGCTTTCTATGAAAAATGGTCTGGGGGAGAAGGTTTTGTGCTTGCTCCAAGTACCAGAATTGATAACTATGACTACTGGATCTGCTTCCCATCACTACAGTTGTGCACAACCCAGTTTTGGTACAGATTTAAGAATCTATTTGCTGTTTCTTGAGTTAGAAGATGAAAGGGAAATTCTTCAATTTAAAAAAATTTTAACAACCATATTCTGTTAAGGAAAATAGGCCAACTTCAAAAGCAGAGACTGTTGTATGTCTTAAGTAGAAATGCTGATCTATTTTTGAAAGAAAAAAATCAATGAAAATGATGTTATTAGTGATTGGAAAAACTTCCTATGAATACAGATATTAAATATATTCATGATCCTCCAACATTGTATCTACATAGTTACAAAAATATATACAATAAGAGACAGATGATTCCTTGGCCATAGGTCTATCATTATACCAAATAGTTAAATACAATTTTCCTCTTTGCTGTCTTAAAATTCATAATTTGTAGCCACAAAGAAAAAATATCATAAAACCCCAAGCCCATGGACAAATTAACTCAAAGATTTTATGAACCACCTCAGCTGCTTTCACTCCCTCCACTTCAGCTGAAAGCTAAATAATTCAATGCAGCTTCATTTGCTACAGAGCCTGTCATAGTAACAGCATCCCCAAATGCTTTGCAGCTAATAAAGTTACAGTAAAATGATAAATCAGAGTGGAGGGAGAGGGTTTAGAGATAAAGGAAGGAGTAAAGAATATTTTCAAATTAGATTAAAAGCCATTACAAAACTCACTCACAAAAGAGTTTTCTACTAAAAACTAGTGACCTGAACCAAAATACACCAAGAACCCCAAAGTGAAAAAAACCAGATCAATTTGTTGAAATGCCACCTAAATTGAACCAAAATATTATTTTAAAACTGAAGATATATGTTTTTAGTTAGCTTCTTTAAAAAAAAAAGACAACTTATCAAATAAACGCGTTCAAATAGGAGCCCAACTACATGTTATTTTCAGAGACATTGAACCATAACTAGAGCATCAAAATATTCTCCAACACAAAACCTAAATCTCACTGATTATTCACTTAAATCCTGCTAGAAAGCTGGGAAACAATAAAGCCAGTGTTTCTAATAAAGGCCTCATTTCTCTAATATAGAGAGAAAACCGAGTCAAATTTATAAGAATATAAGTCATCCCCCAATTGATAAATTATCAAAGGATGTGAACAGGCAGTTTTCAGATGAAGAAATTAAAGCTATCTATAGCTTTATATCTATCTATATGAAAAATGCTCTACATTATTATCAATTAGACAAATGCAAATTTTAAAAAACTTTAGAATTACTACCTCACACCAATCAGATTGGCTAATAAGATAGAAAAAGAATATGATAGATGTTGGAAGAGATGTGGCAAAATCAGGACACAAATGCATTATTGGCAGAGTTGTGAACTGATCCACTCATTCTGGAGAGAAATTTCGAACTATGCCTTTATAAGGGTTATAAAAATGTACATACCCTTTGACTTAGCAATACCACTTCTAGGTCTGTATTACAAAGAGATCATAAAAATGGGAAAAAGACCCACATGTACAAAAAATATTTATAGAAGCTCTTTTTGTGGTGGTGAAAAATTGGAAAATGAGGGGATATCCATCTCTTGAGGAATGAATGGCTGAATGGAATACTATTGTGCTATAAAAAATGATGAACAGGCAGACTTCAGAGAAACCTGGAAAGACTTATATGAACTGATGCTGAGTGAGGGGAGCAGAGCTAGGAGAACATTGTACACAGTGACGGCCACAGTGTTTTGATGACTGATTTTGATAGACCTTATCAGCAATGCAAGGACCTAAAACAATTCCAAAGAACACATGATGGAAAATGCTACTCACATCCAGAGAAAGAAAAATGGAATCTGAATGCAGATCAAAGGATGCTATTTTCACTTTTTTTGTTATTTTTTCTTCTTTATGGTTTTTCCCTTTTGTTCTGATTCTTCTTTCACAATGTGGCTAATGTAGAAATATGTTTAATATGACTGTACATATATAACCTATATCAGATTGCTTGTCCTCTTAGGGAAGGGGAAGGACAGACAGGGAGGGGGAAAAATGGAACTCAGAATCTTATAAAAGTCAATGTTGGGGGAAAAAAAGAAAAAGAAACTTTCTTGGGTTTCGACTTAGTTGGGCAATAGGGATCTCAATTTCATGGAGGTTACAATCCCAGGGTCTTTCTCCTGGTGATGTAGAAAAGAACAGCTTTTATAGTTCACTCTGCCTGCCCCCATCTAAGTAATAGTTGACTGAATTATTTCTAAAATACTTTACAATAAAAGCCTTGATTAACTGGGGTGGGGGTGGAGATTTTAATCCTGCTAAAAACGAGTAATGAATTATGAACTGAGATTCATAAATAGGTAGGTACATTTCCATCCTTTCTCTAGAAACAATAAGGGGCATCCTCTCTTCCACTGTCCTCAAAAGCAGGCTGACGATAGTATCAGTTCCCAAAATCTTCCAATGGCAACATAGAGAAGCAAATGACAAGGGATTCCCCCTCTACTTCATTATCTGTCAAAAGAACTTGAAAGCTTTACTTAGAGCCAGTAGGCTCTAAAATAATAATTTTTAAATATCCCACCTCCCTTATGAAACAATTTCAAAATTCCCTTCACCAACAATAGAGAGGAGAACAGGGGACATGGGAAGCACTCTGCCATCCACTCTTCCACGATGCTTCTGATAGAGTCTTGAAACTACTGCCTTCAATAGCTGTCTTTCTGCTTTTCTTTTTCTGGATACCAGAAAAGAGCCAGTTTATGCCAGTTCATTGATGGCACAAATATCACAATGTGGTGTTTGTTGGGGGCCATGGTAATTTTCTCCATTCCTTTTCTGGGGTACATACTTGGAATGGAAGTCCAGATAGATAAATGGATTAAACCAAATTACACACAATTTTAAATACAATAAATGTGTCCACAGGAGCCAAAAAGAAAGAGGAGGGAATCCATATGATGACATAAAGGAACTATCAGGCAAAAATCCTGGAATGAATAATATGTGAAATGTGGTATAGTATAATAATATGGATTCCCGTCTCTTTCTGTCTATGTGAGCTGTAGTTTTCTCATCTGTAAAATGAGAAGATTGGACTAAATTATCTCTAAGCTCCCTCTAGATTCTATAATCTTTCTTTTGGCCAGCAGATTCATTTCTAATTATATTGAACTGAGCTTAATATTAAAATGCATTTCTGAAGCTAAATATGGATTTTTGTGCCCAGAGATCACCTTTTTCTGTGTCATCCTAGTTGGTATGGTGGACAGAAGGCTAAACCTGGAATCAGGAAGACCTGTGTTCAAATCCAGCCTCAGATGCTTACAAGTTGTGGGACTCTAGACAAATCATTTAATCTCTGTTTGTCTCAGGTTCCTCAGCTGTCAAATGAGGATGATAACAGCACCTACCTGGCAAGATTGTTATGAGTATCAAATAAGATATTATTTGTAAAACATGTAACGCAGTGCCTATGATATGGTAGGCATGATATAAATGCTTATTCCCTTCCCTTTTCCTTTCCTTTTCCCTTTTTCAGGTCACCATCAAGGTATAGTGTAAGTTATGCATGCATACCTACCAGTAAATTTCACTAGCTTATCTACTTATTATCCCACTGTGTGTCTCATTTATAGCTAAAATAAAATAAAAACAACAGCAGAAATGGCAGGGGTGGCAGTGGAGAATTACGTGCTACAAAAATGAAATCTGCATGCTGGAGTCCAAACCATTTGCTGCCACTGCTATGCACCTACTGCAAATCCTCTACTTCATAGCTGTCACATTTTCGATTCCTTCCTAATTGTACCACAGCACTGAGGACATCTCAACAAAGTAGTGAGAGGAGAATGATTCAACAACATTCAGGGAGTGAATGAAGGAATGAAGGAAGGAAGGAATGAAAAATCAGTAAGTGCTTGTAGTATACAAAGTACTGTGATGAGAGCATAAAGGGAAAAAAAATTGTTTTTCAGTCATGTCCAACTCTTTGTGACCCAATTTATGATTTCCTTGGCAAAAATACTGGAGTGGCTTGCCATTTCCTTCTCCAGATCATTTTACAAATGAGGAAACTAAGGCAAACAAGGTTAAGTGACTTGCCCAGGATGCCTGAGGCTGCATTTGAACTCAGGTCTTAATGAATCCAGAGGTCCACTGCTGTATCTATTGCACCTTCTGGCTGCCCCAAAGGAAAAAAAGAATAATAAGACAAGGTAAGACAATATATACCTGCTTTTCAATTACAAGTAAGAGGGAAAGATCCAGTGGTCCAGCCCAGGAGTCCTTTAGGTGAAGTAGCAAAGCAGATAATAATTATCTTCTTTAGTATAATTTCTACTGATATGACTATATGTTTCTGATTTTGAATATTCTGATATTAACAGTGATAAGCACTTTCTTTGCCAAGTCTACAGTCTCTCTGATGAAAAAGTTTGGTGGTTTGGTGTTGGTAGGGATGGCAGACCCCTTTTACAACAGGGTTGCTCCCTTAGAGGATGGATACAGGGACCAGAATGATAGCAGGGTTGGTGTTCCGGGGAGTGCTATTCAAGTCAGGACTTTTAGGCTCAATGTCCTGTATTGTCTCCAACACGATTTGAGGGGGAGGAGTGGTCAAGGTGGTGGCAGTGGTTTCATTTGCCTGACACATGCCTCTTCTTTTTTCTCCCTCAGGGTGCCTTGCTGCTTCAAATAGACTGGCTTGCCTCCTCAGGAGGTGGTATTTGGAGCTAGATTGGATTTTGCAAATGTGCATAATGAAGAGTTGACTGAACATGAAACCTGAAAAAAATAAAGTTTAAAAACAAGAAATGAAACTGCTAATTTGATTAATTTAATCATTTGAACTACTTTTTGCCGACATGATAATTATCTTCAGCAAAAACAATTTCGTTAATTGTTTTTGTTTTCTTTAATAAGTCGTTTTTGAATTCACCAACATTTTTCATAATACTGCCTGAGGCCACTGGGAAACTTTCAATAAAGCTTGGAAAGGTAATGTCATAAAAGACTCCATTGGTTCTACAGATTGATATAATTCCCTCTTCTGTTGGTGGAGTAAGTTTCTGCAGCTGCTAGCCTTCTGGCTGGATATTCCTTCAATTTTTTGGAATCTCTCAGCATTCAGACATAACATTTTGCAGAAACTGCCAAATTTAATTAAAAAATTTAGTCTTTTCTCATTTTCCTTTGGATATAGAAATTATGTTTTACATATTATTATTTGAGGTTTTATGTTTGTCAGATGCTTTGATAACCATTTTAATAAGAATTCTGAAAAATGAGTTCTGATCATTATCCTTATTTAGAGATGAAAAAACTTTGAAATAATAAATTTCGATAATTTTCCCACTTTCCCATAGGATTCACAGCCAGTGGCTTGTCATGTGATCCATTAAGCACTATCTTCTGATTATCAAATAATGAGAGTGCCACGACATCTAGCTCAGATGTCCTATATTATATTATTACATTCAAGTCAAGAAATGTAAAGTCCCACTCCGAGACAAATCGATAGCTCTGTGCTTCCTATTGTGCTCCACTATTGTTATCTGAATTACTGAAAAGCATCTAACTCTTATGGTAGCATGCTGGATGTTGAACCAAGTGATTTTTTTTTAGAAAAAAACCGTATTGAATGAATGGAAAAAAGCATTTATTAAGAACTTACTAGGTATAAAGTACTGTGTTGAGTGCTAGGGATACAAAAGCAAAGATGTTCCTCCTCTCAAATAGCCCACACTCTTAAAGGAGTAGATGACACAGTCAAGTTTCAGCTACAAATGCAAAGGTCCTGAGGTTTTCAGAGTGGCTCAAAAAAGCAGGCAGTAACTGATATCCTTTCATGTTATTTTCATTGATAAGATCTGATCTATTCCTGATGTTGCACCATTTGACAATGCCAAGGATTTTTGTGGTCCATGACTTTCTTTTCCAAGCTTTCTGTAGGTGTGGTTGTTGAGGGAGCAGGGGCTGCCACACCTGCAAGAGGCAGTTGCCAGGTCTCATCCCCACAAAGAATGCTGTCCCTGATGGACAGCTGTGGTAAATGGGTTAGAAACAGGGCGGAAACAGGAGCTCAAAGCCTCTCAAAGTTATTAAACGGTAAATCTACCCTCACTGCCCCAGTCTCTTTTTTCCATGCTTTCCCCTACTTCTCCCTATCTCTTGCATACTATGGCTTCTCTTCAGGCATATAGTGTTCTTTTGTTCTGTCCTCTACCTTCTCTCATCAAAATCTGCTTTCAGTTAGCCAGGGTCACAAAGGGCAGGATTTGAATATAGTTTCTGGTGGCCAAGGTGGTAGAGGGTTGGTAGTCTAGGAAGCACTACAATTCCTAGGGCTCTTGGATTCTGGGTCTTGAGCTATATTCACTAGAGTGGGAGGCAAGGTATGCTGGTAAATATTTAACAACAGGCTCTGGGAAAGGAGCAGCATAACATCTTTTTAAGTTTAATCTGCATTATTAACATTTTCCATTATTTTCTTAAATCTAGATAACCAATAAAATGATAAATCATACCTTGATTTTATAGCATTTGTTGAATTCCACAGTGTAAATGCTCACACTGGAAATTTGATAATCAGCTCTCTCAAGCTGGTCAGAGCTAACTCCATCACACCCTGGTCTGATGGAAAGAGGTGGTAGTGCCCACAGTCATCAGCAAAGGGAGCAACCACTGTGGGGAAGGGTCTGCCACCAGCCATCAGCTAATTGCTAGTAGTGGGCTGATTAGTCCAAGAGTCATCTAAACCCCAGCCCTGCAATCACTTTGGTCCCCACAGCCTGTGTTTAATTCCTGCCTCTGACACGTACTAACTATGTGGCCCTAGGCAACTGAGAGCAAGTTCTGATCAGAAAGGAAAGAGGAGAGAGCAAAAGAGCTAGAGAGAGACCATAAAGATGGAAGAGGGGGTGAAAGGCTCAGGAAAAACCACAGAAAAGGGAGACTGAGTCAGGGGAAGCAAATTTTCCCTTCTTAACAACTTTGTAGGGCTATTAAGTGTCTGAGGCTGAATTTGAACTCAGGTCCTCCTAACTCCAGGGCAGGTACTCTATTCACTGCACCACCTAGAAGCTCCCTTGTAGCTTTTTGACAATTCTCTCTATCTTCCCTTCAGGAACAAAATTGGCTGCATATTGCAATACTAAGTTGTCCTTAGAATCAAGGTATTATTGAGCTAGAAGACTATGTAAGATAATGCCAGTGATCATTTTGCAGTGTTTTCTCCAATACCAATGACGAACTTTCTGTTCCACTTTGACTCTCACCTAGTCTCCCTTCTGAACAATGAACATTTGCAAGATAAGTGTAGTCATGGAAAGGGAAAATCTAACTGACCTTTAAGAGGACTGAATTCATGACCTTGTTTTTTAGTACCATGCTTTAACCAAATTAGTTCCATTTAACTAGTTAATTTTGACAATTAAGATTAGGATTATAATCCATAATAAATTGTTGTTCAATTGTATCCAACTCTCCATAACCCATAGATGATAGCATACCAGACCTATCTTCCACCATCTCTCTAAATCTATCCTAGTTGATGTTCTCTGTTTCCATGATTACCATCTATCTATATCATCCTCTGCTACCTCCTTTTCCTTCTGCCTTCAGTCTTTCCCAACATCAGGGTCTTTTCCAGTAGTTCAGTCTTCTCATTATGTGGCCAAAGTATTTGAGCTTCAGCTTCAATATGTGACCCTCCAGTGAATAATTTGAATTAATTTCTTTAAGTATTGATTGATTTGATTTCATAGCTGTCCAAGAGACTTTCAAGTCTACTTCAGCACCACAATTTGAAAGTGTCAGTTCTGTGACTCTCAACTTTCCTTACAATCCAACTCTCATGGCTGTATATTGTCATTGGAAAAACTATAGTTTTGACTATATAGATATTTGTCAGCAGGGTGATGTCTCTGCTTTTTAGTATACTGTCTAGATTTATCATAGTTTTCCTTCCAAGGAGCAAGTATCTCTTAATTTCATGGCTACAATCACCTTCTTAGTGATCTGAGACTAAGAATATAAAATCTAACATTGACTCCATTTCTTCTCCCTCTATTTGCCAGGAAATAACTAGTTGCCAAGATTTTAATTTTTTATGTTAAGCTTCAAGCCAGTTTTTATACTCTGTTCTTTTACCCTCATCAAGAAACTTCTTAATTTCTCTTCACTTTCTCTCTTCAGAGTGGTAATGTTTGCATATCTAAGATTGTTGAAATTTTTCCCAGCAACCTTAATGCCAGCTTTTTATTCATCCAGCCTAGCATTTCATATGATGTACTCTGCATATAAGTTAAATAAATAAGATGACAATATGCAGCCTTGTCCTAATCCTTTCCCAATCTTAAACCAATCAGTTTCCATGTTTGATGGTAACTCTTGCTTTTTGTCCCACATACAGATTCCTCAAGAGACAAGTAAGATAGTATACCCATCTCTTTAAGGACTTTTTGTTGTAATCTACACAGTCAAAGTCTTTAGTATGTCAAAGCTTTTAGTCCATGGAGCAGAAGCAGATGGTTTTTTTCTGGAACTTCCTTGCTTTTCCCATAATCCAGCAAATTTTGACAATTTGGTGTCTAGTTCCTCTGCCTTTTTGAAAACCAGTAACAAAGAAAAGTCTAATCAAAAGCAAGGTAGCTACAGTAACAAAATTTTATTCCAACCCCTCATGCTGGAGTAGAGGTGATCCATATTTCTGAGAGACTAGGTCAACAAAATACAACTCAAGCTTTTTTCCTCCCCTTCTGGAAAGATTTTGAGTACAGTCCTAGCAACAGGTATGCTGGCTCTCCAAACACCAGTCTTGCTAAGTACAGAAGACCTCAGGATCAGAAGTCTAGCAGCTTGCTAATAAGTTCTTTGGCCATGGTAACTAATAAAACAAAGAAAAATACAAAATAGTCCTCACCCTGTGGGATCCTTTCTGCTGCTGCAGTGAGTTTGGCAAAAGAGAATAAAGAGTCCTAAGAACCACCCAGTTTTTAGACCAATCAAGCAAGAAAGCATTTGTTAAGCATCTTCTGTAATTCTGGTCACTGCACTGGGTATATGAGATACAAATACAAGAGCAAGACAATTTCTGCCCTCGAGGATCTCATATTGAAGGCAGATTTAGGTGTGACGTCAGTAATAACTTCCTAACAAATTGTTGTTCAGTCATTTCTGTTCTGTCTGACTCTTCATGATCCTGTTTTGGGGTTTTCTTGCAAAGATACTTGAATTGTTCGCCATTTCCTTTTCCAACTCATTCTGCAGATGAGGGAACTGAGGCAAACAGGGTTCACCCAGCTAGCACATGTCTAGGCTATATTTGAACTCAGGAAGGATAAAGGATAATCTTCCTGACTCCAGGCCCAGCACTCTATCCACTGTGCCACCTAGCTGCCCATGACAATTGTTTAACAATTAGAGCTGGCCAAAAGTGAAATAGGCAAGAGGTGTAAGAGGTGATAGGCTCTCCTTCCTTGGTGGTCTTTGAGCAGAGGCTGGATGACCAGATATATGCACTTTCATGTGTCAGTTAAATGCTCTAGATCAGAAATATCAAACATGCATGAACCAGATTAAATATTTCTTAACATAGTGCCTGGCACATAGTAGTCACTTAATAAATATTTATTGATTAATTGGGAAACATTTAACAAAAATAATAAAAATCCAATAAGACATATGTAATAGTACATTTAAAACTAAATAAAACACGAGGACCACAGGGTCCTTACATGTGGATTGATTGCAGTCCTTTCTATTTCAGTTTGACACCACTGGACTAGATGACCCTTCCAATTCTCATTTCTTTGATTCTACTGGGGAGAGGGGAGATAGAAGAAATTTGTGATTTAATTCTTACAGAGAACTTCCAGGTGAAGAAATTTCCTTTATCAATGCAGATTGGCAGCTTCCCAGCAACTTCAAGTCTTAAAGAGTTCCTCAGAGCACTGGGAGGTTTAGTGATTTGCCAAGAGTCACACAGCCAATATGTGTTCAGAGATAGGGCTTGTGCCTGGGTTTTCTTTACTTAAGGCAAGCTCTCTAGGAGCAGAGTTCACAGGAAGCTGAGAGTCAGGGCAGCTAGATGATGGGAGAGAGAGGACATACCCTAGGGAGACAGTTAGGCTTGTGAGTAAATGTTGGTTTGTGGAAAGGTTAAAGGATGCTGTGGCTCTCTGTGCTGTTAAGGCTTATTAACTTCTTTGCTACTATGATGGATTCAGCTTACTGGTTTGGGAATTTGGTTTTCTAATGTCTGAATAAATGGTTTACTTCTGTCTTCCATATAGAGAGTCTATTACATTTTGTGACTGAGCATTATGCCAGCATATTTGCAATGGTCATTGGCACTGTGAATATTGCATTGGCACTACAGTCATCAGCAATTAGAATAGTTTGGTTAGAGCATAGAGTAAATGAGAGGGAGTAATATATAATCAACTTAAAAAGATAGACTGTATCCAGATTGTGAAAGGCTTTAAATTCCAAACTGAGTTTGTATTTTGCCCTAGAGGTAGTTAGTGAAGCTTCTTGAATAAGAGTGACATGGTCAGACCTTCACTGGAAGCTAAGTAGTACAGTGGATAGAGCTCTGGGACTGGAGTCCTCAATGATCAATCAATCAATACACATTTATTAAGCACCTACTTTGTGCCAGGCACTGTACTAAGCTCTAAGGATACTAAAAGAGGGAAAAAATAGTTTGTATCCTCAAGGAGCTTACTATCTAATGGGGGTCAGGGGTGGGGGAAATAGAGTGGGAAAGGTTACCAACCTGGCACATATTAGAGTACAATTTAGGGATTAATGGTTCTACAGAAAGTTCAAAATTGATTGAGCATTTCTAAGTCAAAATTTCCTCTCTGGCTGTAAGAGAGTTCTTTCTAAATGGACGAAACAACAAGGGTGAAGGCAGAAATTAGTTGAAACTCACAGTGAAGAGGTAGGCATGTTATGGACAGAAACTGTTGACACCCTTCCTATAAGTGAATGAGCATGTTTTGTTGGGGGTGGGGAACTACATTTTAAAATGGCCTTTCCAGCTCCAGGCCTGGCTCCAAAAAGTCCCAAGTAAATCTCTTGCTCCCAGAATTGCTCTGTCTGTTATTAAGGAAATAATTCCACTACTCCAAAATGGGATCAATATTTCAGGAGAAAGAGACCTGAGATTCAATTGAGACTGGATTGTTTCTCCCTCAGCAATAAGGTTCTCAGAGCAGTTTTTTTAAAACAACCAACAAGAAGGAAGACTTTCACTTAATACAGTTAACAGCTTCTAGAGAAAAATCAGTTACAGAATGTGATTAAAGGAAAGGGGACAAGAGAGATAGAAGTGCCTTAACTCCATTGAATTACTTATGGTCTAAGTAAGGCCCAGTATAGAGCAGAAAGGTCTCTTAAGCTTCACATAACATGAGAAAATTCTGAAGCTTCTTACTGACTCCTCAAAGTAAAATTTCCCACTTAATTATAAATTAAAAGTCTCCAGGTGGCAAGATGGCAGACTGAAAGCAGCATTTTGCTATACTCTTACAACATACACACTCCCAAACAACGTAAAAAACATGATAAACCCAGTTCTAGGCAGGAAAGCCAATTGTAACAGCAAGTAAAGTGGGATTTTTTGGTGTTTTTCTGTGTGTGTTTTTCAGTTTCCCAGTCTCAATCTTACATGCTTCAGCATTGAGCAACCAGACATGTGCAAGTAGGCTCTAACCAATCAGATACATACATGTGGACTCTAGCCAATCAAATGCTGAGTAGAACTGTATATAAAGAGAGCTGGTGTTGGGAAAGCTGAAATTAAGGGAGCCAGCCTTGAGAAAGTGACACAGTTCTCAGAGAGAGAAGCAGCTTGAGTGGGCAGGAGAGCACTGAGAGCTGGGAGGAGACCTCTGAGAGCTGGCAGGAGACCTCTAAGAGTGGAGAGTAGACCTCTAAGAGTGGAGAGGAGACCTCTGAGAGCTGGGAGGAGACCTCTGATGGCAGACACTTGCTGAAGGAGTCTCTGAACTTTGAAAGTCAGAACTGTAGGGCAGAAATTTGCCCATGGGAAGGAGCTTAGCTTGAACCCCTTTTGAGAGCTGTTAAAGTGAACTGAGCTGTTAATACAGAGCCTCTGGACTTTGGAGGTGAATTGAGATGATAGTGCTAATGGTATGTGCTATTGCTGTCCAGTGTTAAGCTTTGTTTTCCTAGAGGCAGAAGCTGTGGGCGGGAGCCCCTAGAGCTTGCTGTTAGGCAGGAGCTTGGAGTGGAACAGTCCCCATGAGCAGAGACATAGAGCAGGAGTGGAGAGTTGTCTACATGTGAAACCAGGAAACAGTCAGGAGTAGTCAGCCAACAGAGGAAGAGCCATGGGACTTAGAAATCAACCTCAAGTTAAGATGAAACAGGACTTGACTTGAACACTTGATATTGATTAAGGAGATTGTTCTTACAGTGACCTAGTGCTACTGTATCATCAAGCGCCCTAGCATACCCAGGATGACTGCTAACACAGGGTCTTTGATCTGCTTTTCTAAAGGAAAACAACTCAAAACAAACAAAACAACTCAAAAACAATCTCAGTTTAATCAAACATATATTATTTACCTACTTCAGAGGGAAAAGTCAGCACCCTGAACTTCAGAAAAAATATAAACAGAAGTTACAAGCAGACAAAAAATTACAGAGAAAATAACATAATTCAACAGACCAACAGACAGGGTTTCTAGCTGTCTGACCATCACATACCTACATAGTTACCAGAGAGAGAAGTGCCAACATCTGGGTTTTGAAATCCAGGGGGCTCAATGACTACCCAGACTCTCATCTGGCCAAATCACACAATTCTTCCCATAAGTGAGCCCCAAAGCAAAACCTCACATCAAGGTATATAGAGAGCCTTCTCCAGGGTTAGAATACATCACAACCCTCATAACCCACTACCTAATTACAAAGTAACAAAAGGTGTGCCTTCCTGAAAAACAAGCCTGCCCTAAGCAAGCTTCTCTTGTAGGGCTCCAAGTGAGGCCCATTAAGAGGCAGGGAAGATCTTCAAATTCCCTTACCATTACAGCTACCCCTTAAGGATACATTGTGCTAGGGAAGACTCTAGCCTGGGACTCCCTAATTATATGTGTGTATGTATATATATATGTATGTATGTGTGTATATGTATGTATATGTGTGTGTGTGTATATATATATAATGATATGTTTTACTTAAGGATGTTGCTATGAATGTTATGCATTACTTTATTGAACAAAGTTTAGTTCTGAATAGAGAGTTCATTATACTATGCGATTAGACCCTTAAAATTATTCACAGCTACAATTCTCAGATGTGCTGCTATGACTGGTGTTACATCAGTTAAAAATCAGAATGAGTTATTTTTCTAGCTCCAGGAATCTTAGGAAGACAGACAAAAGCACTTGTGCAGGGGCTGGCATGGAGACTACTGGGCAGCAACTCTGGGCTGTGGAGGGGTGGCAGGAGCAACAGCAGTAGCAGCAGTAGCAGCTGTAGCCATAGAGAGCATCTCAATACCCAGAGATTGTAAAGATACTGAACATATGGTCAGAAAGAGATCCCAGTGAATCCCTGTTCTAGCACTGGGAGCAGAAGCAGGTGCATTATGACAGTTCTGTCTCCCATTACTCAGTTCTGTATCATAGTTCCATTGTAGAGTGAGGAGTAATCATGGTCATAGTCACAAGGGAGCAAGGTCCCCATCAGGTAAGGAACAGAGCACAAATCAGGAGGGCAGTGAAGAGACTTCTCCCCAAATCACACCACTTTGGAAGCACCAAAAACTTACATGCCCCCAATGAGTTATGAAAGTTGAAGGACTTAAAAGATAAAAATTCAGACTAGACATCCTTCCCACCCCAGGAGGTGAGTAGAGTTCAAATCTAATATAAAGTCCAAAGAAATAAGATTGGAAAGTGAGCAAATCACAAAAAAAGAACCTGACCTTTATGGTATCAGGGCAACTCAAAAGACAATCTCAGAAGAAGACTTTTAAACATCTAAAAGCAAATCCTCAAAGAAAAATGCAGATTGAACACAAGTCTAACAAGTATTCCTAGAGGAGCTAAAGAAACAGATTAAACAAGAAAAGATTTTTAAAATCAAATAACAGTGGCAAAGGAAAAATAAGAAAAGAAAGGAGAGCTATACAGGAAAATTATGAAGATAAGTATAAATTAGATCTTCTAATTGGGACACAATAAGTAAATAAGAAGGCATTTATTAGCTAATCCAATTACATAGGTGTATAAAGAGAAGAGCAAACAAAATCTATAATGGGGAAGGGTAAAGTGAACTAATCAGCACAGACATCAAAATACACAGGCTAGACTTTTCTGTCTAAGGGCAAGAGGGACTTCTAGCGGCCTTCCTTCTCCCTTAGTATGGTAGCCTGGAAAGGAATTGAATCTCCTCTGGGATGGGTGATCTCATGCAGCTGGATTCAGTTCAAGATAGGGTGTCTACACTGCCATTTATGTGGTCATCAGTTATCACAATCCCTGTGGTGCAGGCTCTGGGAGACATTGGGAGATATAATGGCTAAGCCCCACGTATGTCCTTCTCAGAGATGAAAATCTGGTCTCCATTCAAATCCCATCACTGGCTTTTTTCTCCTCTCCAGAAATCTCCTCCCTTCTGTTACAGTCCCATTCACACAGGCAGAGCCTCCAGAGTTTTCCCCTGCATACCCATTGCCGTGCATTCCCAGAATCTGAGCTTCCTTGAAACAAGGACTACACATATAAGTAAGAAATAGAGAAAAAACTCACCCTTTTACAAGCCAAGGTGCCTTATCCCATGTGCCCCATCCTCAAGCCTGATGTCTGGGTAAGCTCTGTCAGAGAAGCCTATGTGGACAGTAATAGGGTCTTAAGGGAGATTCTGGGTGGTGGCTGCAGCAAAGTGTCCTGGCCTGGACCATTTGCTCCTTCCAAGTCAGGAGAGCCAAAGGACGTCTCAGCTGGGTCAAGCTGAAGGGCAGCTTTTGATATTGGTCCCTCTGATGGTTATTTTCATCCTCTAGTCAAATTAATCTTAAAGAGCAGGTCTAACCATGTCACACACATACCCCCAATTCAATAAATTCCAGTGACTCCCTATCACCTGCAGGATCAAATATTAAATCCTCTGTTTGCTTTTAACCCTTTATAACCTCTCCCCTTGCTTCCCTTCCAGTCTTACACTTTGTTCCGTTCCCTGTATTCTGCAATTCAGTGACACTGAACTCCTTGCTGGTCCTTGTGAAAATTGTGATTTCTTGCCTCTGCATTCGTATTGACTGTTCTCCCATGCCTAGAATCCTTTTCTTCTTTGTCTCTGACTTCTGACTACCCTATTTTCCTTTCAGGTTCCATCTAAAATCTCAGATTCTGCAAGGATCCTTTCCCTATCCCCCTTATTGTTAAGAGAGAACTAAAAGTGAGTAAAAAAAAAGACCCTTATGGAGAAACTTGCTCTTTGTCCTTTCTGCTGTCCATGAGATGTAAGGACGGTTGCTTTCTAGGCAATGCTGTGTCTGCTATGAGCTAACTCCTGTTTATGTCTTTTTTCATTTGATACAGGGTTTTGTGAGACTTGAAATGGTCAGAGGACTCAACAAAGGTGGTCACTGCAACTGTAGCCATCAGAGCTCTGAGAAATGATCCAATTAACTCAGCCCAGCAGTGGATCAACACTGTGTACAGTTAATAAGAAAGTGACTTGCCCATCAATGGTGCCATGTTTGGAACTCAGTGGTGAAAGGAATGTTTATAGAAGCCATTTTTAAGTTTGAGCTTACTTTCCTCAGACGCCACAGTAGTAGAGTAGGTAGTGTGCCCCAGTTTGGGGGAATGTTTTTATAACTTGGTATTTGCTTATATCTTTTTAATAAGTATCCCTTTGAGAGGATCAATTGGGGAATGGCTAAACAAGTTGTGGTATATGAATGTAATGGAATACTATTGTGCTATAAGAAATGGGGAGGAGATGGACTTCATAATAACCTGGGGAAACTTATATAAACTGATGTTTAGTGAGAAGAGCAGAACCAGGAGAAATTTGTACACAAATACAGACACAACGTATATGTGATGACTAACTTTAATAGACTGGGCTCCTTTCAGCAATGTGAGGTTATAGGACAACTCCAAAAGACTCATGAAGGAAAGAGATCTCCACATCCAGAGAAAGAACTACAGAGTCTGAATGCAGACTGAAGCAAACTACTTGCTCTCTTTTTTTTTTTGTTTCTTCTTTCTCATTGTTCACTTCGTTGGTTATAATCCTTCTTTACAATCTGATTAATGTTTAACGTGAAGGTATTTGTAGATCCCATATTTGGTTGCATGCCACCATGGTGGGGGGAGAGGAGAAGGAGGGCGAGAAAAATTGAAATTCAAGGGATTGTGGAACTGAATGTTGTAAACTAAAAGTAAATAAATAAATTTTTTTAAAAAGAAAAAAATAAGTATCCCTTTGAATGTGTACATGATTTAGATGTAAAGACTGATACTACAAGCAAGCTAGAAGAGCAAAGAATAGTTTACCTGTCAGCTCCATGGAGAAGGGAAGAATTTATGTCCAAACAAGAGATAGAGAACATTATAAAATGCAAAATGGATGATTTTGATTACATTAAATTGAAAAGGTATTGCACAAAGAAAGCCAATGCAACCAAAATTAGAAGGGAAGCAGAAAGCTGGAGGGGAGGGGGGGATTTTACAGCCAATGTCTCTGATAAAGGTCTCATTTCTCAAATATATAGAGAACTGAGTTGGATTTATAAGAATACAAGTCATTTCCTAATTGATAAATTGTCAAAGGATATGAACAGGCAGTTTTCAGAAGAAGCAATTAAAGCTATCAATAGTCACATGAAAAAAATGCTCTAAATCTCTATTGATTAGAGAAATGCAAATCAAAACAACTCTGAGGTACCAGCTCACACATATCAGATTGACTAACATGACAAAACAGGAAAATGATAAATGTTGAAGAAGATATGGAAACATTGGAACACTCATGCACTGTTGGTGGAGTTGTGAACTGATCTAACCATTCTGGAGAGCAATTTGGAACTATGCCCATAAGGCTATAAAATTGTGCATACCCTTTGACTCAGCAATACTACTTCTAGGTCTGTATCCCAAAGAGATCATAAAAACAAGAAAAGGACTCACACGTACAAAAAATATTTATAGCAGTTCTTTTTGTGGTAGCAAAGAATTAGAAATTGAGGGGATGCCCATCTATTGGGGAATGGCTGAACAAGTTGTGGCATCTGAATGTAATGCAATACTATTGTGCTACAAGAAATGCTGAGCAGGTGGACTGCAGAAAAACCTGGAAAGACTTATATGATCTGATGCTGAGTGAAATGAGTAGAACCAGAAGAATACTGTACACAGTAACAGTAACACTGTACACAGTAACAGTCACACTGTGCGATGATTGACTTTGATAGATTTAGCTCTTCTCAGCAATGCAAGGATCAACAACTCCAAAAGAATCACAATGGAAAATGCTATCCACATCCAGAGAAAGAACTTTGGAGTCTGAATGCATATGGAAGGATACTATTTGTTCTTCATTTCTTTTGTTGTTTTGTTTCTTTTTTCTTGTGGTTCCTCCCATTAGTTCTAATTCTTTACATCATGACTAATGTGAAAATGTTTAATACGAATGTATAAGTAGATCCTATATCAGATTGCATGCCATTTTGGGGAAGGGGGAGGAGAAAATTTAAAACTCAAAATCTTATGGAAGTGAATGTTGAAAACTAAAAATAAATAAATTATTGAAAAATAATAATGAATATCTTTTTGTAAAAGAGTAAACTACAAAAATTATTAAAATTATGTTAATAAGTTACTACTTCTAATCCAATCCAATAAACATTTATTAAGTGCCTACTATGTGCCAAGCAATATACAAAGGACTAGGAATACAATTAATAAAAAGAAAGATAGTCCCTGCCCTCAAGTAGCTTACAACCTAATCAGAGATCGGGGAGAAAACAACAGAAAAAGGAGGAAAGAAAGCAGATGGGGGTGCAGTGAACAGGACACCAGGGGGATCTATTGTTCCATGGAATTGAAACCAGGCAGAGCAGTAGATGCAAAGTGGACTTCTCTGATAATAATCTATTTTCTCTACAATCTGTCTAGGATGCCACCACCAGATTAACCATCTTTAAACATTGCTTTGACCATATCATTCCTCTGATTGAAAATCCTCGGTGTCTCAATACCACCTACAGGATAAAATACAAATTCTTTAGCTTGACATTCAAGGCTTGTCATAATCTGACCCCAAACACTCCTCCAGCCTAATCTTCCTATTTTCCTTTAAAAGAATCCTCCACTCCAGTCAAGCAATTTGTGCACTATTGACTCACAATCCTCCATAAGAACTTTTGAACTTTTGTCCACACTTTTACGCATCTAGAATGTCCTCCATTTCTCTGATTTGTGTGTCTCATCATTTAACCAGTTCTAAATCCACCTCCAACCCATCTTTCTCCATCTTGCCCCCAAAGATGTCTTGAGAGATCTTATCAAACGTCTTGCCTTTGTTGCATATAATCAGGCATTCCTCTTAGTTACTTGACTCTTTAGTTATATATTAGGCTTATCCTAACTGAGCTCTCTTCCAGGATTCTAGAAAAAGAAAAAGCATTGAAATGTATTAGCCTGAAAAACTCTGCTGAGTTCCTGCTTGGGGTTCCTAACATACAAGAAAGTAGCTGGTTTTAATAAGTAAAAGCAGCATTTACTACACATTATGAAGTTAAGCCCACAGAGCAAACTGCTTGATATTTCCTCTTTTTTCTTGTTTATATACTTCTCATTATGAAGTTAAATTAATTTTATATCATGCATTATCTCCTCTTCTCCAACACACCCCTCTTCCAAACCTCTCTCTATCAGTCAAGGAAACACCTACCCATCCAACCTCACTGCAGCCTCCAATTGCTCACTCACCCTCCCACAACACATCTAATCAGTTGTCAAATCTACCTCTACAACAACTCTCACATCTGTCTCCTCCTTTACTCATGCAGCCACCATCCTGACTCAGGCCCTGTTCCCCTATCATCAGGGCTATTGGCCATAGCCTCCTAAATTGTCTCCCCTTCTCAAGCCTCTCTCCTCCTTCTTCCACACAGCTTCCAAAGTATTATCTCCCAAACCACAGATCATCATGTCTTCAATAATTTCCATTGTCTCCCTATAAGACAGAGTTCTTAATGTGATCCATAAAATTGTTTAAAATTTTTAAAAGTAATTTTATTTCAATACAATTTGTTTCCTTTGTAATCCTATGTATTATTTTTTATGCATTTAAAACATTATTCTAAGAAGGGGTCCATAGATATCATCAGACTGCCAAAGGAGTACATGAAACAAAAAAGGTTAAAAAATCCTGCTCTAGGATCAAATTTAAGACACATCACAATCTAGCTCAACTTATCATTATATATTGCTCCCATGCATACTTTTCTTAGTCCATCCAAAATTCTGTTTCTCACACATGATACTCCATTTCCCATCACCGTGTCTTTATTTTTTTTAAACTTTTGTTTATTTTTAGTTTACATCATTCATTTCTATGAGATTTTGAGTTACAAATTTTCTCCCCATCTTTCCCTTACCCACCCCCCCAAAGCAGCGATCCCATTGTATACCCCCTCTCCCAATGAGCTCTCTCCTATATCCTCCCCAATCACCCCTCTGACTTTCTGGTAGGGCAAGATGGATCTCCCTACCCCAGTACCTGTATATTTCCCTCCTTCCTATTCCATCCCCCTCTTGTTCTGTTCTCTACTTTGTCCCTGTCCCTTTACAAAAGTGTATGCTTGTAACAACTCTCCCCCCCAACCT
>CM053589.1:19431435-19451936 GCA_028646515.1 Pseudochirops corinnae
TTCTCTTACTTGATTTTCAGAATCCTTCTTGAGCTTCTCCATGGCCTGTAATCAGTTCATATTTTTCTTGGAAGCTTTTGATGCAGAAATTCTCACTGTGTTGTCTTCCTCCCATTCCATGCTTTGATCCTTTTTGTCCCCCAAAAAGGAATCTAAGGTTTGATTGCTGTGCTTGCTTTGCTTCCTTTGCTTGCTCATGTTGCCACTCAATTACTTGACTTTTGAGCTCTTTGCCACAGTAGAACTCTGCTTCCACAGAGGAGAGCCTTGTTCCAAATTGCTGGGGTTTTCACAGCTGCTGGAGCTATTAGTTTGGTGCCCTCTCTGCAGCCCCCACACGCTCTGGCTCACTGGTCACACACCCAAGAACTTCCACCTAAGACAGCCATCCAGATCCAGGCAGGTTAAAGCAAGAGCAATTATCCTCTGAATGGTCTCTTGGTCCCCCTAAGATCTGCAGGCCAGGAGCTCTGAAGCAGCCACGTGAAGGCTGTATGGCTGCAGTGCCTTCACTGCTTCTTGCTTTCTCACCCCCAGGGGCAGTGACTGGACCACGCTCTCAGTCCCCCTATTCCCACAAAGTCCACACAGACCTTTTACTTTTTCTTTAGCATTTATGGGTTGATAATTCTGGAAACCACTACAGCTGCTGGTGATCCACTCTCCAGAAGTCTGCTCCAGCTGCTGCTGGTCGGGGTCACCCTAGGGCTGAAACAATGGCTCATGCAGGGCTAGGCTCATCTCCCAGCACGCTGCAATGGACCCTTGCTGTAGGCTTGCTGGGCTGCCTTCAGTGGGAAATTTGTTTCTCTTTGTCACTTTGTGGGTTCTGTAGCTCTAAAATTTGTTTAGAGTCATATTATAGGTATTTGAGGTGGTTATGGGGGGAACTCATGGAGTTTTCTGCTTTTATGCTGCCATCTTGGCTCCACTCCCACAGCACATTCTTAAATGTAGAGGCATACCCAAAGATATTTAGGATGCTATGTGGCCTTAGGACAAAGAACATCAAATAAGACCTGGGTTGTAATCTCATCTCTGCTATTAGTAAATGTGAATTTAGCCAAATCTGCTTAAGTCTCAATCTCCTAATATATAAAATAGGATAATACCTACTTTGCCTGCCAGCTGTTTTGTTATGAGAATCAGATGGCATAATGTATAGGAAATTCCTTTGTAAGCTAAAAATGGTACCTTTATACAGCATAAGTAGAAACTTCTTTGGGCTTCAGTTTTTTCAACTGTATCCTTTGAACCTCCTGAGGAACAGACATATGCCCTTGAAACAGCTTAGTATCAGCATAAGGCAATATATGATTATGTTCCAGAAAAGGGTGATAGTCAATTTATGCTATAGGAGTTCAGAAAAGGAGATCAATGTGGACACCTCCTCTTGTAGTCTTTTAGATATTTGGAGGAGGAAAGAGCATTCTAGGGCAAGGAGCTCCCTGAGACAACATAGTACAGTGGAAAGAGTACTGGGTTTGGAGCCATAGGGAATGGGTTCATGTCTTGACTCTGTCACTGCCTATATAACCTTAGTCAAATTATTTATCCTCTCTAGGCTTCAGTTTCTTGATCTGACACATATTAAAGCTTCTAGCTTTAAATAAATGATTTTATGACCTTATAACAAGCAGAAATCAAGGCGATGGGTAAAGAATCCACCTTTCTAGATATTTCATATTACTCTTCATGCACCCGTGTCCCAGCCAAACTGGTCTGTGTGCTGTTCCTTATACATGCTAACTCCATTTTCCACTTCTGTAAGCTTTACACAGGCTGCCCCACCTCATGTTTGAAGTGCCCTACTTTCTCAACCTTGGGATCACTAATTGCATTCAAGATTCAGCTTGCGTGCCGTCCAGAGAATTTTTGCTGATCCCTTCTCCCAGCTACTCTGTATCACCAGTGTCTAGCTAAGTGCTTTGATTGTACTAGGCATTTTATAAATTGCTTTGAAAAACTCCACTGAAGGGGAACCCACTTCCTCCTTAGGCAGCCCATTTCACTTTTATATAGTTTTTTTTGTATAGTTCTGATTGTTTCAAAATTTTTCTTATGCTTAACCAAAATATGCTTCTTTGCAGCTTTCATTAGCCAACCTGGCATGTGAGATGTTCAAGGAGGACTAGCACCTCTGGTGTAAGGGCTTTCTGAACCTTTTTCGGGACTATGCATCTTTAGTGTCCACGTGGCACTTAACTTTTCACCTGTAGCCCCAAGAAACTGTAGCACCCACAACCTGGTAAACCATTTCAGCAGATAGGCCAAATTAGGTGGAGGTTAGCAGCCACAAACTCATCAGTGAGTTAGCAGGTGTTTACCCCAAGTGACTTCCCCCCGGAAGAATGGGCAAATGAGAACAGTTTGTTCCAAAGGCCATGAAGGCAGCTGAAGCAGGTGCTGTGGAGTGCTTAGAACTTAGACATCAAAGACACCATTGTCCGCTGCGTTTAGGGTCATCAACCAGTCATCCTGACTTTTGTCCTGCTGCTGCACTTTGATGACTCTGGAAAAAAGAGCAAGGCTGATGTCTTTGTACAAGTCTTCCTCACTTAAATCCATTCACCCACAAGTCAAAACATCACCCAGTGATGTCGCTGGTCCTCTTCGAAAATGAAAGACAGACAACAATAGTAGGTGAAATTGATCTGATTCCCTTGATTTCCCAGTTCCACCCAGCAGCCGTGGAGCAGGAACAGATAATTAGATGCCACCATCTGAGATCATCCAAAAATAAAGATTCAGAGGTAGGGAATGACAAAGCGAGGAGAGTAAAGTATTCTAGAGTACTTGCTAGTAAAACATTACAGTGGCAAGCCACCGAGTTGAGGCTGGGCACCAGAAGTGTGTAAACAGACTGGGAGATTATGGTGTCAGAGTATCCAAGATCAAGAGAAGGGTATAGGGTTAGAAAGATTGGAGGCTGTGGTAAGGAATTTCAAAGTACTGTATCTGACAGCTGAGAAAAAAACCATTGAATTTGACAGGTAGGTTATACAAGACTTTCAGTAGCATAGTTTCAGATGAGTAATGAAGGGGTTAAAGAATGCTGAGGAAATAAAGGCAGCAGATATAAATTGCTTATATATGGTAGATGGTGGGTATTGAAGGAAGAGAGGAAGGAAAGGTAGTGGCTTGATGATGGGAATAAGGAGTTGGATCAAGGGAAAGTGTTATTAAGATAAAAGAGACCTAGTTGTACATGTAAAGGTCAAGGGGAAGAAATCAGTAGGGAAGGCAAGGTTTAAAATGTTAGCTAGGAAGGGGATAATGGGTTAGCCTAATGGGGAGTTCCAAATCTGGTATGTGTAGGTAGTTGCTAGTTTAGGCTGCCAATATGTACAATATTTAGATGTTTCTCTTGTGGATATGTACAAATGTCTGGAGGTTTATGGTGGGTGCATTTCATAGCAAGCAACAAATTGGCCTGAATTCAGTGCAGATGGTGATGATTTTGCAACGAGTTCTCAAACAGAATCATGAACCAGCCATGAGAATGGACATTATTAGTTTTCCAAACCATTTGTTTTTTTACTGAACTCGGAAACAAACCTTTCTTCCTCCAGAAATTACCTACTAAACTAGTTTGAAACAAAACTGAATCTAATTTTGTTGTTCTCTAAAACTTTTGTCTTAGCACATAATTTGGGAATATAAAATGTTTTCCAGAATAATCCAGAGTTTTATCCAGCATGCCATTCATGTCCATTCTTTGGTCTAAACAGTTCAGCAGTACAAGAACATTCACTAAAATCTCATTAATTTTAACTAGAGAAGTCAGTCTTAGTTAATGAAAAGTGACTTTACACATAAAAAATATTATAAGTAGTTTTATTACTTTTATGTTCTCCACATGCAGTAAGTTATGTTAGGCTAACTGTTATTCAAACTGTAGTCTAATAGAATTCCTTAAAATACCTATAAATGACTTTCAGTACTTAAATACTCAAATGTTGTGCTTATAATTTATTATCAGAGTAACATTTTAACAGCTATTTCTGTTGTTACATCTAAGAAATTCTGAGAGATTATGATATATAGATGGGAGACAGTTTTTAAAGTGACATTCAAGTATTTTTTGGCAGCCACTAAACCACAAGAACAATGAGTGCTTTTGTAAACACTTCACACTAGTCTTGTTTACAGTGTTGCACTTTGCACTGTTGGTCCGGAAAAATTTGCTCAACCCAATCAATTCAGTACAGTTCTTCTCAGAATTCCCACAAATTCCTGAAATTAACTTGGCTGTAATATATCGTAAATTGTATCAGTCCTTATCACCACATTTCTTTCTGGGTCAGGAGTGAGGAACAGACATGACTCACAGCAGATACATATACGTATTTTTTCACATCTTAACGATATTTCCCAAGGATACTTATTAACATGTTGAAATTTATTTTTAAACCTTATCCACTTGTTTCTGGTAACATTTTGAAACTATTGTTGTTGTAAGCTGCATATTATAGAATTGATGTATTCTTTTCCTCCCAGTATAAAGAAGCTCTGTAATGTTGCACATGTAAATCCACATTCTCAGAAATCTGATGATTGCAACTATTCGTCATATAGAGGACTCATTGACAAAGGTCTCTTGTAGCTTATCTTCACTGCTTTCAGTGATATGGGCTCAAAAGCCAAGTCTCATATCTGTATGGTACATTTATAAACTCAGCTATTCCAAGCATTCGTTTTTTCATAACACAAAAGTTATATTGTATGTCTCTTCCGTCATGCCAATTCCTGAAGTTTGCATTTTATAAAAAGATCACATTTTGTGATAAGATTCAGACACCTATATAGTGGCACTGTTTGGAAATAGCATAGTTGTGTTGGAAATAGCATTGAACTTGGAATAAAACGACCTTGGGTGGAGGAGTGACTTGCTCATTCAGTAACCATGCAACCATGTTATTTACCTTTCTCATCCGTAAAATCAGGATAATAAATCTTACCTCCTTTCCAGGGTTATTGTGAAGTTCAGAAGGATATACATGCAAATATAAACTATAAATCCCTGTACAAATATACTTCAAAAGACTGATTTTATTGGTTCCACTTATGTGAAGCACAACCTTTCTATTCCTTAAAGGATTTTTTTCATGAATTCCTGTCAGCAAAAAAAAAAAAAAAATCACCTGGTGATCACTCTTGTGATGAGCCTCTTCAAATTAAACTATAGCTTGGCCTATAGGACTTGCCAAAACTTGGGTTTCATTGGCATATTCTTATAGAATCATATTCTCTGATCTGAGGAATCATGAGAGTAGAATCTTGGTTCTTAGAGATATACAATAGTATTCTTGAGGGGAAGCTAGGTGGCACAGTGGATAGGGTGCCTGCCTGGAGTCAAGAATCTAGTTTCAAATCTAGTTTCAGACCACATATTAGCTATATGACCCTGGCAAGTCTCTGCCTCAGTTTCCTCATCTGTAAAATGAACTGAAGAAAAGAAATGTCAAAGCACTCCAGTATTTTTGCCAAGAAAATCCCAAAAGGGGTCACAGAGGTTTAGGCACAACTGAACAGCAACAAAAGTTCTTGCAGGTATCAATTTATATATAGTTTTTTGGTCATTTTTATACTCTCAGAAATGGAAGGGACCTCAGATGTGATCTAGTTTACCAATCCTTGTTTTACAGTTATGGAAACAAGCCCAGAAGAAGCTATAACTTGCCTGATACAACAGAGCTATTGGCAAAGCTGGAACTAGAACTTAGTTCTAGTTAGGAGTTCAGTGTTCTTTCCGCTGCACCATGCTATTTCTCAGACTTAGAGAGAAAACTGATCATCATGTCATTCCCATCCCTTCTTTCATAGATCTGTCAATGGGCATTTTCTACCTTGTTTTTCCTTTTCTTTTATTATGGTCTAAAATTTGAATAAAATGTAAAGTTATTACCAACTGAAAATGTGTTCTTTGCTCCAGAGCAGTAACTCAATATGCCTATGATTGAATATGATCCCTTAATATATATATATATATATATATATTTTATAAGATTTGTACTATATATATGAAGTTATTCACAGGGCTATTGGCATGATTACGTTTTATTGAGGTTGTTAGCTAGACAGTGATGGAGGATTTAACCTTTTAATTATTAAAAAGCCTTTGGGGAAAACTTCCTTTGAACCAAATGCCAAAATTATTTTTATGAAGCATTACCACAAATAGCGTTATAGAGAGCAAACGGACTCCATCTATTTTGTATTTATGTTCTATCTCATCGATTATAGGCCTCTTGCTTTTTCCTCGCTATACATCATCACCTAAAATCTGGAACTTTTTTTAGCCCAGGGATCATATTTGACTGAGTTATGATTATATTAAGAACTAAGAGAAGAGGGGCAGGTAGGTGGCACAGTGAACAGCACCGGCCCTGGAGTCAGGAGACCTGAGTTAAAATCCAACCTCAGACACTTAACACAAAACTAGCCATGTGACCTTCAGCAAGTCACTTAACCCCAATTGCCCTGCCTTTCCCCCTCCAAAAAGCAAAAAAAATAAGAGAAGAGCTATTTTAAAGTTCAACTGAGTACCTTACAGGTACAATTAGAAGACATAGTGGAGTGGATAACACCCTGAAGTTGAGAGTCAGGAAAACCAGGCTTTGAATACCGTATCAGACCTAGACATATCTGTGTGACCCCTGGACAAGTCACTTCACCTAAGTTTACTCTTTAAAGTCATTCAACAAGCATTTACTAATCATCTCATAGATATCAGAAACTGTACTGGACAATTAAAATACAAAAAAAAACCAAAACCAAAAAACGCAACCTACATCTCCTTATTCTCAAGGAATTTGCGTTTGAGAAATGAGGCCTTTATCAGAGATATTTGTTACAAACATTTCCCCCCAATTTATGCATTCCTTATAATTTTGGTTGTGTTGGTTTTGTTTGTGCAAAAAATTTTTAATTTTATATAATCAAAATGATTTGTCTTACATTTTGTAATGCTCTCTATATTTCCTCTGGTCCCAAATTCTTCCCTTATCAATAAATCTTTTCCATGCTCTCCCAATTTGCCTGTGATATCGCCCCTTGTGTAAATCATGTACCTATTTTGACCTTATCTTGGTATATAGTGTGAAATGTTGATCTGTATCTAGTTTCTGCCATAGTGTTTTCCAGTTTTCCCAGCAGTTTTTGTTAAGTAATGAGTTTTTGTTCCAAAAGCTTGGTTTGTCATATACTGGATTACTGTGGTCATTTACTATAATGTAATATGTCTCTAACCTATTCCACTGATCTATCACTCTGTTTCTTAGCCAGTATCAGATTGTTTTGATAATAATACAGTTTATTTTTTATAATACAGTTTGAGATCTGGTGCAGCTAGACCACCTTCCTTCACATTTTTTTTCATTGATTCCTTTGATATCCTTGACTTTTTGTTCTTCCAGGTGGATTTTGTTGTTATTTTTTTTCTAGCTCTATAAAATAATTTTTGGCAGTTTGATTGGTATGGCATTAAATAAATTGATTTAGGTAGAATTGTCATTTTTATTATATCAGCTCAGCCTACCCATGAGCAATTAATATTTTTCTAGTTGTTTAGATGTGACTTTATTTGTGTGATTAGTGTTTTGTAGCTGTCTTCGTATGATTCTTGGGTTTGTCTTGGCAGGTGGATTCTCAATTATTTTATATTTTCTAGAGTTATTTTATTAATTTTCATTTATTTTGTATTTTATTTTCCCTCAATTACATGTAAAAACAATTTTTTAATATTTGTTTTTAAAACTTTGACTTACAAATTCTCTCCTTTTCTCCCTTACCCCCCACATTTAGGAGGCAGGCAGTTTTATGTAGGTTACACATGGGTAGTCATGCCAAATATATTTCCCTGTTAGTCATGTTGTGAAAGAAAACAGACAAAAAACCTCCAGAAAAAAAAAGAAGGTTAAAAAAAAGCATGCTTCAGTCTGCATTCAGACACCATCACTTCTTTCTCTGGAGATTAATAACCTTTTTCATTATATGTCCTTCAGCATTGTCTTAGATAATTATATTGCTGACTTAATAGCTAAGTCATTCACAGCTAATCATCTTACTGTATTGCTGTTACTTTGTATACAGGACATTTCACTTTGTATCATCAGCTCATCTAAATCTTTCCAGGTTTTTCTGAGAGTATCCTGCTCATCATTTCTTCTATTCTTTTTTTTTTTTTTTTTTTTTTTGCTTTTTGGAAGGGCAGTTGGGATTAAGTGACTTGCCCAAGGTCACAGGGCTATTAAGTGTTAAGTGTTCGAGGCCAGATTTGAACTCACATCCTCCTGACTCCAGGGCTGGTGCTCTATTCACTGCACCACCTAGCCGCCCCTCTGCTTATCATTTCTTATAACACAATAGTATTCTATCACGCTTACATAGCACAGTTTGTTCAGCCATTCCCCAATTGATGGGCATACTCTCAATTTCTAGTTCTTTGCCACTGGAAAAGAGCTGCTATAAATATTTTTGTACATATAAGTCCTTTTACTTTTTGTTTTTTTATCTCTTTTGAGAGACAGACTTAGTAGTGGTATTGCTAGGTCAAAAGGTATTCATGTTTTTATAACCCTTTGGGCATAGTTCCTAATTGCTCTAAAAAATGGTTTTTGCCATTGTAATGGACAGCTAATTCTCTGAACTCCAGTTTGATATAGAGAGTCTTGGCCCTTTATGGAATGTTGTTTGGTACAGTCTTCAAGTGAACGAATTTGGGGTCATGATTTTGTCTAAAAGCCTTGTCTCCATGTTCTTTGAAAAATTTTTCACTAGTAATTTTGAAGGGCGTATTTTATTCTTATTTTAAATATTATAATATCTAAATGCTATAACACTGCAGATTTAAAAGAATTTATTTTTGTTTTAATTTTTGGTATTTTAGGGTAACACCTGCCTGGAGAATGGATCTTTTTTGCTGAACTACATAGGCTGTGCAATGTGCAGTAAACGGGATTTTATGCTGATTGCAAACAAATCCATGAAAGAGGAAGATGGAGAAGAAATAGTTACCTATGATCGTAAGTAGGCTTTGTTTTCTTAATAAGTGACCATTTGTTAGTAGATTTTAGTTTAATTAAGCTGATCTGTTATTTAAATAGAACTTTAGGTTTAAGATTTTGTGTTGCTGTATAGTGCTTTGTTAAGCTTTTAAGAGGAAAGTACACTAAAAGCCTCATTTTTGTAAAATTGTTAGGAAAAAGCATTAGGAAGTAGGAGAAGAACACAGGACAGAAGAACTTTTTTTGGAGTTCTAACTGTGACCATATGCAAGTCATTTAACCTCCACGAATCTCATTTCCTCACCTATAAAATAGGACTGTTCACCTTCAGGACAACAGTGCCCTAAGGGTTAAAAATAATATTAAGGGTTGCTTTTCCAGTACTTTGTGAAGCCCCTAGTTTAACCTGAAGGTGTCCTAACATCCTTTCCCCCGTATCTTGAATCTGTACCAAAAGAATTGCTTATTTCTCCCTTATCCTGTGTTTTCTGAGTCTTTTAATTTTTAAACTGTATCCTCCTGCCCTGTCCTTAAATCCTTAAACCATAAAGAATTCCCTTTATCTTCTTCATCCTGTCCTGTCTTTAATCTTTAGCCCCCCATAACCCCCAACCAAATCATCATTCTGAAACCTCTATGTAAGCATAACTCGTCCAAATATCAGGGTCTCACTTAGCTTTCTTGCTAAGGATTCCCGTGATGCTTTTTCACGTAAAATAAAAAGTTCCCATGGGCTAAAAGAGAAGGTCTAAGTGAATTCTTTCACACCTGAACCAGCTCTTCCAACTCTAAACTTCATCATAAGGAAAGCCCTTTGAAAATTGTAGAGAACTATCTAAGTGTGAACTGCTGTTCAATAGAATGTAAGCTCATCAAGAGTAAAGATAGTTTCATTTTTTTGTTTTTATATGTCCAGCATGTAGCACAGTGCCTGGGATATAGTAGATACTTTAATAAATGTTGATTGATTGATTCTCCATGAAGGGATTTCCCAAATAATTGAAGCCTTCACAAACATGAGGCAGATGAGACATTTGCCTGCAGGGTCAAAGTTGAAGGGATAGAAAACATAAAATATTCATTTACCGTCCCGAGCACACCTTGCCCTTAAAATAGTGGGGCATAATTTTATATTCTAGCCTCAGTTGCAGATTAGCTGGTCATGGTCAACTGTAGGGTTGATTGCCTCAGGTGGCTGTACTTTTTTTTGAGTTCTTATTATATGTCCTTTTTAATTTTTCTGTTACCTTCCTCACTTTTCCTGAACTGTTAATGGACCTGCTTCTAGTAGGATCTCATCATTGTCTTCTAGTCTGTTCTTTCTAATATTCTGTACTTGGGGAAGCCAATTTTAAAGAAAACCAAATAACTTGGCTTATTACAGTTATGTGTAAAGTGAAAAGAAATAGTCTCAAAATGAGGGCCAGAGGTTCTCTCATCTGAGTCAAGTATATGAATTTATTGCATGAATTTTATGACAGCTCTTTTTCCTCTTGAGAGCCTTTTGGGGAGGCCTATTTCCAGGTTCATAATTGTCCTAGATTTTCAAAGTAACCAGATAATTGGAATAAGTGATGAATTACTCTCAGTAAAGGATTTGGGATTGGAAGAGGGATAGGTAGCAACCCTTTAAAATAGATCCAGGCAATTGGTAAGATAGTGTGATTTTTTTTTTTTAAAGCTCTCCTTTTCCTTTGTGTATCCTTTTAAACTTTTTTTTAACCATTAAATTCACCTTAAATGTCTGAAGTAAATCATAATTACCCAACCCTGATTCTGATTAATCATTTTTAGTTCATTGGTAAATTTTTTTAGAAAAGAAAAAAAAACATTGCCATATATACAGCAGAACATGAGAGGATTCAATATAAAACCGTCAATTTCCATTTCAAGAAAGCCTGTATATAATAAATGATACACATTGTTTTCAAAGCTTCCCAGCTTTTCTTTGCTTCCTTGTAGGTTTTTTTTTTTTGTTATCTGCTGTGTACCTTTTACTTTATTTTTCCCCTCCCTTTTCCCCCTCCTGTCTTCCCTAAAGAAGGCTATATTTAAGGGGAGATGGGTGTGTGTATAAATTTATATATACACACATATACACATATACATAGATATCTATAAAAATATACAGATAGACATATACATACTCATACACATATATATATAAGATCATACTATGCTTATTTCCATTTGCCATATGTTTCTCTGAAGGTAGATAGCTTCTTCTTTCATAGATCCAAGTCTTTCCATGTTTTTCTAAATCAACCAACTCATCATTTCCTATACCACAGCAATATTCTAACCCAATCACATCCTATCTGAGAGATTGTCTGGTAAAGCTTTTTCCCAATTTTCTGCATTCCTTCTATTATTGGCTGCATAGGTTTTATTTATACAAGAAAATGTTCATTTAAAGTAATCAGAATTACCCATTTTATAATTCAACAGTGCTCTTACCTTATAATATAGTTTAATACCATCTCATTTTTGAAAATAAGTATCTTTTATACATTTGTGCAAGTACCATGAGTTTGAAAATTGCATTTAAATCTGTGTTCAGTGTTCAGGAAACTGGACATGGAATTGGTGTAATCCTTTGACTGCTTTTTGTGTCAAATTATATTTTATATCACTAACAGTTGTATTTTTCACAGAGAAAATATTGTGGTTATAATTATTTCATATATCTTTGTAATACACTTTGCAGCGTTTCCAGTAAACCTCATTCATTAAAAAAAAAAATCTATTCACTGATTGCCTTATGACTTTGAGTGGGAATTATATATATGCTTTCAGGCCACAATTTTAGTTCTTTAGTTGTAAAATGGTACAATGCTACATATCTGTTTGTAGATATAACAAATTTCCTTATGTGTCCCATAAAATAAATAGAGCTAAGATTCTTTTAAAGCAATTGCCATGTAAAGAGAAAAATGTTACTATGCTAAGGCAAATGAAAGGTGTCATGTTTCCCGTTTGTCTTGCAGATGTGTGTAAGAATTGTCATCATATCATAGCCAGGCATGAGTATACATTCAGTATCATGGATGAATATCAGGTAAATATCATAAGTCTTTGGGAAATTTTTTCTTTAATATTCTATAAAAACCTAGGTACGGTTCTTATAAGATACTAACAAATAGAATTATAGATTTACAGAACCTGAGAGGACCTCAGAAAGCACACATTCTTGAGCTGGAATCTTCTCTGTTATCATTGCCAACTGTGATTGTGTAGCCTTCACTTAAAGATCTAGAATACCAAAGAATTCATTACCTCCTAAGGCTGTTCATTATACTTTTGGACAGCTCTCATTTTCAGTTGTTTAAAATAGCTCTTTGCAGTTCCCACCCTTTAGTCCTGTTTCAGACTTCTAGGGCCAAGTAAAACCTGCACAGTTCCTTTCCAACATGGCGGCGCTTCAGCTGGTAAAAATGGCTATGATGTCCACCTTGAGTCTACTCTTCTCCATACTTTGTTCTGTCTAATCCTCTTAAAACTTCATTTTAAGTCTTACCGACATCCTGGTCATCCTTCTCTAGGTACTCTTCAGTTTAACAATGACTTTCCTAAGATATGGTGTCCAGAACTAAACTAAGCAGATTGGAGCAGGATATAATCTCCCTCCTTCTAGACATGATATTTATGTTAATTCAGATAAGGACAAAATAGCTTTTTTAGTTGCTATGTTTAGTTGCTACCAAAAGTTTTTAGTTCCTAAACCCGCAGGATCCTTTTTTTATGAACTGTTATTTAGCCATTCCCCTCTCCCTTGATAGTTGTATCATCGATTTGTTTTTTATTTGTGTTGGATTTAACATTTATCCATATTAAAAGTCCATCTTATTATATTTTACCTTTTGTTCTAACCTGTCAAGATCTTTTGGTTTCCCAGTCTTGTCATCCAATATGGTAGCTCTTTTTACCAGCATCACGTCTACAAACTATTTATTTATTTATTTGCTTTTTGGAGGGCAATTGGGGTTAAGCGACTTGTCCAAGGTCACATGGCTAGTAAGTGGTAAGTGTCTGAGGCCAGATTTGTACTCAGGCCCTCCTGACTCCAGGGCCAGGGCTCTATTCACTGCGCCACCGAGCCGCCCCAGTGCCTACAGACTTTATATGCGTGCCATCTAAGCCTTCATCCAAGGCCTTCATTCATGGATTCTTAAACTGGGACCTTTGAATTTGGATGAAAAAAATTACATCTTTATTTTCAGTGATCTTCAACTGAGATATATAATTTCTTCCAGTTATTTAAAAATGTTATTCTGAGGAGTCCATAGTCTTCACCAGACTGCCAACCCTGAGATAAACTTCAGAATGAAAACATCTCTTCCTACCTACATCTTTATGTCTAAATTTAGAGAACTCCGGATGTGAATGAAGCTGTGCAAAGTATTCCCACTGGAAAAGCAAGTCAAAGCATATGCCCTACTGTTTATGGGCCAGGAGTGCTATCTTTGTTTATGCTCATTCATGTGACTGTTAACGTACCTTTTTAAAATTTGTCCAGCTATCATAGACAATTATTGCAGTTGTAGTATTGGCCCCTGCATAGCCATAGGGGACATTATTGTATCTGTATGTCAAACCTGATGCTGTGATAAAGAAGCTACTAAAGAAGGTATATAGTGTTGAGCAGCCCTACAGTCTTATTTCTAGTAAAAGCAAGATAGAAATTTTCATAACCTGACATTTACAGCTAAATAAGCAAAAACCAGTGTCTTATTTTCGGACTTATTTTTAGGCTTAAATTAGGTCCAGAAAAGCAGAATTGTCTTGCTGTTAGGAAACTGTATGTGAAAACCGACAAAATAGTGCTCACATTTAATATCATCTTTATAGAATTATAGAATTTTGGAGTTAGGAGGGACTTCAGTTCCCATCTGATCCACCCATATTCATAAGGACAGAGGAACTTAGGCAAGGAGATAGAGAGTTTTGTGAGTAAATATTGATCTTATATTGGTTTGTGGGAAGGCTAAAGGATTCTTTGGCTCTTAGTGTTATTATAACTTCTGAATATCATTGGGATCTTGAACAAGAAAGCTAGTCCAATCTCATTATCAGCAAAGTCCTTCAGGAAACTGAACTCTTTAAGATCAGGACTTTAGAAAAAGAGGGGAACTCCAGTCTCCCCAAATTAATTTGGTTAATTAGTTAATATTGGTTATTAATAATCTTACATCAGTGCCTTTGTTTCTGTTCCTTTTGAACATCAACCTATTTAAGGACCTCTTACTTGAAGTATTGTAATAACTTTCTAACCAGTTGCCCACTTGTAGACTCTTCCTTCTGTGGTCTATTCTTTATACCACTACTAGATTGATCTTTTTTATATACAAAGCTAATAGTGTCCATCTTGTGCTCAAAACCCTGCAAGGAACCCTTCCTAAAGAAAGTTCATACTCTTTAGCTCTGAATTAGAGGCTTTTCACAGTCTGCCTCCAAACTGCCTCTCCAGCTTTTCTTCTGCGGTCTTCTACATGCTTTAGCCAAACTAGATTACTCATTATTTGCAAATGTCTAGTGCTTTCTGCCCTCGTTTATTCTTTTCTTTAGAACACATAGAATACCTTTCTCTCCTCCTATCTCTGCCTTTTGAAATCCAGCCCATCCTCGTTCATCTCAAATATTACATCCTCTATAAAATGTTCTTTGTTCTCTGCGCTGACTCCGAAATTCTTTTCCTTCCTCTGACCTCACTTTAGTCAACAGACATCCACCTCCTGGCTTCCCTGGCTTCCTTCAAGTCTTAGCTAAAATTCACCTTCCACAAAAAAGCCTTTCCTTGTCCCCTCTCAATGCTAGTGCCCTCTTCTAAGATCACTCCCAATTTATCCTAAATATAACTTATTTATGTACATAGTTTACATGTTGTCTCCCTTATTAGATTGTGAACCCCTTGCAGGCAGGGGCTGTTTTTATTTTTCATTGTATCCCCAACACGTAGCACAGTGCTTGGTCCATAGTGATTAATAAATTCTTCTTGGCTTGACTTTGCTTTATATCTCTTTTTCTGCATCATATTCTACATATTCTGTTTTACATATGTTTTATTTCTTTTACCATACTGCAGATTTCGTGAAGCCGAGAACCCTGTTATTCATCTTTAAAGCTCCCCTAGCACCTTGTTCGCTGTATATAGTAAATTATAAATGTTTACAGATTGAATTGAAAAGCCAAAAGGTTTTAAAATTGAAATTAAATTGAAAAACCAGAAGCTTAAATCTGAATTCTCACTCTCCACTCAACCCCTCACCCCAACTTAATCATTTATATATAAGTTGTTGAGCCCAATATAAAGCTCTCTGCTTTGAGATAATGAGTGGAACTTCAGACTGTTTCCTTTGTATGAAAGGCTCTGGAGATAGATGTGGCATAAAATAAGGCAGTGCTGATGTTTTTGGAAGAAACTGATATAGAAAGCATGTTTATGCCAGTTTGTAGGTAAAAGCTCTTACAAAATAGAATCAAATCTACCAAGTGAGCCTCTGGGTGTCCCAAGGGTAAATATACATTTTGCCTTGTTCTAGGAATACACCATGCTATGTCTGCTGTGTGGCAAAGCAGAAGATTCTATCAGCGTCCTCCCTGATGACCCCCGACAGATGGCTCCGTTGTTCTGAACAGCCTGCCACGGTTTTACTGTAGCAGCATCACTGTGCTGGCTTAGAATGTTTGAAAACCCGATAATTTCACATTTTGTTTTCAGTTCACATGGTTTGCTTGCTTCTCAAAGTCCCGAATTGGCTATGCTGAAGGAAAAAGATATTCCAAGGAGGTGCTCTTCCCTGGAGCTGAGCCCTAACAGAACCTCCTGCTGACATCACTGGAGTCAGAATGGACTAGCAGATACATGTCTCTGGGAGAAATAAATGACAAATTGCCCCAACAAATATTTCTGTAGAGGAGGAATGAAATGTCTCTCCTTGCATAAACACTGGCCTACAAATCAGAAAACATGTTGTAGGTTTATCCACAAAGATGAACTAGAGTCACTTCTCTGGGCCCCAATTTTCTCATCTGTAAAATAGAAATGATAGCTCTTGTTCTATCTACCGTATAGTATTATGCAAGTTGTGAAATTATGTAAGTTGTGAAATTATGCATGTGATAACTGTAAATAATGTGACAATCTGTAAAAGTATTTTACAGATCATGGGTTTAGAATCAAGGGTCCTGGGTCTATATCTGATTCTGCTGCCTTACTTGCTGTATGACTGTGGGCAGCTCAGTTATCTCTACACCCCAATTTCTTCATCCATAAAATGAGATCCTTTCCAAATCTTTGATCACAAGATCTCTCTTACACATTTTAAAACTTATATATATGAAAGGCTTGGTAATACCAAACTGTACCTTGTACCTTTTAAGATTTAGAGGTGAGGAAAGAAGGCAGTAAACTGATAGTACCAGGGAGAAAACTTTGCATTGTGCAGTGAATAGTCTGTCTCCCTTTCAGCAGGCCTCTATAAGCGTGAAGTAAATCTCTGGTGAGTTTGGGAGAAGGTTTCAAATCCCAGTGACAACGCTCGTGGGAGTCCTGTAACCAGATAGTAACCAGCTGTTGTTTTCTTCTTGGAAAATGTTTGCACTTTCTTGCGTACCTATATCTGACCCTAGTGTTGCTGCCACTTGATAACATTTGTCCTTGGTAGCAGAGAAAGTTCTCCATTAAAAACCTAGCAAGGCATTTTTTAAAAAACTTGGTAGATCAAAACCAGGCGTATTAAAGACACTGACTGTTTAGAATTTTTCATTGTGCCCAAATTAGCTATTCAGAGCTTAAAAGGAAGATGTTCTTCACTCTAGCTTTACCTTTATAATGTATTTTTGTTCTGGATTTTTTAAATTGAAGCATAAGCCCATTTTATGTTTCTCCAACATTAGGTCAGTCATGATACAGTGTTTCAGTTTCTAAAGTAAAACAAAATGCACTTTTACCAGGATAGAACAGATATTAGCATTTCATTATTGTTTTTTTCACATTATTCTGTGCAGTGAGTCTGATAGAAAGAAAACCTCTTGAACTAAAGCTTTTTAACGGAAACTTGTTATAGTGAAAAGAGCATTGGAGTCAAATCCAGAAGTTTGGATTCAAGTCTTGTCTCCATTCCTTAGGAATTGTGTGACCCTGGGCAAGTCACCTATCTTCCCAACCTGTTTTTGCCTGTCTGAAGTGAAGGGATTATGCTGGTTTGCCTCTAAGTTTCCTTACAACTCTAAATATTCTCTAATCGCCTTGTCTCCTCCCAAGGTGAGAGGGATAATGAGCTAAAACCTCTGCTTTCTGTTTTGCCCTGTGGGGCTGGAGAATGAGGGGAACGTGGGGAAGCTAGCAGACTTCCAGTCTGGGGGTTCAAGTGCCCTTCCGCATGCCGGTTTTAGGTAGTTCTCAAGTAGAAGGCGCGTGTTGGGGCTCGTTGTAGACTTCCTCCTCATTTCTCAGTCACACTTTATGCGTGAGGGTGAATCACTTGTTCTCTGTTTCTTATAGTGATGAGATTATTACTTGTCAATAAAGACATGAGATGAAAGAGTTCTAGAACATTTTTAAACAGAGCAGGAGATTTGTATGAATGGATACAGAGTGAAATAAATAGAACCCAAAAGATCAATATTTACACAATGATTCAATAATGTAAATGAAGAGATCACTAAAAACAAGTTTATTCCAAGTAACTGAAAAACTAGTGATTGTCCTGGAGAGCAGAAAATGACACATTTCTCCTTGCAGAGCAAACACTCTCGAGTCTGAGGATCTGGGTTCAAATCCCACGTCTGCTACTTATTTACTTCATATGCCTTGGCAGGTCATTTAATCACTGTGGGCTGCAATTTCTTTACCTGTAAAATGTGAGATTAGACTAAATGGCCTCTGAAGTACATTCCAGCTCATCTATGCTCCTGTGCTTTTTATAATAGGGAAAGAAGGGACTATATTAATCAATAAATTATTTGTTAAGTGCTTACAATGTGCCAAGCCTAGGGTTAGAGATACAAAAAGAGCAGAGACAGCTCCTGCTGGCAAGGAACTTACAGTCTACAAACTAATGGGAGACAGCATGCAAACAAGTGTGTACAAAGCACTCTGTCTACAGGATAAACAGGAAATAATGAACAGAGGGAAAACATGAGAATTAAGAAGGGCTAGAGCAGAATACCCTGTCAGGGTTGGTCAGGATCATTTTTTCATCTTTGCTTTGTGCTTTCTTGTTTATGAAGGAGGAGGAGTCCCTCTTGGACAGGAGAATTTTTTTCCTTCAGAGAAGACATCAACAAAACATTCTTGGAAAAACTGATTGAGGATTAACAGTAATAAGAAGAAGCCTTTATATAACATTTTAAAGTTTACAAAATGTTCTGTCCATATTTTTCATTTGAGCCTCACAACAACCCTGTGACATAAGTACTATAGATATTATTTTCCCAGTTGATAATAATAAATGAGAAAACAGGTTTAGAGAGGTTAAGCAATTTGCTGAAAATCATGCAACTAGAAGTCACCAGAGGCAGATCTGAGCCCAGATCTTTGTGACTTGAGACCAGAGTTCTTTCTACTGAGCCAGAGTCATGGAAACAGGAAGTTCAGTTCAGCACATATCCCTCTTCCCCCAAGCACCTAACTCCAAGGTTTGTTGTGAGGTTCAAATGAGATAATATTTATAAAGCATGTATACATATATCTACACATACATAAATTATAAAGTACCTGGCCCCCAGGAGTCCCATAATAAAATACTTGTTTCCTTGTCTTCCCTAAAATCATGTCAACATAGTCTCTTTCCCTCATAGTCCTAAATCCATGATCCCATATTTTACCTTTGTCCCTTTTCACGATAGGATCATAGATCTAGAGATGAAAGGGATTTCCTAGGCCATCTAATCTAACCCCTTCATTGCACAAATAAGGAGACTAAAAGGGTCACACAGTGACCTTTGGTAGTAAGCCCTAAAGATGAGAGTTGAAGCCAGATCCTTGGATTCCACAGCCATTCTACCTCCCATTTTCCCAACTATGTTTTTTAAAATAAGAGCCTGTAAAGAAGTTGGTTCTCTGTGGACTCCCTAAGTTGAATAAGCATTGATGGGACCACACCTGAAGGATTTGTTAACTACAAGTCACACTGTGAATCTCCTTACTTCCTTATACCTCAAGTAAATCTGGCTCAGTGATTTTGTTCACCTAAAAAACTGAGGCTGGTTATCCATTAGTTGCTACTTTTTTTTTTTTTGCTCTTTTCTTTTTTGGAAGGGCAATACTTGCCCAAGGTCACACAGCTAGCAAGTGTTAAGTGTCTGAGGTCATATTTTAATTCAGGTCCTCCTGACTCCAGGGCTGGTGCTCTATTCACTGTGCCATATAGCCGCTCCTAGTTGCTACTTCTAAGGATAGAAAGGAAATGAAGCACATGAAAAGTAAAGATAAGACAGCTTTCTACCTCTTAACAGTGGACCCATTAGAAATCTAGTAAAGTTAAAGAGTCTCATAAAACATTTACCTTAAAGACACTATTCAAGGCAAGTAACAATTGCCTGCCCATGATAGTAGTTTTGTCTCCCTCTCACTCAGTACGTGGCACTTTTCTAAGTCTTTCAACAAAGACCACTATAGCTGTAATTCCTGTGTCTGTGAGAAACCCTAAATTATTCATTCAGCAGGAGCCTGATGGAAAAGGACCTGCACACTGTACTGGCATTCCAGGAACGAAATTGCCTGTGGCATAATGCCAACATCAGGTGATACTGGCTCTCTTAGTGATTTTGGCTCCATTGGTAAGTCTAACAGCGCACTAAGCACTACTGAGATTAAACAAAAAAAAAGATCAGACTTAATCTTCTAAATTCTAAATTTTCTTTCTTCAGGAATGAGACCCTTGGTCTTAGCCCAATACTGTTTCTGGTGAAGTTACATAAACTGCCTATTGGCATTAAGAACAGTTGTCCCAAGAGGACTTGGTTCATATGCCCCCAAAGTGCTTAGAACAAAAGCTAAGGCCTTCCTTTTAAAGGAAATAAGGATGTGGAGAAAGGATGATAGAAGACTTGGTTTTTCAAGAAGAGGGAGTTCGAGGAAGGGGGAGGGGAGTATCCATATTGAGAAGCTATTCTGTTGAGATTAAGAATGGAGTAAAAAATACCGTTAACCCAGAAGTGGCCATGGTTTAACAGAAGGCACTAGAGAGAGATAATGAGGGCCTTTGTTCTCCAACTTAGGTGTGATTTCTTAGGCTGCCTTATGAAATGAAAGAGTAATTTACACAGACAGACCTAGAAACTGGGCAGAAGGACCATAGCCTCATGTATCTACACTTCCATTTCAACTGGATCAAACTCAGAAAAAGAATTTGGGGAGCAAAGTAATTGAGATTCCCCAGAATCAGGGTTTAGTCAGTATCGATGTGGGGAGGTGCCCATCTATCAGCTTCCTCATAGCTATGCAAATCACTCTAAGTATATTATTTCATTTGAACCTAACAGCAACCG
>CM053589.1:19460969-19513670 GCA_028646515.1 Pseudochirops corinnae
AGTTCATATTTTTCTTGGAAGCTTTTGATGCAGGAGTTTTGCCTTTGTTGACTTCTTCTAGTTCCATGTTTTGATCCTTTTTGTCTCCAAAAAAGGATTCTATGGTCTGATTGTGCTTCCTCTGCTTGCTCATCTTGCCAGCCAATTACTTGACTTTTGAGCTCTGCCACTGTAGAACTCTGCTTCCAGAGTGGAGAGCTGTGTCCCAAATCACTGGGGTTTTCACAAATGTTTTCAGAGGTCTGAGGAGGGCACCCTCTCTACAGCCACCACAAGCTCTGTCACACTGGCGTTTCTCAACCCAGGCCCACCACCCAAGACTGCATTCCAGATCCAAGCAGATCAAAGCAAGAGTGCTTACCCTCTGAATGGTTGCTTGGTCCCCCATAATCTGCAGCCCAGGAGCTTTGGAGGCAGCCGTGTGGCAGCAGCTGCAGCCACTGTGCCTCTCTCACCTCTCACCCTGGGGTCAGGAACCAGACCATGCTCTTCTGTCACCCAGTTCCAACAGAATTCCCCACTGACCTTTTACTTTCTCTTTGGTGTTTATGGGGTTAAGAAGTCTGGAAACCACCACAGCTGCCAGTGATTCACTCTCTTGAATTCTGCTCTGGCTAGTCTGGGCCGCTGGTTAGGGCTGCCCCAGGCTCAGTGCCACTCACACAAGACTGTGCTCAGCTCCCAGCTTGGTGAGACAGAGCCTTACTGTTGGTCTTCCAGGCTGCCTTCAGCAGGAGATTTGTTTCTCTCTGTCACTTTGCGGGTTCTGTAGCTCTAAAATTTATTTAGAGTCATATTTTACAGGTATTGGAGGTGGTTGTGGTAGGAGCTCATGGAATTTCCTGCTTCTGCTCCACCATCTTGGCTCTACCCCTCCTATCTTGTACCCAGGTGAGATTTCTTTAGGGGGAGGAGGCACCTCTGGATATAAGCAATAGCCCAGTAACCTTAAGTCTTTATCTAGCTGCTTCCTGCCATCACCATCCTGCCATATCTTATAGTACTTAGTGAAGGATTTCTTGGATTTATGCCAGTTGTTGTACAACCACCTCTTCCACTAGTCACTGATGGGAAGGATGGCTTTGAATATACAGAGGCTACAAGTTTAAATGTAGCCCATGATGACCATAATGATGATGGTGGAGCATTTCCACAGTAGCGTCTGTCTTACCCACTTATTTCCAATTCACCTCAGAGCCAGGCCAGTCCGCTTCCTGGTTCATAACTGTCTTATAACCTAGTGAGTTAGTCTGTAAGTTAGACAGTCTGTGAGTTAGATGGGGTTGGTGGAATCATCTTTGGGGGAGCTCTTCACCATTCCCTGGTGTCTTCTGCTTTGTTTCCCAGGCAGGAAGTCCAGAGATCCAAGCCTGTGAGGGGAGAGTTTCCAGTAGGACATAGTACTACTATCACCAGTCTGAGCTGGAGAACCCCAGCCTTCCCCATGTTCCTTAGTCTCAGTGCCTTCTGTCTGAAGCTACCCCCCATGTATGTATCTTATTTGTGAAACATTGTTTGAATGTTTTCTCCCCCACCAGACTGTGAGTTCCTTGAGAGGAGGGACTGGTTTTTGTGTTGTTGAGTTTTTTTGCTTTTGTTATCTTGAGTGCTTAGCAGGGTGCCTGGCACCATAGGAGTTTACTGAACATAGTAGGAGCTTACTAAATGTTACTTGATTTGGCTGGAAATGTGCAGAAAATCCCTTCCTCTAAGTATGTAGAAGCCTCCTACCCAAAACAAGTCATTACAGTTTTGAATGGCCAAGAAAGGAAAAAACCCTCACTGGCAGGGTTCTGAATTCTAGCCAAGGGACTGATACAAAATATAATTTGAGATCATAAATGATAGGAATATTTACAGCTCTAGAGTCCCCATTGTCCTAGCTCAGTCTGAGCTAGGTTTGAACCTCTATCTGTTACATAGGCAATTCTTTAGATATCCAGTTTATTTAACAGAAGGAAATGGAAAAAAATAGACTGTGTTCCTACAGGGACCCTCCATCTGACCTTATACCAGATTCTTCCCAAGCTTGTAGAAAGGGAGTAAGGGGGATGCTAGTCCCTAAGGCCCAACTCCAGGTTCTGAACTAGAATGTTGAAATTAAGGGGAAAACCAGAGCAAGTTTTGGGCATCATATCAGTTTTCTGACCTCACCATCTATGGGGTCCAACATTGCCCAATCTGCAAGAAAAACCAGTGAGGGTTCATGGGACTCCTAGGGTCCATGGCCCCGTCTGATGAAGTGGACCTCAGATCTTTCTCACGATCTGAGATACCCCCTTATTTCAGGTCCTTCGTTTTATAGTGCTTGATACCTATAGATGTAGAAAGGACAAAGAAAAATACGGAGTTTCATTGGATGATAGACCTTGCTTTTGGCCTTCCAGGAGGACCAGAAATGATGTATCAATATGGGTGGTCACAGGATGAGCAAGGCAAGGGTCATCTCTCCTGATTAAGTGGTCATAAGATGGACCCTTCCTCATGTTAGGCAGGAGAGGGGGTCTAGAGGTGCAAAAACAAGTTGGGGAACTTTCCACATAACATTAGGACATGCTACCCACGTTGAGTTTAGTCATCAGCATTCTTATGGTTAGGCAAGCAAACCAATAGTTTACTAGTTAGTTTACTAAATACTAATAATTTAAACTTTGGGACCTAATATAAGAAAGAATCTATCTAACCTTATTCAATTATCCTTATATCTAAGATACGAAAAATATGTATAAATATATGTGATTCCTATACCTGTGTTAATTGATTATACTGACTAAATTTTTTACTCGATGAATATATCACTAATAATTGCTAACAACCATTACCCCTATGGAAATCACACTGAACTGGTTAATACCAATTGGAGCAAAATGGAAGTCTTATTAAAATCCTTTTTGTCCTATCTACTGAGGTCTGTGGAAGCTGTCTAGCCTGCCACTTGCTCCATATTTACCTCTGCACATTCTGGTCCCTGATTGGCTGCTCTGGATCCCAGTGTGACCTCAGTTGTCCCATTGCTTCACAGTGGCAGTAATCAATGGCCCCTGGCCACATGACCTTCCTACTACAGAACCTACTACAGGTTCTCAGTCTAAAAGCAAAGTAGCAAAAGTAGAAAGCATCTCTCTCTTCCTTATCCAAATGCAGTGGCAGACACAAAGTCAAAGAAGACACTGCATATATGTGTCCAAATCCCGCCACTTCCTTCTTTTCTCACCAGTCTTCTCCTTGTTGGGAACTTATGGTGAGTGAGGAGGACAATCTTCAGGACCCAAATTGTCACTTGTTCTCTCATCATCTTCACCTGGGGACTCCAGGTGGGGAACATTGTCACCATCATCATCGTCATTCAGAGTATAATGAATATAGCATTGGATACACACACACACACACACACACACACACAGAGTCCTAACTGGTGTTTTCCCTAATTATCAGTGATATCAATTAATCAAGCAGACTTAATTAGCTTTTGAAATGGGATATTTATTATGGTGGTATAGTGGGTACAAAATATTCCCATCCACCCCTCAAATGTCCATGACATACTCTCCTATTAGGATATACATAGTCTAGGGGAAAGTGGAGTGGAGCATAGAGAATGTGTGGCAAACATTATAACTCACAACTTCTAGAAGTCCTTTTGTAGGAGTCCTCAAGATGTTTTCCTGGGGTATAGTGGCAGATTTCTGCTTGAAACTTGAAGACTTGGAGAGTCTTGAAAATGCCTTTCCTCAGTACACCTTATATATTCTCATTTCTCAATATAGACATTGCATAAGCTGTCCCAGAGATGCTGCAAGGACTAGGAAGCCAATGAAAAAAGTCCAAATTCTCCAGCCCTCTGAAATTCATGAGGTATTCTCTAGGCAAAGGACAGAGAAGAGTCAGAGTTCAAGAGCAGGGCTCTTCTCATACCCTCCAGCTCAAGCAATTCCTTCTCAGGGACTTAGCTAGAGGCTTCCACCACAAATTGCAAGATGCTCAGCTTCCTAGGTTCCAAAGTGGTCTGCTATTTTATATAAAAACCCACAAGATGTGACCAGATTACCTCAACCAATCTGAACACAATCCTTGTGCAATGTCATTCCTATTCATCTAATGACTTTCAAGGACATCTAAATTGGTCAAGGATTTTTCTGCACTTAGCCTAATGTCTGTGATTGATTAGTTGATATCTATACCTTGTTCATTCCTCTGAATGAATTAATGATTGGTTTTTCCTCACCTGACAAGGGTGTCAGGTCTATCTGGAATGAAAGAGGTAATTGATTGACTCAATTGACTTCCACTCTTACACACACACACACACACACACACACACACACACACACACACACACGTATACATATTAAATATTCAAATGGTTTAATAGTCAAGAAAACAGAATTAAGCTCCTTATATTTGATACAGGAATGTTTTGCTAAGCCAGGCAGGAGCAGAGAGAGAAGTAAATATGTAGTCAAGGTCAGAAAAATGAGAAAAATAGAAATAAGAATTTTTAAAATCTCCGTTTGGTGATGAGAAAGCAGAATGACCAATTTATGATATAATGACTTACAGTCTTTCAAAAAGTATATATGTGGCTTATAGCTCTTGACCTCTGTTCTCTCTGTTCAGTACACTGGAGTGAAGGACTGGAGTTAATATAAGAAACTATTATATCTCAAGATGTAGTGAATTGATTTCAACCCCCTTTTATCCATGGGGAAGCAATGGTTAAATAAGTGGAGATGAAGGAATTATAAGTTTCTATTCAAACTTTGGTATTTTAAAACAGGCAGCCATAATTAATATGGAGGTAATCAAAGATTTGCCTCTGGAAATCAACACAATTCCTTCCCACAGTGACCACCACCCTTACGCTTCCCCTTGCAGTCCTCTGCTGAAACCATCTTCAAGCTGGCACGTCCAAGGTCTCATCATGGTGCCCTTTTCCTAAGGCATTCCTTGAAGGAGCAAGAACTGGATTCTACCATTTATAATCAGTCATCTGTGAGATTACCACACCCTGATCCCCCAACAGTTTTTGCCCCAGATAAAAAATTCCTAGTTGTGACTGAAAGAAAATGAACTAGAAACATTAAGAACAGGATCCAAAAGAAAGGAATAATCACTCAGACCAAGACTATGTCAGTGTCAGTAAACTTTGTAGAGTGATTTATAGAATCAGAATCTCTTACTTCAGAGAGAATTTGTACATCATTAATTCTAACCTTAGGAAGTTATAGTTACTAATACTAATACTTTGGCTATCACTCAAAGGGAGTTCCATCAGTAAGAAGAGTATGGAACCTATTATTAGGCTGGGCTCCTTATGGAAGACCTGCCCTACCCTATTCATAGTACCCTACTACTGGGATTGCCTTAATTCTATAAATGGAGAGGAAATGACTGGGGATCTCCAGCTGCCCATTCTCCCTCCCTCCCTCTCTCTCTCTTTTTTTCTCTCTCTTTCTATCTCTGTCACACACACACCCACACCCACACCCACACCCACACACCCACACACACACACACACACACACACACACACACAGAGTTTGGGCTAAGTGACTCTCTCAAGGTCATACAGCTAGTAAGTATCTGAGGTCTCCTCTTTACTGTAGGGCTGATGCTCTATCCACTCCACCACCTAATTGCCCCCAGTTGCCCGTTCTCCAACCTTTACCCCTAAATAACCATGAATATGGTGAGAAATAATCATAGAATATCCATTCTTCACTATTTCATACATAACTCTGATCATGTCACTCTGTTGCTCAGATAACTTCAGTAACTCCCCATTGCTTATCAAATAAAGTCCAAACTGCATAATCTGACATTTAAGGCTCTCTACATTGTGATTCATTTCACATTTCCACTCTTATTTGACACTACTTTGACTTTAAGTTCTCCAAACAAAGTGGACTATTTGCTGTCCCCAAACTAAAACTGCTGAAATTAGAAGAAAGGCAAAAAACTGAGAAAAACAATGTGCAACAAATTTCTCTTATAAAGTTCTCATTTTTCAAATATATAGGGAGCTAAGCCAGATTTGTAAGACTAATATCCATTTCCCCAATTGATAAACATTCAAGGGATATAAGTAGGCAGTTTTCAAAAGACAAATTGAAGCTATAAATAATGAAAAAATACTCTCAATCACAAAAAATTGGAGAGATACGAATTAAAACAACTTTGAGGGACCACCTCATGGCCATCAGATTGGCTAAGATAACGGAAAAGGAAAATGACAAATATTGGAGATGTGTAAAGAGATATTTCTCTATTGGTGGAACTGTGACCTAGTCTAACCACTCTGGAAATCAATTTGGAACTATGCCCCAAAAGCTACAAACCTGTGTATACAATTTGACACAGAAATACTACCACTAGGTCTTTACCCCAAAGAGATTAAAGGAAAAGTATGTACAAAAAAGTATTTGCCAAAACTCTTTATGTTCTGGCAAAGAATTAAAAATTGAGGGGATACCATTCAATTGGGGAATGTCTGAAGAAATTATGACATGTGGATATGATGGAATGCTATTGTGCTATATAAGATAATGAAGTGGATGGTTTCAGAAAAACCTGGAAAGACATGTGAACTGACACAAAACAAAATGAGCAGAACCAGGTGAATAATTTATATGGTAATAGCAATTCTGTAAACATAATCAACTGTGAAAGACTTAGTAATTGATCAGCACAAAGGCCCACGATAATCCCAAAGGACTCAAGATGAAAAATGCTATAATGCAGATTGAAGCATACATTTTTTCTCTTTCTTCTTTTTAAATTTTTTTTCAGAGCATGACTGATGCATATTTGTAATGGGTATTGCTTTCTCAACGGATGGAGGGAAGAAGAATATTTGGAACTAAAAATAAAATTGAATTTTTAAAAGGACTGGGAGGAGGTATTTTCTCATCTTATTCAGGACTAGACTTGTCTAGAATATATTACTAAAGAGATATTTTAAAATTATTTAGGAAGGGAGCAGATGATCACTAAGAGACAACATGGGCTTATCAAGGACTGGTCATGCCAAACTAACATTTCTTGTTCAACTCAGTCATTTGACTGGTAAATCTAATGCTTTGTACACACCCATCACACCCATGCCCTTTTCTCATCATTCGTTTCCTTTATAATAGCCATATGTCACTCCTTTGCCTTTTGGGTTCCTTGCATTTGGATTCTTTAAAGACTGTAGTGAGGTCATAAACATAGTATAACTGGAAGTAAGCAAGAAACATTTCTCTCACTATCCTTTTGGAGAAGAGGAATGATAAACACTAAGTGATAGGACAGATAGGCAGATTCTGGGACTGGTTGACTTAACAAATTCAAAGAGTAATGATCCATGTTAACATGGAAGGAATTCTCTAGTGGAGCGCCCCAGAGAACTATCCTTAAAAAAGTATGTATGAGGCAGCTAGTGGATAAAGCACTAGCTCTAGAATCAGGAGGACCTGAGTTCAAATGTGACCTCAGACACTTACTAGCTGTGTGACCCTGGGGAAATCACCTAACCCCAATTGCCTTCACCTAACCCCAAGTATGTATACCCTATTCAATATTTGGCATATCTTATTCAGTATTTCAGTTTGTTTATCAAATTTTCAGACGCACAAATTTAGGAGGAATATCTAACACATTAGATGAGAAAATCTGTATCCCAAAAGATCTTGACATACTGAACATTGGTCTAAATCTAATTGGGAGAAAATGTGATAAGAGCAAATATAAAGTCCTATACTTTGTCTCTGTTTAAAAAAAAAATTACCTTCCCAAATAAAGTCTGGGAGAAACATGACTAGATGTTTGTGCGAAGAAGAGCTGGGAGTTTTAAGCAGGCTATATATGAGTCTTTAGGGTGACACGGCAGCAAAAAAATGAAGGTGGTCTTCCCTTAGAGGTATCCATGCTGATGCAGCTGTGGGTATACCTTCCCAAGGTTCATAAGGCAACCCATCTATGGAAAGACGAATATCAACCAGTCCTCAGACATATGGGTTAGGATCATCCTTTCCTTTAAAAAGTATTGAAACTGGACAAGTCACAACCTCAATTACATTGCCTTCCCCCCTCAAAATAAAAGGATGTTAAAAAGTATTGAAACAATCCTTGAGACTTAATTGGTTTAGGAGACTAAAGACTCAAGCCATTAACCAGTTCCCGGTCATCTGGTATCAGAAAAATGGGACACAAGGAGCTCCCTTAGACTTCTTGCCAGCAGACCATCATGGGCAACACAGAGGGAGGGAAGCCTCAGGCAACTTGATCAAGACCATGACTGTCTTTTCTCTTCTTTGAATATCTTTCCCTGCTATGGTGAAGCGAGTATCCCTTTTGTTAACTTGTGAATGTTTCACAAGTGTCTCATTTCATCCTAATCTCAAACCTGAAGGACCAGAATGGACTGGTAACACCTGGACTACTGTATGATCCACGACTTCTCATTATGTATGATTCTTACCCATGTCCCTCCAAAAATCCTCTAAAAAAGATCTATCTTAAACGATGGAGAGATTCCTCTAGGTGATTTAACATTGTGTGAGCACCACTGCAGCCCTCTAGTTGTTCATGTTATTCCTCATTACAGGACCAATCCACATCTTTTTCTTTCTCTACATTTCCTTTATGCCCACTGCATGTATATCTTTTGTCCTATGGGTCACCTGCCATTTTGGTTATCTGAAGGCTATAATGATGTTATATGGTGGCTTTTCACAAAACACTACCATATAACTTTAGACTTCATGAAGGGAGACATGGTATCTAGAACAAAAGAAGTGATTGTTTCATCTGCTTTCTCCTACTGATATCTGGAGTGTTGTATTCAGCTGGATGCTTCACTTAAAAAAAAAAACCCTGAAAAACTGGAGCACAACCAGAATAGAAATCATGCCACATAAGTGTAGTGAATGCTTTGGAGTTACTCTCCTAAACTCCTATTTACACGAGCTGGTTAGGCTCCCAGATCAGAGCTACTGCATATAATCAGGGTTACAGAGTTAGCCCTGAGGGGCTGGGAGTAGTTTTCCTAATGCTCAAAAGCCCCCACAAAAGTGCTTTCCTACATGATTATCAATCAGTCAGCCACACTTAATTATCTTTTGGAAGAAGTTATTTACTAAAGCGTTAGGGCAAGAACGGTTTGCACGAGACGTCTCCCCCAAAGTCTGTGACACACTCTCCCACCAGCGTCTAGAGTCCAGGGGGAAGTGAGCTCAACCTTAGGAAACAATGTGACAGCTCCTGTCTCCTTCCCTACCTTCTGTGGGGTTCTTAGGAAGTTCTCCTAAGGTATAGCTTTCTGTTGGGCTCCTTGCAGAGCCTCAAATCTGCCTTTCCTCATTATATCCTGTTTATCTTTGGCTCCCAGTGCAGACATGTGCATCAGCTATGGCCGAGCTGGGAATGCTGTTAGGATGCATCAGATGGTCAAAATCCTCCTGTTCTTTGAAGTTCGTTAGGCCCCTTCTCCAGTTAAACTCCCACCCACGCCCCCACAAGGAATTCTTTGTCAGGAATGTGACTGGAGGCTTCTCTCCACTGCCAGATTCTCAGAACTCTTGGAAATCTTGAACTGGCCTGATAGACAACCCACAGGGTTGGACAATCCTAACAGAATTCCTATAGCACCTAGTTAAAATTCCTTTTGATTGATTGATTAATGCCCAGACTGTGTTCCCACTTAGTTAAAAATCTGACGGATTCGGTGAGATGCATTCTCACTTGACAATGGCCCTCAGAATTAAATAGGGTAGAGTCATTAGAGTTACCCTCTCTTCACAAAAACATTAATTGAAGGAATTGAGGATGCTTGGGAGAGAACATTTAGTGACTGAAGCTGTCATAGTATTTGAAAGACAGTCAAATGGAAGAGGGATTGAACTTAGTCTTCTTGACCCCAATAAGCAGAACCAGAAACAAAGGGGAAAAATGGAGAGATGCAGATTTCAGTTTCTTATAAGGAAAAAATTACTATCGGAACTGCCCAACCTTGGGAGGCTGTGAGTCCTCTGTCACTGGAGGTCTTCAGGAAGAGGCTGAATGATGACCAATGTGGACATGCTGTAAGGAAGATTCTCATTCAGGTTAGATTGGACTAATTATCTCTGAGGCTCCTTCAGCTCTGAAATTCTAAGTGCCCTTCTCATTGTAAACTCTTTGGGGGCAGGGATTATGTCAAATTTGATTTCATGTCTCCCACTGGGCTTAGCCCCAGTGATTTCTCACATGTTAGGCAGGTAACAAATGTTAGTGGGATAAAATGAACACATGAATTGGTGTAAAAACAAGGTTCATTATCTATCAGCCAAAAAGGATATGTCCCAAAGGTGATTACGAGGGAGCTTACGTGCCCAGAAGAAGCAATATAGGAACCAAGGTTTCGGGTCTCTCATGGGGAAATTCCTACGTTTGCCTTTTTTTTTCCTTTTTTTTGGAGGGAGGAAGGCAGGACAATTGGGGTTGTGACTTGCCCAAGGTCACACAGCTAGTAAGTGTTAAGTTTCTGAGGCTGGATTTGAGCTAAGATCCTCCTGATTCCAGGGCCGGTGCTCTATTCACTGTGCCACCTAAGCCACCTCTGCTACTTTTGCCTTTTTAGAAATAGTTGGCAGTGGAATAGATTGAGAACTGGACTTGGAGTCAAGAAGACGTGAGTTCCAATCCTGTCTCAGACACTTATTAGATATGTGACCTTAGACAAATCACTTAACCTTTCACTTTCTGGGGCTCTAATACCTCTGTAACATGAGGAGATTGGACCCAATTGGACTCCCTAAGGCCCCTTCCAACTTTATATCTATGATCCTACGATCTTATGATTTGTGACCCTGGAAAAATTATTTAACCTACTAGTGCCCCAGTGAACTCTCTAAGGGCAGGTAGGTGGCTGAACAGAGTGGATGGAGAACTGTGGTTGGAATCAGCAAGACTCATCTTCCTGAGTTCAAATACGGTCTCAGATACTTACTAGCTTAGTGACCCTGGGCAAGTCACTTAACTCTGCCTCAGTTTCCTCATCTATAAAATGAACTGGGGAAGAAAATGGCAAACCACTCCTGTATATTTGGCAAGAAAACCCCCAATGGGATCATGAAGAGCTGGACACAACTGAAAACGACTCCACAACAGAGTATTCTCAATCTCTAAGTGGCGGATTTAATGATGTTCACTGGCAGAGAATATTTTTCACTAAGAGCTTCCTACACTAATGAAATAATAAGACAGTTAAAAAAAATCCTGTCAGGCACTTTAATGTGTGTTTAATAAATGTTAAAATGAAATTAAATGAATTAAACCGTATATCAATTCTGGAGAGGGACTGAAGGAAAATATCCTGGCAGGTGTTCCATCTCTGCCTGAAGCCCTGGAGGGATGACTCTTCAGAAGGGATCTGGCCTCTTCTCTCTCTTGCAACCCTGCTCTGGCACACACCTGCCAGACGCATGTGTGCCGCTAGCCAGAAGGAACCATTTCTTTTTTTTTTGTCTTTTTGGAGGGGGGAAGGCAGGGCAATTGGGGTTACTTGCCCAAGGTCACATAGCCAGTAAGTGTTAAGTGTCTGAGGTCAAATTCGAACTCAGGTCTTCCTGATTCCAGGGCTGGTGTTCTACTCATTGTGCCACCTACTTGCTCCAGAACCAGTTTTTCTTAAGGAAAGGATTCCCTAAAGGACTTTTTCTTAATGGGAAGGGTTTTTTGGTGTGTGTGTGTGTTTTTTTAAATAGTAGGGCTAGCAAGAATTGGGGGTGAGCTGTGCCCCCTGCTGAGGCTGGGAAGGAGTCTCCAGAATCTCCTAATAAATCTCTCTACCCTGTAACCAAGTAATTAGTATTTGCCAGTGACAATGGGCCAAACTATAATGTTGCAATCATGCCCTGGACTTGTTTTCATGTTTCCCTAGTACTACCTAAGGTTTTCTTGAATCTTCCCTTGACTTCTCCCTTATAATCCCTCTGCCCCAGAACAGCATGAGTTTTTAGTCCTACCTTGAATACTGTCCTCCCCTTACTAGTCTCATCCCACTTTTCAGGAAAAGCACTTTTTTTTCTGGTGGCAGCATATAATTCTAAGTGTTTGCCAATAAACTTACAAGGCAAGATAAGTCATATAACTTTCCTTTTTGGTTTAGCAGAAAAAGAATTGAATGGAATATCTGAATACAAAAGTTCCAACTCTTCTATTTACTATATTTCAGATCATGAGTAACTTAAGCTTCCCTAGTTTTCCTTTTCTCACCTGTAGAGTGAAGGTAAGACTACTTGCCCTGTCCACCTCACAGGACTTTTGTGCAAATAAAATAATTAATATGTTTTCACTATACAGTACTGTAAACATGTAAGGTATCAGGTTATCAGTGCTCAGGCATGTCAAAAGGGCTTAGAAATCATGTAGTCCCACAACTGCTCATTTATAGACAATGAGAGACAGGTAGAAAGTCCACATTCAAGTTCAGTTCTTATGATCTCAAATCCAGATACATACCTCTTTCTGTTTCTGTCCCATTCCTCCCCATCTAAACCCCAAACATCCCTAGTCTCTTCGGCTTATTGAAGTATTTATAGCAGCTCTTTGTGGGGGCAAAAAACCCTGAAAACAAAGAGGATGCCAAATAATGAAAGACTAATGTGCTGTAAGAAATAAGAGAAAAGCTGATTTCAAAGAGACATGGAAAGACTTGTATGAACTGATGCAGAGGGAAAAGAGCAGATCCCAAAGAACAATATATACTATAGCATTATTATAAAAACAAACAATTTTAAAAGACTAGAGCACTGATCAGCTAACTGACCGATCATTTTCCAGAGGACCAGTAAATAAGAATGCTGCCAATCTGACTGGGAGGTGATGCGAAAGAATAAATGCATTTTTGGATGCCACCAATGTGAAAATGTTTTGCTTGATTATGTGATATAAAGGTTCTTTCTTTATTTTCAGTGGGGGTGGAGGTGGTGGTGGGGTGGAAGGAAAGAGGAGGAAAAAAAAAAAGAAAGGTTGATTTTCGTCTCCTCTGAACTATCCAACACAAAGTCAAAATGGACTCAAAAGATCCTTTAGTCAGTTCTCTGTGTTTCATGCAGATAGACCCTGTTCTACTCCCAAACAAATAAAAATGAATGTTAGTTTTAAAAGACCTTCCAAAAATGATGATAATAATTAAATTCCCCTAGGAACCTCTTTTAGCAAATCAACGTTGGGAAGCACTTCCTTGTGTCTCACTCAAATCCTACAGTTTTAGACCCATTTCTCAGCAGGGTAAGAAGAGATGTTGCAGCCTCCAAAGTGGACTTCTTTGTAAGTGACATCAGAAAAACTACAGCAGAAATCACAGTGCTGTGACTTAGGGCATCTAGATCTCTCCTTTATACCAACAACCCCAAATCCCCATTCCCCTCTCATTGAGACTTCCTATCCCAGGACTGCTGTGTTGCCACTCAGTTGTGATTTGAAATTTTCTTTATTCTGTAAACATCTGTACTTAAAATAGATGAGATAGATGAGTCCCTGCTCACAGTTCATACAATGAACCCCAGACACAGGACAGCAATGTTCACAAGTCACAGAGACAGGCAGGGGTTCAGAAACCAATATAATTTTGGGAGCAAGTTTTCGTGCCAAGACAGCAGGGGCAGGGATGGCAGAGATGGGCTAATAGGCAAGGGGAACCCTGAAATGGCCTAGGCTTCATGCCATTCCCATGGGCCATTTTCTGGGCTTATAGAAGGGTTATTGAGACACTGATACTGTTACTCCCCCTGCCCCACCCCAAACTAGGCTTCTCCCTTAAAACAAAACCCTACCTTCCATCAGTGGCCATCTCCCCTAACATGCCAATTGGTGATGAAACCTTCTTTCCAGTACTCCTAGCAAGAGGTAGAATCTAACTTCATCCTCCTGAGGAGGGAAATGTGTATCTCTGCTTGATTTGCAAGGAAGTGGTGCTGATCACACTGTTGTGGATATTGGGAGTGCTTGGTAATGTGTGGACTGAATTGGCCCCCTTGATGCATACGTTAGGGCGAGCAAACTATGCCCAAGATAACATGTCCTTGCTTTGACCCAGTGGGGCATCCCTGTTTGAAGGCAAGATGAAGTCTGGCTTTATCTGCACCGAGATGCTGTGATTCCTCGTGCTGGTGATAACTTTCCCCCCTCATATGGAATTTGTACTTCTATAATGCACTTATATACCATTACATAGTATAGTTATCTCTGCTTGGGTCTTACCTTCCCACTAGACTATACACTCCATGAGGGCAGGATTCCAGTGTTTTACATAAACTCTGTAACCTCAAGTAACTAACATAGTGCAGGCCTTGATCACTTCACAGTTGGACCGTTGCAATAAGGCTGTTGGTTGGTCTGCCCCCCACGTTAGTTCATCCTCTGTTCAGCCGCCAAAGTGGTTTTCCAAAACGCAGGTCTAAACAAGTCTTCCTCATATTCAGTAAACTCCAGTGACTCCCTATAACCTCCAAATACAGAATCCTGTTTGGCATTCAAAACCCTTTATAACCCAGCCCCACCTTTCCAGTGTTCTTAGAATTTACATCCCCCACACCCACACACATACTCTTAGACCCAGTAACATCGGCCTCCTTGCTTGTCACTCTGTGAATGAGACCCTCTATTTTCCCTGGCTCTACCCCGTGCCTGGAACATTCTCCTTCCTCATCTCTGCCTCCTAGCTTCTGAGGTTTCCTTCAAGGCCCAACTAAAATCCCCCTTTTATAGAAACCCTTCAGGCTCTAATTCTAGGGCCTTCTCTCTGTGGACTATTTCCTATTTACCCTGTATGTAGCCTGTTGGTCTACATTCACTTGTCGCCTCCCCCATGACAGCGTGAGATCATTGAGTACGGGGGCCTTCTTTTGCCTTTCTTTGTATCACCAGTGCTTAGCACAGTTCCTGGTATATAGTAGGCACTTAATAAATGCTTATTGACTATCAATTAAGCACCTAATAGAGGTTTAATAAATTTAGCTGATTTAAGTGGAATCCCATCTCCTTGTCTCCTCTCCCTTAACCTTAAGTCTCTCATCAGTTAGAAGTCCCATGTGGTCCTGTTTTTTTTGCCAGCCTCAACCCATTCCCATTCTTAACTTCCCTGGCCTTTCTATAACCTGAGTTATGGGAAAGAGACTGAATTGAACTATTTAGATAGCATGTTGGAAGGGTTGCATGGTCACATACCCCCTTTACTCCTTGCCATGATACTCAACGAATTTTACTTCTAAGTTGTCGAATCCCCAGTGGTCTTGTTAGGGCCCCTGCCTGAGGTACCAAGAGGCATCTGGATAATTGATCTCTCCTCTGGGCTGCTCCTATATTGGGATGCCAGAGTGTGGTAACCCCAAAGGGGCAGTGATTATCCTTATCTCCCAAGGGGCAAGCATACTTTCAGTCTCTTTGGACTTGAAGGCAAGTTGGACCCAGCCTTATTACATGTGGAGCCTCAGGAACGCAGAGGAAAGGAGGCATCTTCCTAAATTACAAGTTCTGAATAAACATCACAGCCTCCTTCTTTCTTGCTGGCAGCCACAGCACAATAACTTTTCATCTGGAAATATTCCATCACCATCAGCCCACTGGAGGAGCAAGATGTACACAATTCATCCTTAAGGGGACCCAGAATGTCATTAAGAGCTTCTCACCTAAGGTCTGGCTCTTCTCCCACTCCTCAGCCTCATTCCTGAAACAAAGGTAGGATATATAAAAGTCTATGACCTTCTCCCACTAATTCTTTGTCAAACAAATGGATGGATTGGGTTAGAAGGGAGTTGGGGTCAAGAAAAGAATGCTGAAGAGGTACAGCTTTCCTCCTCAGTCCCAAAGAATCATGGAAAAATGTTTTTCTCAGTTAGAAAGTGAAGGCAGAAAACTAATTCCACCTTTCCTTGAGGGTGCAGTCCAAGAGAGAATTGTTGCCATCATCTCTGAGACTACCCTGTTTTTCCATGGATTTTGAGTCAGGCCCCACCCCGAACCAGTCCCTGAAGAGTTGTCTATATTGGTAACATTGGTCCCAAAGTCTTCTCCTTAGTAGGATCTCATCTTCCTGATCTACTTGCTCCGACTATAGGAGCCCAGGAACAGGAAAAATGTGTGTGCTTATGAGTAGGGAGAAGATAGAAGTGAGGAAAATGAGACCAACTAGATAGACAAAGAAGTCAGTTTCCTCCCAAACAAGGGAGTTTCCGTCCCCCCTCCACCTGAATTCCTCTTCCTGGGCTACTTTTTCCTTTTTCCCAGCCTCCTGTTGAAATATATATATATTTTTTTTTTCCTGTCTCCATGTTTAATTTTCCTATAAGAGAGGGTCTTCACTAAAAGTTGGGAAGCAGCAGAAACTGCTCCCAAAATGCTCGAAGTAGTCAGGCAGGGTCAGACACCAGAGTAGGGCAGGGACAAAGTGAGTAGGAAGGCTCTGCCACATGCTAAGGTAACTTTCCGGTGGGGTGCTCACTCTGTGCCCTGATCCCTCCTGGTTTCTTAACAGTGCAGCAAGTGTGATGCTGAAAAATGTGATGCTGATGTGAAAAGATGGGGCATAGGAAAGAATTCCATAGTGGTGGTACTCCCTGTGGCAGAGAACATAGAAATAAAAAACACTAATGATCTTGGCTCCAAACTAGCCGCTACTTCAGGCAGAAGGGAACAGAGGGAAAAAAGGAGTGGAGGAGTTAATACTGTTGATAGTAACAAAAGGCAGGAGAATAGCGTGGGGGGGGGGGGCAGACAGAGACAAGACAGTGGATGTGGCTGTGGTCTCAGGCACTCGAGGGAGGTAGGGATCCAAAGAAGCAAGATGGGGGGGTAAAGAGATAGAGGCTATAAATGCTCATCACTACACATGTTGGGAACACAGGAAGCCTGAGGACATTGGTGCCTGGAGAGGAAGAGGAGGTCACTAACAGAGGACAGGGACCCTACTCCAGGGGCTGGACAATGATACCTACTAACATTCAATGAAGTTATCTGGGTAAGGGAAGAGCAGTAGGGGAGTGAGACCCAGAGCCCTTTACTGTCCCCTGGTCTGTGAAGGGGAAAATGTGGCAAAGAGCAGGGGGATGCCCTGCATGGATTCCTCAACACCAGCAATTTTTTGAAGAGTTCCCTGTGCCTTCAGTTTTGCTGTCTTTCTCTTCCAACTCAGCCAACGCCAACTCCTCCCTGGCATGTGCTCGGAGACCATCAAGCTCTTTCTTGTGTGCCTGTAGAACCAGCTCCGTCAGACGAGTAAAGGACTGAGGGACAAAAAGACACAGGTCATCCCTGATCTTCCCACACTCCTCTAGACCAGCAGTTCTCAACCTGTGGGTTATGTTCAATTTGTAACAATGAAAATACATCCTGTGTATCAGATATTTACATTACGATTCATAACAGCAGCAAAATGACAGTTATGAGGTTGCAACGAAAATAATCTTATGGTTGGGGGTCACCACAACATGAGGAACTGTATTAAAGGGTCACAGCATTAGGAAGCCTGAGAACCACTGCTCTAAACCCTTTCCCTTCTCATGGTCACTTGAGCTATTGGCTCCATGATAAGTTTCCTTTTTCCTTCTCTCTCTCTCAACTCCTCACCATGACTGGTTCTTTCCCCAGCTACCACAGCCCCACCCTAACCCCACCCTCGGCCCAGTCTACTCACCTCCTTTATGTTAAGGTTGGTGCAGGCACTAGTTTCAAAGAAGTCCATGCCATACTCTTTAGCCAGCTGCAAGGAGAAGAAAACCCCTGAGAGGGGGTTGGCAAGAGAGGAAGAATGGAAAGTTGCCCTAGAGGTCCCTGGAAGCTGGTGGAGAGATCAGCACTTCCTTGGAATCACCCATTTCTTCCCCGTCCTGAGGATATTTCCCCTTTGTCCCCCCATCTCCTTAACTCTATCCCCTGAGCCCCAATTTCCCATGACTCTTTCTAGTTTCATTCCCAAGGGATGAATTTTTCACTCCTCATCCTATCTTTGCCCCATTCTTTGGCCCAAGGATGAGGCTAATGATGAGCCAATAATATGGAGTTGGAGAAGTAAGGGCAGCGGGACTTGGTGTCCTGGTCATTAGCCAGAGCTCCCCCAAGCTCCTTCAGGCAGGTTGCCCTAGCCAGAGGCAATTTTTTTTTTAAAATTGTGAAATCTCCTGCCCTCAATTCAAGCCCTGAATCCACTGAAGATATTCCAAGGGATGAAGAGGCAGAGCACTTCCAGGCTAGGAGTATAGACTGTTCACAAAAGCACGGAGAGGGTATGTATGAAGAACGTGTTGAGTTTGGCGGCAGCATCGCCATGTTGGGTAAGGAGGGGGAGGCTCAATTCAATTCATTCAGCATCTGTCAGTTATTTTGTGTGTGTGTGTGATTCTTCAGTCATGTCTGACTTCATGACCCCATTTGAAGTTTTCTTGGCAAAGATAATGGAATAGTTTGTCATTTCCTTTTCTAGTTCATTTTACAGATGAGGAACTGAGGCAACCAGGGTTAAGTGGTTTGCTCAGGGTCACACGACTAATAAATGTCTGAGGCTGGATTTGAACTCAGGAAGGTGAGTGTTCCTGATTCCAGGCCAGCCCCCTTTGCACTATGATGACATCATTATTGGGTATACAAAGAGAGAATGAAAAAGAATTGCGTCTCAAAGGAGAATCATACTTACACTGGAAACATCTATCTTGTCTACTTCCTTAGGAAAGGGGATCAGTGTGTAATGAGATTGGAAAAATAGGCTGCAGTTAGATCGTGAAGGACTTTAAACTTCTAGTAGACGAGTTTATATTTTATTTTAGAGGCACTGGGGAGCCATTGGAAGTTCTTGAGCAATGAAGTGACATGTCTAGACCTCTGGTTCTTTTGGAGCACCAGTGTGATAGCTGTGTGGAAGATGGATTGGAGGGGGGAAAGATGAGGAAGGAAGATAATCAGGAGTTACCTTACTATGATAGTCCAGGCAAGATTGGTGATCAGGCCCTAGACTACAGTGATAGTGGTATGAGGGGAAATAGGACTGAAATGACAAGATTTCATGCAGCCATCCACCAGTCACTAGGGCCTACCTCAAGCACAGGCACATTGCCACCAGTCTGTTCTTTGCCCCACTAGGAAAACTAACCCTCTGGATTCTCACCTTGAAAGACCACATCCACCCCCATCTCAAAGGCCCCTCCACCTAATTAGTCTACTCATTTTATGGGGTGGCTAGGTGGTGCAGTGAATGGAGCAATGGCCCTGGAGTCAGGAGGACCTGAGTTCAAATCGAACCTCAGACACTTAACACTTACTAGCTGTGTGACCTTGGGCAAGTCATTTAACCCCAATTGCCTTCCCTTCCCCCCTCAAAAAAAAACAAACCCAAAAAATCCACTCATTTTAAGTCTGTGCCCTGGGAGTGATCCATCCTGGTTGGTGGCATTGGTGAGAATTTATCTAACCACACCATCTGCTTTTCTAGGAAAGATCGTTCAAAAAGGGATTAGCAATCCTACTTGTAGTTACATTCACCACCTCAGGGGAATGTCGAGAAAGTACCATACTTCACACCCCATTCAGCTGACCCGACCCCCCCCCCCCACTCCCTATCAGAGGGCGTGGTCAGAAGAAGCGACACAAGGACACTCTCAAGGTGTCTCTTAAGAACTCTGAAATGGGTTGTGTGATATGGGAGACACTGGCACAGCACCACCTGGCAATGGTGTGCCCACATCAGAGAAGGTGCTGTGCTCTGGGGGCATGCAGGATGTGCAAACTTAGAGTCTGTATGCACCCCAGATGTTCACATGGCTTCTTTGTGCCCAGCCTGCACTAAAGCATTCCAAAGTTGTGTTGGTCTGATCACAGCCAGACACATCGAAACCTGACTCTCACACAGTGATATCATTTTAGTCCTCTTTGAGAAGGAAGGACAACACCCGGTCAGCACTCCCTACACACCTTTGGACCTCACTCCCCCATCTTATTCCATGACTCCATTCAGATTCTTGTGATTGTCTAGGCCAAAAGTACCTTCCTGAACCACCACTCCCTTATTAGGAAGTTGTCTCCCCTATTAGAACAGAACTTCACCCATTTCCACATAGAGAAGTGGACTCCAAGTACAAATTTATTTCATATTTTTAGGGGCCATGGTTAATATGATTATTTAACATACGTGTTTGTAATAGGTTTTATTCTAGCTTTCTTGGTGGGGACATGGAAAGGTAGAAAGGAAAGAATTCAGAGATGAAAATAAAATAAAATTGATTTCTTTTTTGAGGGCAGGAATGGTTTAATTTTCTTTATTTATGTCCCTAGTAACTACCTCAGAATCTGGTATACAGTAGGTATTTAACATGCTTATTGATTATCTGACTTAGCAGCTGAATACATACTAGGGGTGAGATAGAATGTGAAGAGGCAAGGGTGATTCCTACATTTCTAATCCAGGTGATGGGGAGAATGATGGTGCCTTCAATAGAAACACAAAAATGGGAATGGGGGGTATCCTATGGGGGTGGTGGAAATGAGAATGAACTAGACACGTTGACATGTACATGACGGTGGAACACCCAGGTGGAGATATTAAACCAGCAATGGGAGGTCTGGGCCTAGAGCCCAGGAAAAAAGATAGCTGGAGAGATGGCTCTGGGATTCTTCTGCAAAGAGATGCTTATGAAACCTAGAAGAGCTGATGAGATCACCAACATGGAGACCACAGGAAGAGAAAAGAGGAGAAGATCTGAATGACATTCAAACATATGGGTTTGAATCTGGAAGATAACTTATAGAAAAGTCTGAGAAGGAAAGATCTGACAGATAGGAAAAGACCCACAGTACACAGGTGTTAGGAAAGCCCAGAGAATAGAGAATATCTGGAAGCAGAGGGTGGTCCACAGTGCAAAATGTTACCCAAAGGTCAGGAAAGATGAGAACTGAAGAAAGATCACTGGATTCATTCATTCACTGATTTACTTTGGGAGAGCCAAGGCTGGCAAAAGTTCATTGATGGATCGTTGTTGTTGAATCTTTTGAGTTTGTGTCTGATTCTCCATGACCCCTTTTAGGGTTTTCTTGGCAAAGATACTGGAATGGTTTACCATTCTCTTCCCTGGCTCATTTTACAGATGAGGACACTGAGGCAAACAGAGTTAAGTGACTTGCCCAGAGTCAGACAGCTAGGAAGTGTCTAAGACCAGATTTCAACTCAGGTCGTCTTGCATCTAGGGCCAGCATTCCAAACTAATTAGAAGGCAAAGAGAAAAAAAAAAAAGGGAGCCATTGAGTTCTTATGGTGTGCTAAAAGGATGTGTCTGGGTACAGACCTGGGGAGGGGTCCACAGCTGGCAGGAGCAATGGATCTCTAAAGGGCAACCAAACTGACCCATAGTGGAAAGTGGACTGGAGAAAAAGCCAGTGAATTTAGCAAAAAAAGAGGTCGTTGGAGAATTCTGGCAGAACAATTTCAACTGAAAGAGGAACAGAAGGATGAAATTACACAGCAAGGGTTAAGAAATGAGTAAGAATTGAGAAGTAGAAGCAATAAGTATAAAACACAGCATGATCAGGGGCTCAAGTGAGGTTTTTTTTTTTTAAAGGATGGGGGACATCTGGGGAGATTTGTAGGTGGTAGGGAAAGAGTCAGTGTAAAGGGAGACTGAAAATTAGGGAGAGAGAAAGGATGATTGAAGGCACAAACACCTGAAGAATTCAGGAGGCAATTCCCCGAGGGAATTAGATTAAGGGCCCAAGACGGAGTTCAAGTCTTGTCTCAGGCACTTACTAGCTGTGTGACCCTGGGCAAGTCATTTAATCTCAATGATCCGCAGTTTCCCCATCATATATGCCTATTTCACAGGGTAGTTGTGAGGGTCAAATGAAATTCTCAATTAATAAATAAACATGTGTTAAGAGCCTGCTATGTGCCAAGCACTGTGATAAGCAAGCTCTGGGGACACAAAAAGAGGCAAAAGGCAATCCCTGACCTCAAGGAGCTTACAGTCTAACGAAGGAGACGATGTGCAAACAGACATCTCCAAAGCAAACTATATACAGGAAAAATAGAAAATAATTAACGGAGGGAAGGCATTGGAATTGAGAGGATTTGGGGGAGTCAGGAGTTAGAGGAAGTGAAGGAGGTCTGCGTTTGGAGAGGAGGAGACATGTGAAGGGCGCTGCCAACCACACGGTGTCACGTCAGCGCGGGTTATTACTATTTTGTTATAACTTTCCCTGTCAGAGTCTGTGGTGCTTATACTAATTTATAATAATGCTGATGATGATAAAATTCTTTATAAAACAGCTGTTCAGGGGGTGGCTAGGTGACACAGTGAATAGAGCACCGGCCCTGGAGTCAGGAGGACCTGAGTTCAAATCCAGCCTCAGACACTTAACACAAAACTAGCCATGTGACCTTGGGCAAGTCACTTAACCCTAATTGCCTTGCCTTCCCCCTCCAAAAAGCAAAAAAAGAAAGAAATAGAGCTTTGTTCTTCCTCAAAGCTCCTATATGAGCCCATTTACCTCAGTGGCACCAAGGATTTGGTGGGAGGGAGAGGGAATTAAAATAACAGTAATAATGATTTTAACAATTATTATAATAATGATATCATAATAAATGTAATTATACTAGAATGGCACTTTGATTTTAGGTTTGCAAAGCACTTTACAAATGTTATCTCATCTGATCCTCACAACAACCCGGGGAGGTGGGCACTATTGTTATCCCCGTTACATAGATGAGGAAACTGAAACAGGCAGCAAGCAAATGATTTACCCAAGGTCACACCACCATTAAGTGACGGAGGTTGCAATTAGAAGTCACACCTTCCTGACCCTGGGCAGGCGCTCCGCTGAGGACACCACCCCGAGGACACCACCGCTTTCCCCCCACTTACCTGCTGACCTTGCTCTCTTCCCACTTGCCTTTTCTGTTCTTCATCAGCCTTATTCCCAATAAGGATTTTCTGAACTCCCTCTGGCGCATACTAGGAACAAAGAAGACAGGACCACTATTGCCTCCTTCCTCTCTTCCGTCTCATCCCCCTTGGCCCACTGCATAATTGTGTGGTACAATTATCCCCAGAGCTCTGCCACAAAATCATCTCCAAGATCAGGAGCCACTGGGGCATTGCAGGCAGTCTGTCTGTTTAGTTCCCCTAGCAGTAGCCTGGCTCAACTTGTAGTGTATCTCAGAAGGACTGCCCTAGTGGCAGCTTAGGGTACACAACTGTCTGCCTGGAGTTGGTGCTTTAGGAATTTAGAGCCTCAGAATGTTGGAACCAAGAGAGACTTAGAGATATCCTAGGCCAGGGTGGGAAAGCTGCAGACTTGAGGCCACATGTGACCTTCTAGGTCCTTGGGAGTGAACTTTTGATAGAGTCCAAGTTTCACAGAACAAGCTCTGTGAAGTTTGGATTCAGTCAAAGGACAGCACTTGAGGACCTAGGGGGCCACATGTGGCCTCGAAGCTGCATGTTCCCCACCCCGATCTAGGCTAAGCCCCCTCATTTTACAGATACTCTAAGACTCCAGGAACTTTTAGATTTGGAAGGATCCCTATCAATTGGGTTCTTTACCGTTTTTATGTCATGGACTTCTTTGACAATTCAGCAAAAACTGTGGACCTCTTCTCAGAATAATGTTATTAATGTATATAACAAATTACATAGGATTAAAAAGGAAACTAAATATTAGTGAAAATAAAAATGGAAATTTTTCCCCCATCCATGTTCACTGACCCCGCTGAGAATAGTCCATGGACCCAAGGGTAAAAATTCTGTTACAGGTCACATAGTCCAAACCCTTCATTTCATAATGAGAAAAATAGAGGTTAGAGAAGTGAGATGACTTGCCCAAAGTCATCAAGCTAGTTATTAGGGCAGCTTCAATGAGAACCCAGGTATCCAGACTCCCATTTAATTCTATCTTATCCAGCCCTTGAAGGCCTATGGAAAAAAGTAGTTCATAGATCAGGGTGAGGGTTGAGGCAAATCTTGGCTTAAGTCAGTGGAAGAGATACAGGGTGTGATAACTTTATTCTCTTCCTTAGCGTTTTGCTGTGGTCCTCAATCCCTGGGAAACAGGGCTTAGAACTTGTTCTTTAGTTGAAGAGCTCTAAGCACTCCCATCTCATCCCCTGCCTTCACTTAAAGGGGAGATGTGGCTTGTCTTACCTCATCCACATCACTGACCCATTTCATAATATGCTGATAAGATCGCTCGCTGCTGATGTCATAGACTAAAAATATTCCCTGAAATAAAGAGAAAGAGAGAATAAGGGATACACATAGACAGACACACACAGAGAAAAATACCCTGTCAACTAGTAAGTCAAAAGAGGGCATTTCAGCACCCTAAATGGGGGGCCCAATCTCCCTTCTTCCCAGCAGGGCATGTCCACCATCCCCTCTTACCACCAACCCCAGCTCTTCATGGCCAAGCCACTTTGCCTTATGATAAAATTTCCTTTGGTCTTTGGGAGTTGATTTTCTGTCCTCATTTAATCTATTTACATATATATCTATTTGTGTGTATGCCATATTCCCCCCGGACTCTATGTTTCTATGACAGAAAAGGTCCTGTTCTTCACATAGTACTTCACGCAATAAGAGACAAAAAATATTAATTGAATTGAACAATGCTCAAGGATCCCCCAGCTTCTTCACAGCCCATTTCATTTTTATCTTTGTATTCTGCCTGGAACATAGTAGGTCCTAAATCGTTGCTTGCTGATTGAGTGACTTCCTGATCCCTTGATGAACTTTCCTCCCAGGACCTCACTCCCACTTCTCCATTTTGCACTTATGCATTATTTGTACTATAGTCACATTTGTGTGTATCCATTCCAGGGCTAGAATATAGTAGGCGCTTAGGAAATATTCATTGACTGACTGATTGACACCCTTTAAAACCATTTATTAAGTCGTGGAGGGACTGAAGCTTGTATCACTACCACAGTGATCAAATCAGACTGTGGGAATGTATATATCACAATCCTTCTCCCCCCCCCACCCCCGGTTAAAGTGTAAGCTTCATGAAGGCAGCAAATAAACTGATAAAAGAAAGCGTTTATGAGAACTCGCTCTGGGTGAGTATGTGCTAAATGTTGGAGATGAATGTTAGAGGCTGTGTCTTAGTTAAATTTTGCATCTCCTTCAGCACCAACATCACAAAAAGGAAGGGGTGTGCAATGGAATGGAAAGGGAGACTATGCCCTGAATGAACACTCATAGGCTGCAAGCTCACAGCTCATGACCTTTTGCATCTTTCCCATAAAGCACAATGGGGTTTCTCTTAAATGTCTCCTTCCTAGTGGAATGTTAGGATGATCTTGACTTAAGCCACTCAGTTTATGTTAATCCCAAGGCTACTCATCCCCATACTGTCCATGCCCCTGTTGCCTTCAGGAAACTGACAGAACAGGCGAAATTACCCCATCCCCACCCTAGCAGAGGCTGTCACAGAAATGGTAGAACAGGCATGTAATACATGTTTACTAGGTTTGCTGAAAATATAGAAATTTACATGCTCTTCTATAATGCAAACTAAGGGCATTTTTTCAGTATCCTTTGTACAGAGGGCTGCAGAATCAAGTCTCTCTACCCTCCAATTTCCTGGGCAAGGGACTCACCTGGGCCCGTCTGTAGTACTGCTTGGTGATGGTCTGATATCTTTCCTGCCCTGCTGTATCCCTGAAACAGAAAGCCGGATTCTTCAGAATAAGGACATGGTACAGCAAGAATGGGGAGGGAAGGAGGGAGAAGGAAAGGGAAGAGAATCTTATCCTGAAAGAAGACAAAACTAGAGAGTTGAAAGTATAAACCAATAGAGCTTTATGCCTTGGGACCCCGCAGGAAATAGGGGCCTGATTATGAAGAGGAGAAGTGAGATCTGGCTATGAGTGTGCATGGGAGAAGACACACTGGACTTGTCTCCTTGCCCTCTGGGCAACTATGCACCTGAGCCAGAAAAGGCAATGAAACTCAGCATTTCTGGGTCAGAATACATGAATGGATGATGGGAGAGGGGACTGCTTTAATCCCTAACCTGCCACCCTCAATTTTCTGGGGATCTTCCTGAAAGACCCTCCTACAATGCTCCAAGGTCCAGACACGATTCCAACAGGTTTCCTAAAACAATACATTGAGATTTTGGATCAGAGAGCCACAGTGACCTCTTGTGGTCACATATGGAAACTGCACTTTGGCTCTCCGGGAGGTCCCTGAAGTTGTAGAACTTGCCTTCTTCATACAATGGTTTCTCTCTTCCTCCCCCCCACATCCTTGGACTGTGAGATAGAGGACACTCACAAAAAAGTGAGTGTCTCTTCTCTCTAATGTATGATCCTTCTGTTTCCCTCCCCAAGAGATGTTTCGGAACTCTCCTGTGAACCTAGGACTTAGGTATAAAGCAGGGACACTTCGAGGGTTGTTGCTGTTCAGTCATTCGGCTGTACCCACCTCTCTGTATCCCGCGGACAAGTGTCTGGGGGATATTCTTGGCAAAGATACCAGAGTGGTTTGTCATCTGCTCCTCCAGTGTGTCCCCATTTTAAAGACGAGGCATTGAGGCAAAGAGGAGTTACATAACCTGCCCAGGGTCACACATCTAGTAAGTGTCTGAGTCCGGACTTGAACTCAGAGCTTCCTGACTTCAGACCCAGTGACAGTTTAAGGGTAGCCTAGCATTAAAGTTGGGCTGCAACTCCATCCCCCTCTTCCCCAGGAAGCAATCCCACATGCCCGCTTCATCCTTGTTCTCATCCCATCTAACTCACCAAATCTGTATCCGAACTTTGATGCCATCCACTTCTATAGTCTTCATCTTAAAGTCAACTCCTGAGGGGAGAGAGGAGAGAAGGAACAGGTTAGGAGATGCCCCCATCAGAATTGAGAAAGCTCAAGGAAAAACTAGAAATGTATAAAGCATAAGGATCATAACTGGAGGACTCCCTCCTCTCATTCTGTCCAGAAGACAGGGCCATGTAAAGCAGAGGCTTGCTGGGGAGGCAGGAAGAGGCAGAAGTAACATATGGAAGTTTTTCATAGTTAACTCAATTAACAGCTTTAAAACATCCAGAATCTGTCTTACTGTATTCGTGTGAAGTCTATTTATACATTCAGGAAGAACTTATGTTTACCGCAACCTAGAGTTTTAATCCTAGAAATAGAAACCAAACCAACTGTATATGCCTTGTTTTTTTCCTTCTACCATATTAATCTTGAGGAGGGGTTACCACACTCTCCTGAATACATCAGCTGATCAAGGGGATGTTTACAGAGTTTGGAGTGGGAAAGGACAGTCTTAACTCTTGTTTTGGACCATTATACACGTGTGAAACCTAGGGTTTGTTGGAAAGGCTACCATGGCCCTAGGCATTTGGGTAAGAAGAAAAAAACACATTAGAATATCAAGGCCTTTAGAACTGTATATATGCATATGCCCAAGGTGCCTGACACAGACAAACCCGATCTACTGCTAAAATCATTCCAGAACAGAAACATTTGCCCATAATGTGGAGAGATTTGCGACAAAGGGAGACAGTGGAGAATGTAATATGTCACCAGCTGAGATGGGGAGGAAATTTGCCAAGAGGCAAAGACATGCTTCCAGCTTCTTCAAAGACGTGTGACTCTACTAACATGATAGTCTCTAGGAAGACTGACCACAACACTCATGTTAGCTTAAACAATCTGGCATCTCTTTCACATGTCATTTGGGTGGTATTGTATGAGTTTTCATCAGCCAGAGGGACAGACTTAGTATTATATTAGATGGATGGTGTCCTCACTTAGCTTCATACCTACAAAAGTGAATAACCACACAGGCACACCAATATGTTAAGGTATGTAAGTCAGAGAGCACCTCTGGATTTCCTAGAAGGTATAATTATTTATGGAAACAGTTCATAGTAAGAAAGTGGATATGGTATCCAGTTTCTGGGGACAGCAGTTGGTAGGCTACCTGGTGCATAGAAGGAAGTTAATAAATGCTTGCTGCCCTATTGTTGACTTGACTCCCTACCCTTGCCTCTCACCATTTACGGCTTGAACAACTACTCACGCCCAGTTACTCTTCTTCCTCCCCCCTCACCAAAACCTTTCTCCCCAATATATCCTCCTAGGTTATCTTCTTCAAGACTTCAACCTTTCATGTGACAGACACATTTTCCCCCTCCCTGATTCTAAATTGGACCCTGTCCTATATTAATGATCCTTGCCTCTCTCATTATCTCAAAAGTGCCAGTCTCCAATGTTGGCACTGCGAAAAGAGAAAAAAAATTAATATTGCTTCTGATTTCTACTGTATTGATTTTACAATGTAAATTGACTTTATGCTATATCGATTTTTATATCTGAGTTAGTCTGTGCCTGAACTCACCTTGTTCAGAAATGCAATTTTCCCTCTGAGTTAGTTTAAAGGTATGGTTGAAAGGGAATGTTGTTATCACTCATGCAGTTAACCCCTGGGACATATGCTTGTTGCCTATAAGCCCCAACCAGCTTAACCTTGTGCCATTCCCTACCAAAAGACAAATCTTGTGTCCTTGCCTGTCCTTGTGCAATTAGGAGAGGTTTGATCTCCCCTAAGGGGACAACAAATCTGGAGGTTCTGTTTTCCCAGCCAAGATTACAAGAGGCAGATGAGTTCCATAAAACAATTAACATTCCTTAATTGTCAGAGAGGGGTATGATTAGCCACACTTGAATGGCAACCCACTTTTCCTAGTACAACCTATTGTAAGGTTCCAAAACTACAGAGACACCCCCCCTCCTTTCTTATATTTAAATAAAGAAGGTCCCCCCACTTCTCACTGGGGTCACTGGCCTTACTGAGGTAGCCAGTCTGACCCACTTTGTTAACAGTTATATGTACCACTGTTAATAAATTGATTTTGCTCTGAGCATGTGCCTCAGTCTACCTTTATTGCATTTACTTGCCACAGCTCAGAAAGACTGTTCAAACTTCTACATTCCCAAGTCAAAGCCTCCTTTTACCCACCTTAGTAGTCTATTCCCTCTTCTGTAGACCTTCCCAAGAGCCAATGATCACAGGCTAATGTGATTTAACAGTGGACGAGACCTTGGAAATCAAATATGGGAGGGTAGTCTTTTCTACTCTCTCTACTACCAGGCTCTCCCTCTGAGAATGCAATATTTTGAATGGAAGGTCTTTAGCTTCCTGTGATGCTTAAAAAATATTAGCAGGGGTTGTGGTATTTATTAGGTTCCATAACTTCTAGAGAGACAACCAGTGGTGTGATGTATAGAGTACTGGCCCTAGAGTCAGGAAGACCAGAGTCTAAATCCAGCCTCAGCCACTTACCAGCTGTGTGACCCTGGGGCAAGTCACTCAATCTCTGGCACAGTTTACTCAACTCTAAAAAACAGTTAGTTGTTGGAAAGAGTCAGTATGGGGCAAAAGAAAGAACTCTGTATATGGGGTCAGAGTTGCTATCAAATCCAGGCTTTGCCACTTATTTCCACTGTGACTTTGGGAAGCCACCAACCCTTTAGGGGGCTGTTTCCTTGTCAGTAAAATGAGGGGATTGCACTAGAACTTCTAAGGCCCCTTCCAGCTCTAAATCCATGATACTTAAATCATTCTCGCTTTCTCTGAGCTTGTCTACCTGGTGAATTTGCTGATATAAAAAGATTCTTCCATCTATTTCTCATCTAGACCCCATAGCTGTGATAATCTAATCTAACCCATCACAGTGGAATTTAAGTGATTACACTTTCGGTTCCTGTACCACCATTACTAAACCCTTCTTCAGATATTGTCCTTCATTGTCTAACTTTTGATGCTCCCTTGGAGGAAGGCTAAAGGATGGATATTGCTAATTCTTGCCCACTTTCATTTGAGGGAAATTTATTTTTAGCGGATAAGTTGTACCCAGGAGAGATAGCATGGCATAAAGAATAGGGAACTGTCCTTAGAATCAAGAAAACAAGAGTTTAAGCCCTTTCTCTGATGAACACTAGCTGTGTGATATGGGCTAAGTTACAAAAAAAAATTATTTTTATCAGAATTTAACAATCATCAAATAGCATGGACATTCTATACAATGGAGAACAGAAAAAGAGGACATTACATGAAATTGCAGGTTTCTATTTCATATAGAAGAGAGCTAGGCAATACAATGAATAGATTGCACTTGGAGTCAGAAAGATTTGAGTTCATACCTGGTTACACCTTCTAGCTAGGTAACCCTGGACAAAATCACTTATTCCCACCTGCCTCAGTTTCCCCATCTGTAAAATGGAGATAATAATAGCACCTAACTACCAACGTTGTTGTAAAAATAAAATGAGACACTCTGGAGAGCACTATATAAATGCTACTTATTATTCTTACTACAGTTTGCAATTTTTAAAAGTATAGAAGATCAACCTGTACCTTCCAAAGTTGTCCTGCTTCTTTGGTCTTCTTTCTTTATTTTTTAATCCTTTTTTTTTCTTTTTTTTGGGGGGTAATAGGGTTGCACAATTATTAAGTATCTGAGACTGCATTTGAACTCAGGTCCTCCTGACTCCAGGTCCAGTGCTTTTTTTCACTGTGCCACCTAGCTGTCCTCTGGCCTTCTTTCCCTTCTTTTCTCTCCATTTATTTTATTTTTTAAATTTATTTATTTTTAGCTTTCAACATTCAGTTCCACAGCTTTTTGAGTTTTAAATTTACTCTACCATCCTCCCTTCCCTCCTTTCCTAGATGGCATGCAATCTGATATAGGCTCCACACAGATATTCATATTAAACATATTTTCACATTAGTCATGTTGTAAAGAAGAATTAGAACCAATGGGAGGAACCACAAGAAAGAAGAAACAAAACAAACAAAAAAGAGAGAGATGTTTCAATCTGTATTCAGACTCTGTAGTTCTTTTTCTCTCCATTTTAAAAAAAGATGCTTCAAGGACTTTCTTTTCCGTCTTGGTTTTTTTGTTTTGTTTTGTTTTCTTTTTCTGTTACCCTGTCCTTATCTTCCCTTACCTCCCAACACTCCCCCTTCTCACCCTGGGGTAAGATTACTTTCATTTATTGTATATATAAGGAACAGAGACAAGAAACAATTTCCCCAAGGTCAAACAGTGAGACTATAAAGTTTAAACAGAAAATAAGTACCTAGTCACATCATAGAGCCCCCCCCCAAATATCAGGGGTCCCCAATTACCAAGGGAGTCTTCTTCTGCCTCTATGATGCCAACCAGTTCTTTCAATGAATTCCTCACTTGAAAACCAAATGAGAGCGTTTGTCCACCAATCTATCACTGGAACATGTTACAAGCTTTCCAAAAAACTAGACAGATTGAATTCATTTTCTCTCCATCCAAGACCAATAATTATTTAATTAGAAAGAAAACTGAACAACCTGAACCAAATCAAGTTGGTCAGACATGATTCATTTTTCACCAGCTGGGGCTGACTCATATCTATTGAGCTGTACTTTTCCAAGTGGGCAATGCCTGGCAGGCTAGAAGAACAAGAGCAAATACATTCAAGAGGGATATTGGATGTGGGCCAGGCTGAAATGTTCAGGCTTGATCTCTCTCCTCAGGACCAACGGTTACTGTGGTAAATTCACATACCTGAGCACTGTACCCTGCAGGACCCGCATGGTGCTGAGCCCACAGTAGCCACTAAAAATTACTATGAATCAGTAAGAATTTATTAAGTACCTACTCTGTGCCAGGCACCATGCTAGTCCTAGGGACAGAAAAGAAATGAAACAATTCCAATTTTCAAGGAGCTTATATTCTAATGGAGGAGAAAGACATCAAGGTTATAGTTGTTGCTGCTGTTTAGTCATTTCAAGTTGTGCCCGAGATCTTCAAGACCCCATTTGGGATTTTCTTGGGAAAGATACTGGAGTGGTTTGCCATTTCTTTATCCAGTTTATCTTCAGATGAGGAAATTGAGACACATAGGGTCGAGTGACTTGCCCAGGCTCACACATCTACAAAGTATCAGAGGCCTGATGAAGATGAGTCTTCCTGACTCCAGGCCCAGCACTCTATCGACTGTGCCATCTAGCTGCCCAGGATATATAGATATTGATACTGATATAGATGCAGATGCATGTGTATAGATGTATATATACAGAATAATTACAAAAGAGTTGATTAATAACAATGTATCCAGAATGTGTTAAGACTTTCATGATTTTTTTAAAATTTAATTTTCATAAGGATCTTGTGAAACAATGCTATCGACAGGAATTACCATCAATACATATTGGAAGACTGAGATACAAAAAGAGTGAAGGCCTTGTGCATGGCAAGGTCATATGTAATTGGGCTGTCTCTTGTGGACGAGATAAGGAACCTATACCTCACAGGCCGCGGTGGTATCAACTCCTTCTTATTTCCATGTAGACATTTGATCCCTGTGGAGTCATTTGATGAAGGTACAGATCTCAGATGAGAAAGGTACTTCCAGTTCTGAAAAAGACATTCTCCTACCCTCCCCCTAACCCTGCTCAAATGAAAACACGTACTAGCTATGTTTCCCCAAACCTATCATAGGAGGAGGGAGCAGAAAGAGAGTGAAGTAAGTGGTTCTTAGGAGAATGAGTGGACAAGTGCACTGGTCAACAACTCAGAGAAGGCTCAGGCCTGCTAAGTTTGCCACTGACTCCCTGTGGGCCCTTGGACCAGGATCATGCGCAGGTATTCTCAAGTCTATGGCTACAGCCCTTCCCCATCACCCCTCTTATTCCCAGAACTTCCCAGCCAAGACAATACTTAATCCATCACCTGACTATAATTGTCTTAACAGTTCTAAATGCAACATGTCATTTCAAAACAAATGGAAGTGTCAAAAAGACAGCTGAAAAGATTGGGTTAATTCTTTATATTGCAGTTGAAGTTCCATTCATCAATGTACTGGAAAGTGTACTAGGCTTGAGCTCTAGATCCAAATCCTCACTCTAACACTACTGAATGTGAACAAGTCACTTTATTTTTCTGAGCCTCAATCTCTTCTGCAAAACAGGAATAATTAACCTTGCTTTACAAGGCTATTTTAAGGAATTTATCTTAAAGCATCACATAAATATGAGTTGTATCATTGATAACAACAGCAAAATGATCCAAGGGTTCTAAGATGGCATCCCTTTCCTTTCCTTCCTGATTGTTTGATTTCTTACCCCTTCCTCAAATCAACTGCCTCATCCTAGAACCTCAGTTTTGTTTTGGTTTGGTTTTTTGGTCTTTTTTTTTTTGGAGGGGTGATGGCAGGGCAATTGGGGTTAAGTGACTTGTGCAAGGTCACACAGTTAGTAAGAGTTAAGTATCTGAGGCTAGATTTGAACTCAGGTCCTCCTGACTCCAGGGCTAATGCTCTATTCACTGGGCCACCTAGCTGCCCCTAGAACCTCAGTTTTAAAGCCAGGCATGACTCCCACAGGAAGTCAGTGGTAAAGTTAGGAGGCCTGAGCCTTGTCTGAGTTGTTGACCAGTGCTCACTCTTAAGGATTCACTCCTGATGCTCTGAATGTTCTTCACCATGCCCCTGGATCCCTTCCTCAACCCAACCCAGTTCCTTTCCAGCTTCCTTTTATGTGTTATCTTCCTCCATTAGAATGTAAGCTCCTGGAGGGCAGGGACTGAGGTTTTTTTTTCTGCTTGTATTTATTTGTATTTCCAATACTTAGCACAGTGGCTGGCATGTAGTAAGTACATCATACAAGCTTGTTGATTTGACTTGATTCCCTTTACCTGGCTTCCACAAACCCGGAGTCTTCCCTATTCCCCAAAACACCTTCCCTATTCCAGCTCTATTTTCACTCATGTAATTCCCTCCTCCTTGACTATCTTCCTTCAAATATCTATCAAAATCTTCCCCATTTTTCAAGAGCCAGCTCAAGTATCACCTCTTCAATGAATTCTTCCCTCATGATTCCATCTTGAAGCGATCCCTTCCTCCTCCATACCCCCGTTGTGCTTAATCTGTATCTCTATTACAGCAATTATTGCAAATTGCCTTGTTATTTTTGCATTTGTGTGCACATCTTATCTTCCCAACTAGACTGTAAAGACCATGCCTTATTTGTCCTCATAGTTCTGCAGGACCTAGCACAGTGTCTTGCACATAAGTGGAGGCCAACAGATATTTGTCGAACGTACGTGTGCGTGAATGAATTCCTTCGACCCTTCGTTTCCAGTACTGCCTGTTTCAGACTTGAATGGCCAAAGATAAATAGGCTTACTTTTTCGTTGGGAATGGAGCACCTTGAGGCTAAGGAAGGGTAAGAGTGTAGCAGGATATAATGACCTCATGGTTCCAAGAAACACAGCATTATGGCCCAAGGGGGTGGCTGTTTATATTTAACAGCCAATGCTCCATGTGTTTCAGGTGGGGGAAGAAAAGGGAAGACAGAGGCTGCAAGTAAATAATAATCATTTTGCATGTAATCTACTTGTCATCTCTACCGGTTCCACATTTCTACTCACTCTTTCCCAGAAGAAATCATCTTTCAAACTCCTATCTTAGCCCAGAGTCATAGCCTTTGCTGAGAAACAGACATTCTCATCTTTCTATCATTATCCTCTCCCATCTCAAATCCTGATCCCATTCAGATAAATGGTTTATACCTGGAGACTTTGCTGAAGAAAAAGCAGACATGAAAATTCTGGAAAGCAGACACGAAAACATGAAAGCTTGAGCTTAAAAATCACCTGTCCTGTCCCTTGTCTCCAGGCAAGGATAATGACATGTTATATTTATGGAGCACCTTTAATTCAGAAAACTTTCAGACATCATTACATTGGTCCTTATAACAGCCCTGTGAAACAGGTCAGAGATCATATTGTTATCTGGAAGCATGGAGTGGCTTGCCCCAGTTACACGGTCAGTAGGGAAGCCCAAACTATTAAACAGGTCTCGATTCCCATCCCAGTGTCCTCCCACCTCTCAGGAAATGGTCTTCCAAGATCAAAACATTTTAGATCTAGAAGGACTTAGAGAGCATCTTGTACAATTCTCTAACTTTACAGATGAGGAAACTGAGGTTGCACAAGGTCAAGTGTTTTAGCTTAGATACATAGCTATTTAGTGGCACAGTCCCAAGAGATGTCATGGGTTATACAACATTATGGCACTAGAATGATGCTACCTGTCTACATATGACTGCTCCCAGAGACAGAGAAAAACCCAAGGGAGGAAAAGTAACCTAACTGGGAATAGTAATATTTTCTCTGTGGCCCCAGGAAATCTTTTCTGGAGGCCTGTCTAAGGACCCAGTAGGAGGGAGGCAAAGCTCCAGCTCACATTGGTACTTGCTAAATACTGTGACCTACATTTTTGTTTTATTTTGTGACCATATTTTCTTAAATAAAAATCAAGACACCTGGTCTGATAGAAGATGTTGCTTTTGCAGAGTTTCATTAAAAGTATAATTTATTTTCCTGAAATTGGGACTGGCATATTTGGGATATGATAGTTACTACATTAACGAACACAATTGGTTGGCTTTGTGGGACTTGAGGCAGTGAGATTTGTTATTTAAACTGTTTTTATGTTTATAAGTCTTATCTCCTAGTCTAGATGCAAAGACAGAAACCATGTTTAGTACTTCTTTTGAAAGCCCCTCTATACCCAGTGCCACAACACATAGTAGGCATTCAGCAGATTCATTTGTTCATGAATGAATAACTGAATTCACACACACACACACACACACACACACACACACACACACACACACACACCCCCTTGTATTTGTGTTTCCAACACTTAGCACAGTGGCTGGCATGTAGTAAGTACATCAGACAAGCTTGTTGATTTGACTTGATTCCCTTCACCTGGCTTCCACAAATCCAGAGTCTTCCCTATTCCCCAAAACACCTTTCACTTCCCCAACTCTGTTTTCACTCATGTAATTCCCTCCTCCTCGACTATCCTCCTTCAGATATCTGAAGGCTTATATAATGTGGCCAAGGGCAAGGTAGTTATCTTCTGCCCTTCTCATCCTTTCTTTACTCTCCATTATATTTCCCATTAGCCTCTAAGGTCTTTGAAGACTTGGAAAAAAACCCAACCTCTTTATAGTTAGCAGACAAGCACTAGAAGCTGAGATACACAAGACAGATAGCTTCTAGTGTTTGTCTGCTAACTCCCTTCCTCCCTCTCTCTCTCCCTCTCTCTCTCTCTCTCTCTCTGTCTCTCTCTGTCTCCACATACACACACATATATGTGTGTATATATATGCATGTGCATGTGTCTATGTGAATGTATGTATATATAGGTATGTGTGTGTATATGTAAATTTATGTGTGTTTGTATATATACACAAATACACACAGGCACACATACATACAATCTGTGTGAGTGGTACTGCCCCCAGTTTGGAAATTTCGCCTGTCTCAGCAGGGTACTACCTCAAGCAGCAGCTGCACCTTCTGTGACCCTGGCAGAATGCCTCCCTCCCATTATCACTGCCACTCCCTTACCCACAATCTCTCTCCTCCTCAGAGCCGTGTTCCTCCACTATTAACTGCCAGCAGCTATCAGTGTCACAGCAGGGAATGTCAGAGTGGTGCCAGCTGCTGCCCACCAGAGAGAGAAATCCCAAGGAGCTCCAGTGCTGGCCTGAGGCACAGCTCGATGCAGACAGGGATAAGGCTGCTCATTCCTCCATTTTCCAGAACCTGATATTTCACCTATGGAATAAACACAGGAAGAGTGCTCTGGACCTTCTCTCCAGAGGCCAAAAGAGAACACAAAATAATGGAAGAATTGGGAAGACAACTCAGAAGAGAGAAATGCATTTCTTGGGACACTTCTTCCCAGCCCTTGTTATTCAGTTGTGTCTGACTCTTTGTGATCCCATGGACTGTATATTATCCGTGGGGTTTTCTTGGAAAGGATCCTGAAGTGGTTTGCCGTTTCCTTCTCCAGTGGATTAAGCCAAACAGAGGTTAAGTGACTTGCCCAGGGTCACACAGCTAATAAGAGTCTGAGGCTGGATTTGGTCTGACCCCAGACCCAGCACTCTATCTGCTGAGTCACCTAGCAGCCTCCTAGGCAGAGGTAAAGTGACTTGCCCAAGGTCGCACAGCTAGTAAGTATCTGAGGCCCCATTTCAACTCAGATCTTCTTGACTCCAGGGCCAGTACTCTATCCACTGAGTCATCCAGCTACCCCTTCCCAGCATAATCTTCCTCAGAAGAAGGTCATATGACCACCATGGCTGAAGAGCTCAAGATCAGAGGGCAGAAATCACGGGCAAGGGAGAAACAGTGATACTGGGAGGCAGAAGATACAGCTGCTGCCTGCAGGTGGTGGATTGAGTCCAGATCCCACCTGCCATATTGTAGGGACACCCACATTTGAACTCAGGTCATTCAAATCCAACCTCAGACACTTACTAGCTGCACAAGCTATTTAACCTCTGTTTGCCTCAGTTTCCTCATCAGTAAAATAGAGATAATAAGAGCATCTGCCTCCTAGAGTTGTTGTGAAGATCAAATGAGAGAATATTTACAAAAAGCACTTTATACAGAGCCTGGCACAGAGCAGGCATTATGTAAATGCTCATTCCTTCCCTTCTTCCCTAGAGGAGACTGGAAATAGCTCTCAGAAGCATGACAGAAAATCACTAAGGTAGGTGGGAAATGACAAACTGTAGTGGAGACAAGGGGACAGTGCTGAGTAAGTGCATTTGACTAATGGACAAAAAATACCTAAGGTCTGGAAGGAAGAGGAGCACATTCACATATGTTCCTGCTATCCCAGTCTTCAATTAATGAGCAAACTCCACTCTCTTCTCAAGCCTCAGCCAGTAGTACCCCATGGATCAGCATCCAATATTGGGCTCCTGCTGCCAAGATACTGACACATTGCATTGGAAATGGAACTCCCTTAGGGAGCCAAACATAATCAAAGCAGCACAAAGAGGCAAGGAGGGATCCAAAGACTTAGCAAAGGGATTCCTCCAAGAAGAACAATCCAATTTTCCTTAAACTCAATCCTCATCCAGGTATGGTTGACTCAAATTTGCTCACACAAACCCTAAGCCAGAGGCCCTTGGTCCATTGAGCCAACCCATTGGAAGCAGGGCAAAGAGACAGAAAACAGGTATTGAGTTCACAGAACTTGAAAGGTTGAAGAACTTCCTAGCAATGGTTCTCAACCTTCTAATGCCACGACCCTTTAATACTCATATGTGGTTGTATCTGCAGACCCGCCTGGAGACAGATAGAGGAGCTGTGTCTCAGTTCCTAAGACTATCTGAAATATGTTTTCCAATGGTCTTAGGTGACCCCCAAAGGGGTCGCAACCCACAGGTTGAGAACCACTGCTCTACAGTAAAGTCCCTGTGAAGTTGTCCAAGTCTATTTACAAGTCAAGTCAACAGTTAAGCTCCTAATATGTGCCAGGCACTATGCTAAGCACTAAGGGTACAAAGAAAGACAAAAACCAACAAAAGAAGGGCAACAGAGGATAAAACTAGGAGTAACAGGTGAAAGTTGCAAAGAACATTTCAATTTAATGTAAAACACTTCCACACAATAAGCTGCGAGATAAATTATTATTAATAACTAATGATTTGGGGAGATCCAGACCCCCCCCTTTTCTCCTCACTTCAAAGTTCAGTTTCCTGAAAGGCATGGCTGATAATGAGATTGGTTTAACTTTCTTAACAATCTTATTCAGACTCCACCCAGGTGAGGAACCAGTACTCTACCCAGGTTTGGTTGGGGATAAATTCTTTGCATAGATTCTCCAAGGCTGGGGGTGACTTAGAAGTAAATAACACAATTGAAATTCATTAGAACAGGCCCAGTCCCTCATTGTAGTATTCATTCTCTCATTAATTATTAATCAATTGCCATCCTCAGGAACACCCCCTTTCCAAGGGCATATAAGCCATGAGCTCGCTGCTATGATTGTCTTCAGTATTTAAGAGTTTCACAGACCTTCTTTTATGAAAAATGCTGGCATCATTAATAAAATGACTAATTACCCAGAAAATATATCTCTCAAACTTTTTAAGCATCATAGCTGTCCTAAAGTGGAAAGGGTTTTCTTGGAAAATAGTGGGTTCTCCCTCACTAAAGGTCTTCAAAAAAGACTGGATGACCACTTTTCATGAGAAGTTTCTTGTTTGGGTCCAGGTAGGACTTGGTCTCTGAGGCCCATTCCAACCTTGTGATTCTGGCTGTAACAAGTTACCTAGTACAGCAATTTCTGGACATTATTGTTGCAGCCACACTTAGCAAAAGGATAGCCCCAGATTGCTCCAGCTGGCCATACCTAAAAGCCCAGCAACTCCTTCTGCTGTGAATCCTATCCTCAGGAAAGGGTGAAAGGGTGAATGACTAGTGACTGAGCTAAATGAACAAACCTGAAGATCCAGTAAGAGTTACATATTGATCTCTGATAATGCAGACAGTTGCTAATGGCCTAGATTATCTGTTTGCCTCAAACTATTAATCACTAAAAATCCAAATACAAAAAATAATGGTTAACTATATGTTGAACACAGTTTTGTCAACTTCTATATATGATGACTCTTCTCACATCCTATTGAGAAACAATGGATTATAAATGAATGAATTTGTACATTCAGGATAGGAGGCCCACCCAAAAGATGCTTCAAATGTGAAAGACAAACCAGAGAAAGGGAATCATTATGAAGCCCAAACCAGCAAACTTTCATGTGTCCTACTGCAGAACATAACTATGCCCTCCCTTCTGGGTCTTCAAGAAAAATAAGTTTGACCTCATACCTAACATTTACATAGCACTTTAAGATTTACATAGCACTGTTCTCACTACAAGCCTACTAGGTAAATGCAACAAGTATGATTATTTCCACTTTGCAGATAGGGAAACTGAGGCTCAAGGAGGTTAAAGTGATTTTTCCAAAGGTTATAAAACCAGTGTCAGTGCCTGGATTCTTATGATCATAGACCTGGAGCTGGAAAGGACCTTCGAGTTCATCTAATCCAACCCAGGGTCACTCCTAACTGCAAGTTCAGTGTTCTTTCCATTAGACCAGTGGTTCTCAAGCTTCCTAATGCTGTGACCCTTTAATACTAGTATGTGGGCATATCTGCATGTGGGCGGACCCACCTGGAGATAGATAGAGGAGCCATGTCTCGGTTCCTAAGACCATCAGAAATATGTGTTTTCTGATGGTCTTATGTGACCCCTGTGAAAGGGTCGTTTGACTCTGTAGGGGTTGCAACCCACAGATTGAGAACCGCTGCCTTAGACCATGCTGCCTCCCAACGTGTGGAAGAGAAGAGAGAAGTGGTGGTGATGTACACCAGATTCAGTCTGCCATATTCAGGGAACCCCCAGAGAGCTATGTGAAAAGGAAGGAAAGCAACTACCAGCAATCCTTCTCTATTGTCATACAATATTGCCCCCCTCTCCCTCACTTACATATGACTTAATAGATGTTGGATAAGATTTAACGGAATGTACAAGTCCATGCATAGAGCCAGTCTGGAGCTCGCAGGAAGGAGAAAGCTCTAGTGAGATTCATGCATGCTGTGAGAGTCCTAGTAGAAAGGAGAAGAGGAAGGAAATAAGTATTTATGTAACACATAACACCTACTATGTGCCAGATATTATACTAAGTGCTTTATAATATTATCCATTTATTCTCACAAGAATGCTAGGAGGTAGGTGCTGTTATTATTTCCTTTCTACAGTGGAGGAAACTAAGGTAAACAGGTTAAGTGACTTACCCAGAGTCATATAGTTAATGGGTTTGAAGCTGAATTTGAACTCAGGTCTTTCTGCCTCCAGGCCCAGCACTCTACCAAGTGTGCCACCCATCAGCCTAGTACAAATCACTACCTCTCTCTGGGTCTCAATTTTCCCAGCTGGGGAATGAGATTAATGGTGACCCTTGTCTTTGTCCTAACTAATTGGAAAACTCCTGAGATCCTTATGTGTTCAGGCTAAGAAGCTGAACACAGAAGCAGAGAGTTGCGAAGCTACTGTCTCATTCCTCTAGTTCCAGTAGACTGTAACCTGCTTGTGGAAAGGGGCTGGTTTTCATTTTTGTCATTGTCTCCTCAGTGCTTGGCACAGAGTAGATGTCTAATAAATGTTTACTGAATGAAATTGAGTTTCAAGAGTTTGATGAGTCTCACAGAGAGGCAGACTCAGATAAAATATTAGATCACAAAAGAGTTTCCAGATGAGAGCCAATCAACTGGAGCTGTGAGTGGGTATAATGGGCAAATATTGACTTTCAAATTGTAAAACCCATCACTATCCCATCAAGGGAAGTCAGGAGGGGAATAGAAAAGGGAGGAAGAAGCAGAGACCAGAGAATCATGTATTGGAAGCAGAGGGGGAAAAGGAGGTAGAAACCTTATCGTGGAGAAGTGAATGCAGGAAATCCTTGTCCCTAGAGACAACAATACAGAGTACTCAGAGGTTGGGACTGATTAATAACACTTTGTGCTTATCTTCTCTCTGAGGACCTCGAAGCATGTTCACAGGTATTATCTCATTCCTGCTGATAGTATCTCTGGGAAAGAGCAGGGGAGAGGTCTGGGTCTATTATGTCTACGTCAAAGGAGAGATTGAGGAAAACAGAGAAAGACACCTTTCTATACCATCCTTTCCATCCTCTTCCCTCCCCTCAATGGAAGGAAGGTGGTGAAAGTTGATACAGTGGCAGTGTACACTTGGCAGGAGAACAAAACCCCAGAGCTAGTAGTCAAACCTGTCTGACAGGAAACTTAGAGGAGCTTTCATTCATTCCCTTGGGCCTCCTCATTACCACAAGTATAAACAGGTGCTGCTAGAGCAGCCCTGTATCTCCAGCCCCCAAGGAGGCTTCTGGAAGATCAGCAAGAAGCAAAGGGTATAAAGATCCAGGAGTCTGGTCTAGGAAAGATGAAAACTACTTGGTAGATTTAGAAACAGTTTCTATTACTTCACTCTAGTTGGGGGCTTGTGTCTATTCAGTAGACTCAGTAGCAGAAGTTTACATTCTGAGGACTCAAGTTAAGACACAAAGGATCCTCTTTCCTTTTGTTGTCAACAAAATAAATAAGTCTTCACATGTCCTCCTTCCTTCTTTTGACTTCCACTAATCTGGGGCTCCTGTTTAGGCAAAGTCTAAGACTGAGTCTATGAGGGACACAGAAACCATTTGTAACTCCTGTGTTAAAGGCTCCCTCTTGACATGGGAGAAGAGGGACAGATTGGGCATCTTCATACATCCTCTCTAGGTTATCTATCCCCACTCAGGTGGAATCTGCATATGTTGGGAGCTAGAACTCCCCAAGGCAATGACTGTAATTGGCCAGCTGCAGATTTGGCAGCCACTTTGCAGTACCAGCAACAATGCCCTGTGGACTTAACCTCAGTTCTGGAACTACCTCCCCTGTGGTCTGATTGATGGATGTGTGCCTCTCATGGCTTTGTGACACTGGAATGGCCTCAGTCATGCTTCACTTTACCCCTCAGGTATATTTTTGCCAGCTGCTTCTAGCCCTCTCATCATCTCCCCACACTCACCACTTTACAATTCTGAAACTGTAATCAAACCCATATTTCCATTGCTACTAGAGAGTGTGTGGCAATCTACTACCCTGTGGTTCCCACTCAGCATCTCTAACTATCCAGTGCAAAATAGCCCTTTCTAATCACCCCTCCACTAAGTCTTTCCTGTTACAACGTAATAAGCTTCTTTGAGGCAGAAACTGTCTTCACTTTTATAATTGTATCCTTAATGCTTAGCGTAGTGCTTAATAAATGCTTTTTCATTAATTTATTCTTTATCCCCCCAATAAGATAACCCTTGGGAATATGAGCATATCACATTTCTATAAAGGGTGTCAACTGGTTCCCTTTGCAAGCACTCAGATTTACATGGCATCAAACAGAACAGGTTTTACGTACCTAATACAGAGAACAGAAAGGATTTGTATCTGACTCCAGCAAAAGTATAGGCAATTTCTTTCTCCTATCTAGTGTGCCTACCTCCCCAGGATCCTGTATAGCACCGCTCACATCTTTCCCTCAGGGAGGCCCCAGTAAAGGGGAAACTGAAGACTCGGTCCTATGCTGGTTCCAGATGCTTCTTATGCATTCCAGTCCTCTGACCAGTAGGATTATAGTCTCTTCAATTGTTCTACTCCCTTCAACACTCCATACTTCCACTTCCCAGCTCTAAGTAGTATTTTTCAAGCATCTCTCCCAGACTGCCTTCCCAACTGCCAACCCCATGCATCAATCACTCTGTTGCTCCTCCAGCTCTTGACAAGTCTCTCTATTCCTTAGGAAAATGTTATAGCTCTTTCAGAAAGAAATAGCCAGAGCCATAATCCCTGTAAACTGTATCAATCTTTCTAGTTCTTTCAGGTAAATCCGGGGTCAGAATGCCTCTAGACCATTTAAGACTTTCTATTCTTTGATTTAGGATTCACATTCTCTACCCTACACACACACACACACACACACACACACACACACACACACACACACACAGAGGCAGCAGTGGTAAAAACTTAGGTTGTTCCAAAGTGTCTATTTTTCATTCTAAATAAATTCACACAGTACATCCCAAGGTCCTTCTTCCTCGATTACCTGGTCAGTTTGTTGTTCAATTATTTCAGTCATGTCTGACTCTTCATGATCCCATTTGGGGTTTTCTTAACAAAGATACTGGAATGGTTTGCCATTTCCTTCTCCAGCTCATTTCACAAATGAGGAAACTGAGGTAAACAGGGTTAAGTGACTTGCCCAGGGTCACACAAGCTAATAAGTGTTTGAGGCTGAATTTGAACTCATAAAGATGAGTATTCTTAACTCCAGGCCTGGCAATCTAACCACTGAGCCACCTGGTACATCCCCATGTAATCAGTCCTCCCTGTTGAACTTTTGGGGAGACTCAAAGTGACATTTGACCCCTCTTTCCATTTCTTATCTTCTTTGGCAGCTGGGTCAAGGCTATGCAAATCGTCCCAACGCTTCTCTGGGAACTTCTAGATATCCCTAAGGGCGCAGGGGAAGGTGAGGAATTAGCTCATACTGGTGCAGGCACCTGCATTAAAGGAAGAAGGGCCTGTACTAAGCAAGGCTGAAGACTTCCTGCACTTGCTAGTGATGGAAGTGATTCACCCTCTAGCTGCTGGGGAAACTGCTTACAATTCAACACGTTACCTCTCACTGGGGAATGTCTGGTTTTGTGTTAGTGCCATGGGATGGAGTGGGAAGCAGAAAGTTCAATTCAAACGTTTATGTTAGGCACTGGGATAGAAAGAAGAAAATGAAAACATATAGTCCCTGCCTTCAAGGAGCTTACAATTTAATAAGGGATATAAGTCACATATATAAATAAGTATGATCAAAGTAGAACGTGATAAGAGGATATCTAGGGAAAAAATGTCAAAAGATATATGAAGTGCAAGAGTTTGTTTTTAGCTGGGGACAAGGGAAGTCAAGATAGGCTTCATGGAAGAAGGGATCCCTAGTTCCTGAACTTTTTTTTTTTTAAAGAAAAAGGATTTTGACAGGTGGAGACATGGAAAGAGTGGTTTCAGGCATGTGCAATGACCTTTGTCTAGATTAGTAGACCCAGCCTCTTTGCCAGTCTCCCTGACTCTCATCTTTTCCTCCTCTAGTCCACACTACACACTGATACCGGACTGATATTCCTAAAATTCCTAAATTATCCTATCAAGCCCTTGATCAGAATTCATTCATTCTCCCCATGTCTATTTCATAAGATCATCAGTTTAGAGGTAGAAGGGACCTTCCATCCAGTGCAACCCTACAGGATAAAAACTCAATTCTTTAGCCTGGCACTTAAGACTGATTTCAAACTTCTTTTCCAACTTGATCTCCCACTACTCTTCTGCACAAAACCAATGTTCCAGCCAGACTGGTTTGTTTTTGTCTCCCAAACATGCCACATGAAGTCCCAGATCTTGGTCTGTGTTCATTCTATTCTTCACTCTGTAATACCCATCCCCTTCCCCTCTACCATCTGTCTTTCAGAACCTAGTACAAGTCTCACCTTCTCCATGAAGGCTTCACTAATCATCCCAGGATTCCTTCTCTGAACTCCTGTTTCACTATCCATATAACTTATTCTGTACTTTATCATCTAGTATCCTATAATAATTTTTGTGCCATTATTAATTCTTGTGTTGTTTAACTTTTCCTGAGTCATGTCTCCCCAATTAGGTTATAAACTCACTGAAGGCAAGAATGATGCATCACATCAGCACAGTGCTTGGCACATTGTAGGTATTCAACAAATAGTTGCTGAATGGTCTAGAACAGCCTTGCCACAAGGCATAGGCAAGAAGACAGAAGATACAGGGATATCAACTTGACTATCTTTGTTCCAACTAGGGACTTGCTCACCCTCCTGGATAATATAATCACCCCAAGAAAGAAATGCACTGGACACTTCCACAGCTGCACAGTCACACTGGCTGGCTGGCTGAGACAGAAATGGGAGAAGAGTATAGAAAAAAAAAGAGTACCACATCTACTCAGGAACTAGCTCAGCATCTGATTTCTGGCTAGGCCTTGCCCTAATTAGCCTGGACCTAGACAATGTCTCACATTTCTAAAGTGGTTATAGTAGATGGAAAAGAATGAAGATCTCAGCATGAGAATGTCAGCATAATTTCAAGCCCTGGCTCAGTTTTCCCATGGATTTTTCTTTTAATGAAGGAATTTTTGTTAGAGGGCACCAAAATTGGAAGAGTCAAAGGATCTTTACTTACATTTAGGTTCAGAGTTTTAATTCTGTTAAACAGGACAAGTCTGTTCATTCCTCTTTACCTCAGTTTGCCAATCTCGAAAAGCGTACTTCTAAAAAGGTGATTATATACATACATGGGCAGTGACAAGATAGCTTCCATTCCATTCCATTGTATTTTGGTTTTCAAATTTGGGGTTTTCATTTTTATACACACTAATTTGAGCCCTACAATAATCTTGTGAGGTTAAGAAGGCAGAAATAACACCCATTTTAGAGATGAGATGAAAAAACGAAGGTCCAGAGCAATAACTTGCCCCAGGTTACACAGAAATAGAACCAGGACTAGAACCCCAATCTTCTGATTCCAAGTCCAAGGCTTTATCTGCTATACCCCATTCCCTTTCTTAACAGAACATAAACAGCTATTATTCACTGCCCTAGCTCCTTAATCTATACCTTAGTTTCTTTAAACCCACCACTGGTCTCTCCTAACTCCTTATGAAGTTACTTTGCAAAGCCTACTTACAATCCCTTGGCACTGAAGGGTAAAGCTTGGGCTCAACTCTCCAGCCCCTTTCCTCCCATCTCATTTAAACTTAGAAACCACAGCAAAGGGGTGAGAAGTTTAAGCCTTTTCCCATTCTTCAAGCTCTTGAGCATTCAAAAAGGCAAGACAAAAACCAATATAAAGAAAAAGATGTTTTCCTTGTCTTTCCAAATATATCAGAGGCCAAAACCCATTAAAGTTCAAAGGGAGGATGGGTAGAGCAGAGATATACATCACCTAACAATGATTTTCTACGAATCCTGCTTTAGGTGAAAGAACAACAGAGAGGGCAATGGGTGCCATAGGAATACATTCATAAATGCAAACTATATTCCTGTGTCAAGGAGGTCCCTCATAACTCTCACACACGCTCAAAGGGAAGGTTGAAGGCTGATAAGGCCTAGGCCTCAGGAAGAGAGAGGCCTGGAGAAGAATCTGGCTCTGAGTCAGGGAAAATTAGTGCTAAGCAAGGGCTAGAGTGCTGACTGAAGAGTCATGGGGATTTACTCAAGGCTCAGGGCAGACATCAGATATAGGTCTGGGCCGGACTATGCTGAGTATAGTAAGATCTGGAGAGCCTAAAAACACTGGTTATAAAATTAGTAATCATTTACTATATCATTGTTTGAGCAACTTATGAGGGGAATGCCAGTATAACTTTCTTAAAGTTCTCCTCCATTGCATATGAGCAGAGACTAGAAAGCATGAAACCAAAGGGTGATTTTGAGAACAACTGCTTTCAGGTCAAAGACTCCATACTGAAGGAATAAGAGTACAATTGCAGAGATCAAGTCTCCCTAAATGTCCACTCCAAAGTGGCCCAGTCCATAGGTTAACCTTCAACCTATCTTAACTACCTTACAAGGGCATCATAAGGTACAGAACATTTTACACATGGACATTTTATTAGTACCAAGAAGCAGAAAAAAGGACGTTCATGTGAGAAAAACAACTAGGGACAATTGACCAGAAAGAAAACTGCCTCTGCGATACACGTAACAAGGGGATCTGTTTGAAAACAGTTCAAAGCGAAAGGCACCTAGGGTAGGGATAGCTTCAATATATTGTCATCCATCAGTCCTTTTGTATATGGCTGTCTGGGGAGTTCTGGAGGACACAACTGAGAAACCAAAAGGTCAGGAACTTTTGGGAGATTATTGGGCAAGTATGTAAGGACTTTTGGAGATCGTAGTGCCAGGACATAAAAGTGCCGAGCCTGGAGTCGGAAAGATTCTTCTTCCTAAGTTCAAATATGGTCTCAGATGCTTCTAGCGGTGTGACCCTGGATAAGTCCCTTAATCCTGCTTGCCTCAGTTTCCTTATCTGGAAAATGAGCTAGAGAAAGAAATGACAAACTGCTCCAGTGCCTTTGCCAAGTAAACCCCCCAAAGGTTCACAGGAGTCTGACGTGACTGAACAACAACATAATTATGAGAAGATGGGATTAGGACTAGTTCAGCTCCTTCCACATTACATATCATGGGGAGATGGGATTAGTGAGCATGGGCACTGCCATCCTATGCAGACTGGCTGCCATATACTTAAAGTTCTAAATAAGGTATTAATATGGAGTCACTCAAACTGATTTTGTTCTACTCCCCACCAAGGACACTGTATATTGGTGGGAAAAGGTGACCCAGGTTTATGAGTAGACTATTAGGTTTTTACTTATTCCTCCACTTGCTTTCTCCTTTAATAAATATTTTATGTTTATGCACTAATGGTGTCATTTTGAACGCTGTGTGTAAATGGGAAGCACGCTGGTGGAGGCTCAGGAACCCATCACACTGGTGTCTAGCATCCTGAGAGTTGAACAGAAGCCTTAGTTGTGCTCATGGCTGTTCTCCAGCTCGGGGAATTCTTCCCTTCCCCGCCAAGACCTGCCAGCAAGAGTGCAACTAGACCATAGACAGCAAAAGGGCACAGGTGCCATACTGGTCAGACTGGTAGCATGCCTTGTAGGTTAAATTAGTATGGAGTGTTAATGGCCAGGGTTAAATGCCCACCATGCCCCAGGCACAATGTTAGGCGCTAAAGATATATCGAAAAATAAGATACCATAATCTCTTCCCTCAAAAATTTCCATTCCATTGAAAGGAAACAATATGCATATGGCACATTAAATACAAAATATACACCAAGTAACTTCTTGGAGGGAGGAGTTAGCCACTGTGGGAGACAAGATAAGCTTCTTTTAGAGCTAAGCTTAAAAAAAAAGCTAAAGATTCTAACATGCAAAGGTGAGGGGTTCGTGGAAAGCAGAAGATGAAATGTCATGTGTGTTAGCCTCAAAATTCTAAGGTACCATGCAATCGCTCTTCCCTTATGGAAGTTAGACTCATTTTACCTTTAAAAAAAAATTGAAACTGTCCTCAAAAAAATAAAAAATTTTAAATTTTAAAAAATTTTGCAAAAATAAACTGTCCTCAAGATTTTATTGGCTTAGGCCACTGACCTCTCTTTCCAGCTGTTTTGGTATAAAATGGCCAGGACACAAACAAGCAAGATAACCTGCATCAACACAGGACAGCTTAAAGCCAGCTGAGACTGGATGAAAATCCCTTCTCTGAAATGGCTAAGTAAATCTTTTGCTAACTATGAGATATCTCTTCCCATTTCAGTTTTGGACCTAAACTGCCATGGGACTGAACCAGAATCCTGCCCAGCCCAAGATATTTGTAGATGAAGGATGTAGATGAGGAAAATGAGACCCAGGTGGCCTTCCTTCTTCCATTGGTACCTGTGGTGTGAAACCTGAGAAAGACCTTGATTTAGAAATGCCAAAGTCACCCACTGCATCTTGGGCCATCACCAGTTATCTTGACTTGGTCTTGACACTGAACTTGGATAACTTCAAGGAACGTAGAGAAAAGAGTGGCTGACAACTTTTCTAACCTAACCCTCACCTAAATCTAATTTAATCAAAAGTCATTGGTCACAATAACCTCGGGCTGCAGATCCATTACCATAAACCCCTCCCTCCCCCGCAGGAAATTACTGACTAAATTGTGGCAATTCTGTAACTAGACACCAGTATGAATAGGCTGTGTCCTTGAAAATCGTATGCTGAAGATAACGGGGGTGAAGTTATTGGAAGAATTTTTTATTTTTATTTTTGTATTTGGAAACTAATAATCTCTAGGACTACGACCAGCTAAATTAGTGCCAGACCTTCTAGTGGGAATTCAGTTTATCTTTTTTTTTTTTGCTTTTTTTTTGGAGTGGGGAAGGCAGGACAATTGGGGTTAAGTGACTTGCCCAAGGTCACATGGCTAGTATTAAGTGTCTGAGGTCAGATTTCAACAATTCAGTTTATCTTTGAAGTAGCAGGGAGGGATTGGAAAATTAATTTTGGGGATAGGAAATTTGCTTTTTTTTTCCTCCTACCTAAAAAAGACAAAGGATGAAGAAAGAAACCTAGCCAGGCCCAATAGGAACACAGAAGCTTAGTACCAACAGTTATCCCAAAGAAGCCTACTGAATAAGGAAGATACAAGTATCCAGGGCATTATCTGTGACGTAAATTTGACACCTTGGTATCTTGAGAGGTTTTTGTTTCGGAAGTCTTAAGTACTCCCCTAGCCTGCCCCTCAATGGTTTTTTTTTTTTTAATGGGTCATGAAATTTAACCCCAAAGAGTGACTCAACTTTCCCAAGAGATCTATTTGTGAATAGGGAAAGAATTTTGGTTTTCTAAGGCTTTTCTAGGAATGTCAAAACAGCTGAACAGAGCTGGAATATTGTTGAGGTTGTTGAGGAATTTTTGAGGTTGAGGAATATTGTTAAAGTCTTTCCTCCAAGAAGTTACTTGGTGTAATTTTTGTATTTAATGTGCCATATGCATATTGTTTCCTTTCAATGGAATGGAACGTTTTGAGGGAAGAGATTATGGTATCTTATTTTTCAATATATCCTTAGCACCTAACATAGTGCCTGGGGCATGGTGGGCACTGAACACTCCATACCAGTTTAACCCACAAGGCATGCTGCCAGTCTGACCAATATGGCACCTGTGCCCTTTTGCTCTCTATGGACTAGGTTCACTCTGGCTGCCAAGTCTTAGTGGTTCTGAAACTGATGTTCCAGCATCGACTATTATTGTTTTAATGGTTTTCTCCATTGTTTGAAAACCTATTTGCTGGGGATGAGTCATCTGTAGCTGTCCACTAGCGGGAATATTGGTATACGACTTGGTTTCTTTGATCCTCTTTTAATCAAAGTCCCAAATATTAGATTTAACACTTTAGAAGAGATTTGCTCATTGAATGACTCAACCACCCAAAAGGCTGTTTTGCTGAGTATTCCTGGATGGTGCCTTTGAATGGCACATCTGAACATTGAACTGGTGCTAGATTTCACATCAGGGAACCGCTTACCTCACACACACACGCACACACACACACGTAAATGACCCCTTGAAAAATGTGGTTTAAACCTTTACTGCTTCTTCTTCCCCTACTGGCTATGTAGCCATCATCATAGGCCATCATGACTCAGCTGCTTCACAATTCAAAGGGCTTTCTTTCCCCAGGACAAACTGAGGGACTCCAGTCTCTTTCTCCCATTGGCGAATTCTTTTCTGATCCTCCATTCTGGGGTAGGAGCCAATGCTGACCATTTTCTTTTCCTTTCTTGGCTATATTTCTGACTCTCCAGAATTTACCACCATCCCACCATCATATAAGCTGACCGAGAAATAGGCCATTTTAGGCTAGAATGTAGAGTGCGTGGGGTACATGCAATAATCTGGAAAAGTATACTGGAGCCATATTGTGACAGGTTTTAGAAGACAATACCAGTATGAACAGCTGTGTCCAATTAGTACAAATCATTATCCCCCCCATATTATTATATTACATTTATCATATATGATATAATATTATTATTACTATAGCTACATTATTCAAATTTGCATTAAATGTTTCCATTGGGTTGGAACCAATAACCATATTATAACATCAAATAGTACACATTCAAATACATTTAACTATATTCTATTTCTTTTTTGTTTTTTGCTTCTTTTTTGGAGGGAGGAAGGCAGGGCAATTGGGGTTAAGTGACTTGTCCAAGGTCACATGGCTAGTAAGTGTTAAGTGTCTGAGGCTGGATTTGAACTCAGGTCCTCCTGATTCCAGGGCCAATGCTCTACTCACTGTGCCACCTAGCCGCCCCTATATTCTGTATTTCTTAAAGAGATAGGTGACCATATCCTATGTCTCTTCTACCCTTTATAGTTAAGCTCTTTGAAATGGCCATTTACAATAGATGTCTCCACTTTCTCTCCTCTCACTCTCTTCAACACTTTGATTACTCTATCCTGGTTCTCCTCCTACCTATCTAACCACTCCTCTTTATATCTTTTTCTGGATCCTCTTCCAGATTTCCCCCTGTAGGGGCGGAGTCAAGATGGCAGCACAGAAGCAGGAAAATTCCGTGAGATTCCCCTCATAGCCACCTCAAATACCTATAAAATATGACTCTAAACATACTTTAGAGCTACAGAACCTACAAAGTGACAGAGAGAAACAAATCTCCCACTGAAGGCAGACCAGCAGGCCTACAGGAAGGGTCCATTACGGTAAACTGGGAGCTTATGCCCAGCCTCTGTGGTTTTAGCCCCAGGGTGGCCCAGATCAGCAGCAGCTGGAGCAGACTTCAGGAGAGTGGATCACCAGCAGCTGTGGTGGTTTTCAGAATTATCAACCCATAAATTCCAAAGAAAAAATAAAAGGTCAGTGTGGAACTCTGTTGGAACTGGGGGGGGGGGGGGGATGGAGGAGTGTGGTTTGACCCCTGCCCCTGGGGTGAAAAGTGGCAGAGTCACCCGTGTGGCTGCTTCAGAGCTCCTGGCCTGCAGATCTTAGGGGGACCAAGCAACCATACAGAGGATAATTGCTCTTGCTTTAACCTGCTTGGATCTGGAGCATTGTCTTGGGTAGAGGTCCTGGGGTGTGTGATCAGGTGCCAGAGCATGTGGGGGCTACAGAGAGGGCACCCAACTAATAGCTCCAGCAGCTGCAAAAACCCCAGAAATTTGAGACAAAGGTCTCCTCTCTGGAAGCAAAGTTCTACTGTGGCAAAAAGCTCAAAAGTCAAGTAACTGAGTGGCAACATGAGTAAGCAAAGCAAGCACAGAAATCAAACCTTAGATTCCTTTTTTGGGGACAAAAAGGATCAAAGCATGAAATGGGAGGAAGATAACAAAGTCAGAACTCCTGAATCAAAAGATTCCTAGAAAAATATGAACTGGTTATAGGCCATGGAAAAGCTCAAGAAGTATTTTGAAAATCAAGTAAGAGAAGTGGAAGAAAAATTGGGAAGAGAAATGAGAATGATGCAAGACAATCATGAAAAGAGGGTGAACAATCTGACTGAATAAAATAACACCTTAAAAAATAGACTAACTCAAATGGCAAAAGAGGTCCAAAAAGCCAATAAGGAGAAGAATGCCTTAAAAAGTCAAATTGGCCAGATGGAAAAGGAATATCAAA
>CM053589.1:19514170-19536214 GCA_028646515.1 Pseudochirops corinnae
CCAATTTTTCCTCCACTTCTCTCACTTGGTTTTCAAAATCCTTCTTAAGTTGATCTCTGGCTTTTAGGCAGTCTTCATGTTTCTTGGAAGCTTTTGGTATGGGAGTTCTGGCTGTGTTGTCTTCCTCCCATTACCTGCTTTGATCCTTCTTGTCTCCAAAGAAGGAATCTAGAGTTTGGTTGCTATTCTTACTTTGCTTCTTCTGCCTGCTCATGATGGCCAGTCAATGGTTTTTTAGCTCTGTGGAACTCTGCTTCCAGAGGGGAAAGCTCTGTCCCAAATTGCTGGGGTTTTCCCAGCTGCCAGAGCTTGTAGGAGGCTGCTGCAGCCCCCACCAGCTTTGGCTCACTGAAGATGTACCCTAGGACCACCACCCAAGACCACAATCCAGATACAGGCCACTCAATGCAAGAGCACTTGGCCTCTAAACTATCGCTTGGCCCCCCTGCAGTCTGCAAGCCGGGAGTTCTGAAGCAGCAACGTGGAGGTGGCTGCAGGGCCTCTGCTTCTGCTACTTCCTTGCCCTGGTGGCAGTTTGGCCAGACCCGCTTTTCTCCCCCAATTTTAGCCAAGATCCACTGACCTTTCACTTAGTCCTTTTTTCTTATGGCTTGATAATTCTGGAAACTTCCACAGCGGCTGCAGATCCGCTCTCTCGAAGCTCCAGCTGCAGCTTGGCTTGGCTCGTCCAGCTGCCCCAGGCAAAGCCATGGTTTCAGGCTGAGCTGGTTTCAGCTCCCAGAGCTGAGGTGGTCCCTTTGAGCCAAGCTGCCTTCAGTAGGAAGTATATCTGTGTGTGTATTAGAGCCCTAGAATTTGTTTATAGAGTCATATTTTTTGGGTATTTGATGTGGCTGTGTGGGAGCTGCTGTACCTTGCTTGCTCCTACTCCAATTTTACTTTTCAAGGATTTGTTTTCTTCGGTGAGATTTTTTCCCAATTTGATCACTGTAGATTTAAGTTTATCTCCTTCCTCTCTAATTTGGTTTTTTAAAATCTTTCTTGAGCTCTTCCAAGAATGCTTTTTCGGTTTGAGACCAATTCATCTTTCCTTCTGTGGTCTCCAGTGTCAATACAGAGTCCCTGTTGTCCTCTGAATTTGGCTGTTCTTGCTCACTATAGAAGGATTGTATAGTCCTAGATCTCACAGATTCCTTCTTCCCCATTGTGATTGCCTATGTCCTGGATTTTTAGAGTGGATATCTGCTTCTGGGGTGCAGATGTATTGTGCTTCTCAGGCTGGGAGGTAGGGGTTTGGTTGTTAACTTCATAAGCTATAGCCTCTGAGTGTCTAGACTGAGGCCAAGGCCAGGACTCTCAGTGTTTCTCCTGAGTTACCTGAGTTGCTCACAGAATAACCTGTTGGGGAGGGGTGGTCTGGCCACTTCAGGTTTCTACCTTTGTGTCTCTGGGCTACAGCTCAGGCAGACTCAGCAGCTGGAGGCAGGAAGGGCTGGAGTCTGCAGATTCCCCTGGTGGTGCTAAGGCACACCTGGGCTTGTGTTGTTAGTGCTTGCTGGCTCCACACCCCCCCACCCCTGGGCTTAGACTCTATACTGCCTCACTTCCCCCTTCCTAGTGACTCCCAAGCCTGAGGATGTTTCCACTAATTAAGGATTTTATTCTGGGTGGGACATTTATCTCTGAGTTTTCTGGGTCAGGGAGGGAGAATCGGAGCAACTAGGTTTTATTCCACCATCTTGAGTCCCGGCAGTTCAGGTTTGTGATTTTTAAACATCTAGGCTGTGGGATGGTAGCCCCAGGAGAAGCTATTGTCCCTGCTGAGGGCCCTGCATTTTCTCTTACCCAGCTCCGAAGATCCTCTGTCCTGCTGTAAGACAGCTGCAAATTGCGCTTAGGGTAGGTGAGTCTGCTGGCTGGGGCTCCTTCTCACTCTTCTGTAGTGTGCTCTCAGATCCGTGCTGGTGCAGCCCCTGTGTACTCTGTGTTCCCCCTTCTCAGACCTACACAGGCACTTTCCTGGGCTGGGAATCTGCCACACTCTATCTCTCAATGGGTTCTGTCACTCTAAAATTCATTCAAATTCACTTTTTAAGGTTTAGTGACAGAATTCTTGGATGAGCTTAGAAAAGTTACTGCTTCCTTTCTGCCATCTTGGCTCCGAACAAATAAAAAATTTTTAAAAAGAATATTGCAATGCACATTTCTGCCAGACTTGGAGAGTTACAAAATATTTTCCCCCAGAACAACTCTCTTCAATTTCTTCAATCAATAATCAATTGATAAACATTTATTAAGTACCTACTATGTGCCAGGCATTGTGCTAAGTGCCAGGGATACAAATGAAGCAAAAAAACAGTCCCTGCCTTCAAGAAGCTTATTATCTTCATTAATAGTTAAGTGCTCCCACTAGAGAGGAATAGGTAACAAGGAAAAAGACCTTGAACCTCATCTCTTGCCCTGGTATTAAATAAATATTTCTACAAAATATCAGTATGTATGAATTCCTTCAGTGAGTTGAGAATTTTGAGTTTGATCCTGGGGATAGTGATTAGTGTATAGTATAGACTGGCTAATTAACCAATATTAAGAGTAAGGGTTATTTTATATTATCATATTAGCAGTGTCAGTGTTCTATAGAAGCTTATTATAAACTTCCTTTTTAGTTCAATGGAAAATATTAAGAAGATAATATTTCTCTGGTGTAAAAGCCTTTTCTAGACTTGGGGGAAGGGAAAGTTAACTTAAAAATAAGGGTAGCTTAGGTGCAATGGATGGAGTGCCAGGTCTGGAGTCAGGAAGACTCCTCTTCCTGAGTTCAAATCTGGCCTCATACTCTTACTATCTGTGTGATCCTGGGTAAATCATTTAACCCTATTTGACTCAGTCTTCTCATCCGTAAAATGAGCCAGAGAAGGAAATGGCAAGCCACTTCAGTATCATTGCCAAGAAAACCCCAAATGAGTCATGAAGAGCTGGATACTGACTGAATAACAATTACAGAAACCTAAGCTTTAAGAGACAGGACCTCTTAACATCTTTGCCTTTCCCATTCCCCAAAGCATTGGGCTTATGACTCTTCTTCCTTCAGCAAGAATTGTCAATACAGACCTTAATCCTTGTGGGGAATGGTCTAGAAAGACACCAATTATTTACAACTGTGACTTTGGAAAGTTAACCTCAAACTATATTTTAACATATGCTCTTTCCTTGTGCAAGATTCCTATAAATGTTGCCTCAGATCTTTTTAACATAGTTGAACTATGCCAGTTTGGACATCTCTCTAAGCAAGAAAGGGCTTGGACAAATTTAATAATGTTAAAATAAATAAAGTTATTTCTGGAAGACGTGCTTAAAATGCAGAGTGTATATTAATTTTTTTTCTTGGATGGTGGTTTCCTTTTTGAGATTTGGGTCCAAGATCTTGATATTCATGTTCTTTCTCTGCTTTCCATCTTGTTTTAGAGTTTAGGAGACCTTGTTCTTTCCATTTTCCCTCTCCATTCCCTACTAGATTACAGTGATAACACTGCCAAAGTTGATACCTAGGGGCTGCCAAAATTTTGTTTGATAACAGTCAATGACCATCCTGATGTTTCCCCTATTCTTCCAGTTTCCCAAGAGGTCTTGAAATATGAGGGAAATCCTTCAAGAAGGAGGGTGAATTACACACAGTAACCATGGCATTGCAAATATAAACATGTCTGTGCAGGTGGTACTGCCATGTGTTCCCTCTGGTGTCTCTCTAAGCATTTTGCTTTGTTGCTATGGCAGCTCTCCATGGCAGTGCTCTCACTAGCTGACTGAAGAGTGAGCATGCTCTCTGTGCTCTGGGTGCAGAAGCAGGCACTTGTTTTTCTGTTAAAAGAATCAGCTAGTATGACAGCAACTTGAATATGAGTTCCTGAAGTTTTCACAAGACAGGAACAGCTAGCTATCTGCTCTTCTTTCATCTCCCTGGGATGCTGAAATCCACTTTGGTCCAGTTCAGTCATGGAAGATGCCAAAATAGCCTAGCCAGACAAGCGAACGGAATTAGCTGTCCTATTTAGAACTCTAATTAAAGCATCCAAAGCCCACTCTGCTGTCTTCACTGGCACAGTCCTATGGTGAACACGGATCTTGTAAGGTCCCTGTTTGTCAATAACCTCCTCATCCTTTGACAGATGGGAGATGTGGGTGGGGGGAAGGATACTGTCCCAAAGAGAGGAAATGGATTTATGCCAGGTGACATATGAGAGATACAGGAGGAGAATTCACATACGAGACTTTTCTTGTCAGCCCTAAACTATCAGTTTTGGGAACCAGTCCAGTATGATGAAATATCTTGAATTCTTTTAATAAGAGAATGTACCCCTCAGGTAATGGCAGACATCATTTTTGAAGAACAGACTAGAAGAGCAGCTTCCTGAGAAGTCAATTTTGTTTTTGGACTGAAGAATTCCATTAAGGGATGTCGTAGTTGAAATGAGGTTAGGTAATTTTTCTACAGGGGATGATGGGGGAGCAGCTAACGGTGCCAATAAGGAGACATGTGGATATTACTTACATTCTAGTCTCTAATCAATAGAAATAGAGCTAGGAAGCACAAAGGAAGTCAGAATGAAGACAATTAGTCAGACTTGCTACTCAGTATAATACTTTATGTATAAAGAAAGAAAGAGAAGACAATTTTTTTTAGAAAATATCTTTCTCCATTGTATCTAAAATGGCTCTAATTGTACTCATCTAGGATTTCCATTCAGCATCCAAAGAAGTGCACAGTAGAAAATATAACAAAGCTTTTTTATTTTCTGTTTTCAGATACAAAGTGAGCCATATCTTTTCTTTCCCCCTCCCCCTCCCTCTATAAAAACAACGAGCAGTAATACAACCAGGAAATCCTAACTGAATGCAAAGGCTCAATTTCCTCCTCTTCTAATGTAATGAAAGTACCTATCAAGTTCAGTAGGATTTTTCCTCTTTATTATAAATTTAGAAGCTGAATCTGAAATATAATACTCCACATCAAATTGATGGAAGTTACCACTTTCTCTAAACTATTAGAAAATGTATTCCTGGCTACTTAGTACAAAAATACTCTCACTCTCTGTCTCTTTTGAGAGAGAGAGAGAGAGAGAGAGAGAGAAATGTGTTATACAGACAGTTAAATATATGTTTGGCACAGTGAATGGAGATCTGGCCTTGGTGTCGGGAAGTCATGGCTCCTGCCTCTGACACATACTGGCTAGGTGACCATGGACAAGTCACTGAATGATATCTCAATGTCCCAGGCAACTACAACTATAAATTACGGGTGAGTTGTTGAGATCAACATGACCTTCTTGGTGGTGAGTTCCAAAAAAAAAAAAGTTTCCTACACCAGTGTCATCACAGGCACACACTAAACACAAATACACAAAACTCACACTCACACATTCACATACTCATACATAAATACACAAACACTCACATACTTATACATACACAAACTCACACATTCACATATACACACATATAATACAATTGCACACATACTTAAATATACACTCACATACAAAAATGCACACACACACACACACGCAACACTCTATCATTTAATAAAAATTAGGTGGCTATTTCCTGGTCAGGAAACAGAACAAAGGGATAGACAATATTTTATTTTTCTGGAAAAACATGCTACCTTAACACGTTAATTTCTATTTCCCTTCCAATGAAGCCTTTTCTGAAATTTTGGGACTAAACATAGAGAAAAAGAACCTCAGTATTAAACTTTGAAAATCATAGGAAAGAAAAATTGAAATGAGGAAAACCATCAGTGGCATAAGGGGAAAAACACAGGAAGGAATATTGAAGAGACATTTTCCTTTCCTTTCTCAGCTTTTTATTCAATTAAAGCTCAGGTTCCAGTATGGGATTCATTTTCACCATCTAGCAAAACAGTTAAGGTGATTTGCCACTAAATTTTTTGATGTTTGAAAGGAACTGTAATGTCCTCAGTGTCAATAGCCCTTCTGTGATTGAAACTCCTCTAGTATTCACAAACTATAATTTTCCTCCATGTTTTCCCAAAACATAAAGAATCTACCCAATCAACAGTGGCATCACTAGAGGACTGTACCAAGTACTATTCTCCCTTCCCCCAATTAGTTATGGAAATTTATTACATAGGAAAATATAAGATATTTATCCTTCATTTTATAGTATGGTAATCAGAAAATAAAATTTTGAGGCAACAGAAGAAAGAAGAGAGTAATTACAGATAGTTTAAATTGCAGAATTTTTAAATTATATTTAAGCAAAGCAGAACTAAAAAGCTATTTTCCTGTATTCATAATTAATGAATGTGGCATTTAAAGCAACAGCAATTGAAATCTTCTAATCAAGTAATTCACAAAAAAAGAAGGGAGTTTGAGGAGGCCCCAATGGGGTTGGCTCCTCAAAAGAATACCCTTCAACTCTCAGAGTAGTACTCCATCTCTGGCCACTACCACCCTCAGGAAAATTACCCCTATAATCCAAGTTAGCACTTAACCTAAGGTCAAGTATAAACTGGACAGTTAGTTAGGTGGTACAGCAGATAGAACACTGGGCCTGGAGCCAGAAAGAACTAAATTCAAATCTGGCCTCAGAAACTAGCTGTGTGACCCTGGGTGAGTCACTTCACCCTGTTTGCCTTAGTTTCCTCATCTATAAAATGAGCTGGAGAAGGAAAGGCAGATCATTCCACGATCTTTGCCAAGAAAATCTCAAAAGGGGTCATGAAGAGTCAGGCATGACTGAAAACAACTACACAACAACAAAAGACAAGTTAAGTTGGGGAGAGTAGTGTAGCAAGAATGTTACATATATTTAATTCAATAAATATTTGTTAAGTGTTTCCTACCAGGCACCTTACTAGATAAAAGTAAGCAAGGGGCCGGCTAGGTGGCACAGTGAATAGAGCACTGGCCCTGGAATCAGAAGGACCTGAGTTCAAGTACAGCCTCAGACACTTAACACTTACTAGCCATGTGACCTTGGGCAAGTCACTTAACCCAATTGCCCAGCCTTTCCCCCTCCAAAAAAAAAAAGATAAAAGTAAGAAAAAGATACAGTCCCTGTCCTCAAGGAGCTTACAACATAATCAGGGAAGACAACATACAAAAGAAAGCTGGGAAAGAGGGTGGGGTGGCTACCATGGAGTATGTGGAATAGAAGTCAAGTAGAGTTGCTAATGGAAAATGGAGTTACCTGGAAGACTGTGAGTCCTCTACACTGGAAAGGTTTGGAAAGAGTTTAGTGTCCCACTCTCCAGCCCTCTAGTCAGAGGGTAGAGGTGGCTGAAGATAAACTGAGGTGTTGAGTATCAAAACCAGAGTCAACCTGCATGGTGATAAGATTTCAGATGATGAACTTACACTGGGTTGGGACATGGTGTTCCCATGGAGTCAAACCAAGTAAAGATGCTGATGGAAAATAGAATTTTATGAGAAAAGAAGAATTTTAAAATTTTTCTCTCAAACTAAAGGGAAAGAAAGGTAGTACTTATAGGAAATTTTTTTTTTTGGAGTGGAATTCCTAAATTGATATTTTGGAAAGCATTCAGAGGAAGGTAACTGGTGTGATGAAAGCATCTCATGATAATGCCATATGAGGACCAGAAGAAACAACCAAACACTTATTAATCAATTTAAAAAAGTAAAGAGCGGATGAGAACACTAATCAGAAAAATCATATATTTATTAAGTACTTACTATGCATTTACTGATGTATAAATAGCATATGTACACATATATCTACATACATTCATACATATATACATACATAAAACTCATCGGGATTCAAATCAAGCTACTTGACCATGCCTTGAACCCAAGTCCGTGGCTCTCACTGATTGGCCAATAACAAGTCCCAGCTCACACCGCGATTGGTCATCTTTTGGGCTTTGATGTCTCAGAATGAGCATAAATAGCCATTGTTTCTGTTTTGACTTGAAATCCTGAGGGTCTTTCCCTCTCAGATTGGTTTTTTTCTTTTGGACTAGAGTCATTTTTGCCTCATTTCTTATTTAGACTTAATCACTGAATAGGTATTGCCTCAGAAAAACTGAGACCTGGGAAAGACCTAAGCTTAAGAAGGTCAAGGAATCCCATTGTATTGGGGCCATCTCCAGTTGTCCTGATCTATATCTTGCCACTGGATCCAGATGGCTCTGGAGGAGAGAGCGAAGCTGAAGACTTTGCACAGTCCCGCTTTACTTAAATCCAGTTCATTTGCAAGTCAAGACATCACCTTTCTGATGTCATAGGTCCTTTTCCAGAATGAAGAACAAGGGGCAGCTAGGTGGAGCAGTGAATAGAGCACCAGCCCTGGAATCAGGAGGACTTGAGTTCAAATCCAACTCCAGACACTTCACACCCTCACTAGCTGTGTGACCTTGGGTAAGTACAGCCTCAGACACTTAACACTTACTAGCCATGTGACCTTGGGCAAGTCACTTAACCCAATTGCCTTGCCTTCCACCCTCCAAAAAAAAAGGGGGGAGGGATGAAGGACAAACAACAACAATATATAAATGCAAAGTCATTTTGGGTTTGGGGTGAGGGAACAACCCGAAAGATGTCTTGCCAGACTGAGCCTTGAAGAGAACTAAACGTTCCAAGATGTGGGAATGTGGGGGCACAGCATGTGCAAAGGTATGGAGGTGGGGTTGAATGTTTCCAACAGCAAATGAGCCAGCTTGCCTAGAACACAGAATACATGAAAGGGGTTAATGCGTAATCACTCTGGAAATATAAATTGCAGGCAGACTGTGAAGAGTTTTAAGTACTAAACAAGAGCTTTTATTTTATCTTAGGGGTACTGAGACCAAAAAGTTTATGAAATGCTTTTTTAGTAATACCAGTTTGGTGCACAGAGTGGAATAGGAAAAGACCAGATGCAAGGAGACAAATTATCAAGGTATTACAGTAGTCCAGACCAGGGATGGTGAGGATTTGAATGGTTGTGGTGGAAGAGTAGAGATGCAAGAGATTTTTATAGAGTACATATAGTTCTTGCTTTATATTAATTCATATTATACAAATTCAATTTTAGGCAAAGATTTCTGAAATAAATCTGTATTTCAAAAAACCACCGGTGTTAACTTTACTGCACACTATTACTGTCTCTTTCTTTCTGCTCCTGATCCTGTTTTCCCACCAAAAACAAAACGAACCCCTCAAAGTGAAAGCAGAACAGATGTTTGCTGCTGGAAGGGAGATTGGTTGGAGACCTCTGGTGCAGAAAGAGGAGACCTTTGACGTACTGCTTACATGTAGACCCCTTATGTCTGTCTTCCTCCTTCAGTGGGTGGTACCCCATTTCTGTGCCCATGTCCCTTGTGTTTCTCTCCTGTCTGAGTCCATGTCAAGCCCTCATACATCTGACCCCTCTTGTTCTTCCTTTCCTTTGGCTAGCTCCCACATGGCTGTCCCCTTGTGCTGTCCCCCTTCCTCCCTTCCTTCTGATGTCAGAGGGCAAATTCAAATTATGTAAAAAACACTTTACCTCAAAGCCTGTGGAAGGATCTGCTTACACAAATCCAGAACTGTTTGTGCTGTGTTCATTTCTAGTGATAATCTAAATTATGTAGAAAAGCCAAAAGGAACACAAAGTAGATCTATGGAGGTAACTAGAATGAAATGTTAAGATTTGAGATTATATGGTCTAGAGAAAATCAGAATGTGGGAGTCATGAAATTTTATATAGAATTTCTAATAAGAATATAGGACTTAGATTAATCTGAATTGGAATGAATTTATTTTAAACATAAAACAGACTTTCATGAGGACACAAAATATTCTGTCCAAAATGACTGTCCCCTAAAGGGTTCTTTCATTCAAGGAGCTAGGGACCCTGGAGAAATAAAGATTTAGAGGGAACAAAAAAACTGTTTTCAAGTATTTAATGGGCTGTCACTTGGAAAAGGAACTATATTTGTTCAGCTTAACCCCCGAAAAGAGCTAGGAGCAAAGGGCAAAAGTAAAGACCAATTTAGGCTCCATGGAAGAAAAAGCTTTCAAGCAATTAGCAAGCAATTAGAAGTATCCAAAAGTAGAATTGAGTTGCCTTGGAAGGCAATGGGTTCCCCTTCTTCACAGGAAGGGTTTAAACAAAAGCTGGATGACCATTTGCTGGATATTTTAGAGGGACTCTTTCTTAATGTAATTGTTGGACTAGATGACCCTTGAGGTCTCTTCCAACTGTTTAACTAGGTGGATGCATATATTACTTTGCTCCTCTCTTGTCTGATAAGCTAGACTTGTTCTCCTCTATTACACGTTCCTGGGGAAAACCCGTTTCTGGAACATCTGTTTCAATCTTCCAAGTGCCCAAGTCGTTCCTTGTTGCTAAATTTTGTCTTTAGGGAGGCAATTCACTCTTTTCTGCCGTTGGAAGGGGATAGAGGTGGCCAATACATTGACCACAATAACATTTAGAAGCCTGAAATTGCCTTCCTAAGCAACTGGAAAGAACAGAGACTGTTATCAATAAAACAGCTCCATGGTGTTTTGTAATTGGAGAGTTTTATGAACATCTATCGTTCTTGTGAAGCAGTGAGCAGCAGTCTTCCTTTTTTAAACATGGAATTAAGTTTAAGGTAGCATAGAAAGAAAGAGAGGTTGTATTAAACACTAGTCGCAGCGTTTGGATTTTCCACAGCCTTTGATAACCAGATACGAACCCAAATAAGCCACGGTTGGAATCCACAATGACATCTGAGTAAAGATGAAATCCTGCATACCTGCTCAAGCCATGTGGGTAGATGGCTGTGAAAGGCCAGATTCTTGCAGACTGGTTTCAGTCGCAGTAGCGTTAGCAAAGTAGAAATGGAGGTAGGTGATGGAAGACGGTTGATGAAAATGTAAAGCAGCATTTGGTAGGAACCAGAGGTCCTAAGCCCAAGATTTTTCCCCCAATCCCACATCTGCATCTTCCTTGGTGCTCTCATTTCTTCAAAAATGAGTTTCCCCTGAGGTCTCGAAAATAGTAGAGAGGGGTGGTAACGCCAGCAGTCAGTGGATGCCTTCATTCTGTGAACCTGCACGCCACCTTCCCTCCTAGCTTCCTCGTTACCCCACTCCCATCCAACCTGCTCCCCTCTGCACTGTCCCTTCATTTCCCCCAGTCCCAGCCCGCCACTCTCTCAGCTCCCCCGCCCCCTCTCCCTGCGCTCCTCGGGGTGAAGAGGAGGAAGGGGCGGGCAGGAGCTGCTGCTGCTGCCTCTGCTGCTGCTGCTGCATCCTCCGCCGCGCCAGGCAGGCAGGCAGGCATTTCTCCTCCCACGGCCAGCGTCGAGAGCGCGGAGCTCTGGCCGTGGCCCCTTCGCGGGCTTCATTCTCCTGCATCGAGGGGAGCTAGGACAGAGGCGCCCCGAGAAACACGGAGCCCAGGCGGAGAGCCCCGATCCCCAGGGTCAGGACAGCCCCGGCCCGCAGCTGCAAGCATCCTCACGAGGCGCCGTCCACGATGCTGCCCGCGCCTGCGGCGGGAGCAGTCCTAGCAGAGCAGGGCTAACCTGCTTTCCCTGGCCGGTCCACTCCACCTCCCCTCCCCTCCCAGGGCCGTCCCGCAGCCCCCAGGCCCCAGCCATGGCTAAGCAGTACGATGTCCTTTTCCGGCTGCTTCTGATCGGGGATTCCGGGGTCGGCAAGACTTGCCTCCTGTGCCGCTTCACGGACAACGAGTTCCACTCCTCCCATATCTCCACCATCGGTAAGGGGCGGTGGCTGCGGGAGAGCGAGCAAGAGTGGGAGCGTATGGCAGGGGCAGCAGTGCCCCAACTGGGGGAGACTGCCCCCCAGGAGGGGCGACAAGGGGGCTGCTCCCTCTACCGGGTTGCCGGGGAAGCGCTTCATCCGAATGAATGGATGGAAAGCTGGGTAGGCGCTTCCTCTCCTCCCCCCTCCCCGTGGTCAGCTGTGATCAAACCCTTCTAAGACTGGAAGGCTGGAGGTTGGGGAAAGAGATGCTTCAGTAGTGGGAATTAGGGGCTGGTGACTTTGTGTCTCCCTAGCTGGCCTGCTGTAGAGAAACAGGCAATGATGCGATGAGCCCAAGAGAATAGAGAAGAGTCATTGTATAGCTTCCCTTTCCCCACAGATGGCCTGCAATTTCTAGGGCCCTGAACTTTATATCCCCCGTCGTGGCATTCTCAGTGTAGAGAGCATGTTTTTCTGGAGACCTGACCAGGGGCACAAAAGATGCTGCGGCTCAGTTTGAGACTTTGGGTCTTTGGGGAAAGGTGGGATATCCAGTGCTTGAATGGTTTACTGAGAATCAGTCAACAAGCCTTACTTAAGTGCCTACTAGGTACCAAAGCATTTTAAAAGGAGGCCCAGGGTATACAAAGGAAAAACCAAAACGGTCCCTGCCCTCAAGGATTTCCTAGTCTACCACAGGGAAACAGCCTGTCCACATACAAAATATATGGAAAGGAAATACAAAGTAATGGGAGAGGGGGGGAAGGGCACACGAACAGTTGGGAACATTAGGAAAAAAGGCCTCGTGTAGGAGGTGATACATGAGCTGAGCTCTGGGGGAAGCTAGGGATTCTAAGAGGTGAGGAGGAGTGTGTTTCAGGCATTGAAGGATAGCCTATGCAGAGGCAATGGCACGGAGGAAATGGAGTGTTATTTGTGAAGAATAGCAAGTAGGCCAGTTTGGTTGGAACAGACCTTGGATGAATGGGGGAGTAATGAGTAATAAGCCTGGAGCCAGATTGTAAAGGGCTCTAAATGCCAAACGGAGAGACGTTAATATTTTAACCTAGAGGCAATAGGGAAACTACTGGAGCTTTTCTGAGCAGGAGAATGACATGGTCAGAGCTGTGCTGTGGAATATCACTTTGGCAGCTATGTGGAGGATGGATAGGAAAAGGAAGGAATAAAACAAGAGTTTATTAAACCACTATTTTGTGATAGGTGCTTTATAAATATTATATCGTTTGATCCTTAAAACAGCCCTGGGAGGTAGGTGTTATTATTATCACCATTTTACAAATGAGGAAACTGAGACAGACAGAGGCTAAGTGACTTGCCCAAGAGTCCATTAGTATCTGAGACTAGATTTTAACCCATGTCTTCCTGTTTCCAGGCCCACTGTGCCACCTAGAAGCTTGATATCAAAGAGACCAATAGTATGAGCAAGAGGTGATAATGACTTCAAACAGAGTGCAGGTCATGTGAGAAGGGGTTAAATTTAAGATTTATTGTGGAGGTAGAATTGATGACATTTGGCAGCTATTTGAAGGTTGAGCAGAGTAGAGGAATGTGAAGAAGGAAGGATGACGTCGAGCTTCAAATCTGGGTGACCAGAAAGATCGTGGTGCCCTCAATGGAAACAGGACAGTTAGAAAGAGTCTTGTGTCTGGGGAAAGACGAGTTGTTTTGGATATGTTTGAGATATCTTCAGGACATCCATTTTAAAATTCCAAACCAGCAACACTAATATTGATGTGGGATTGGGGAACAAGAAAGATTAGTAGTGGATATACAAATCTGGTAGTCATTTGCATAGAGATGATATTTGAATCTACAGGAGCTGATGAGATCACTGAGAAGGTATATATAGAGAAGAGAAGAGGGCCCAGAACAGAGCCTTGGGAAACATTCACAGTTATGAGGTGAGATACTGTTGATACAACCAGCAAAGGAAACTGAATATGAGCAGCCAAGTAGGCAAGAGATGAGTCAAGAGAGAATAATGTCATGACAACCCAGAAAAGAGAGAGTATTCAGTAGGTAATGGTAGTCAGCTTAGTCAGGTAAAGTAGGATAAGGACCAAGAGGTAGCATTGAAGACAGATATCATTGGTAACCTGGGAGAGAACAATGATTTGGAGCAAGGGGCTGGGGAACGATTGGGAGGAAAAGTAAAAACAATGAGTGTAGAAAGTTTTCCCCGGTTCTTTGACTATGAAAGGGAGAAGATATATACAAATAGCTTTGAGGGAATGGTAGAGTCCATTGAAGGATTGGGTTGGAAGACTTGGGAAGTAGTGATGGAATGTGGAGCTAGAATGGGACAAGGGAGAGAGTTTGAATTCCCAGGACATATGTGTTATTAAACATTTTTTTATCATTTTGAATTTGACAAACACTACCAATATGAACATTTCCTTATACACTGAAGAGCAGAAAAAGAGGACTATATGTGAAACCTCAAATCTCTAAACAGCTTTTTAAAAAAGGATATAAAAAACTATATTATTCTAAAGCTGTTCTGTTTGTCTGCTCTGAACTACCTTCTGTTCTCTTCTGTGAAGTTTTTTTTAAATGTTTCACTGATCTTTCCCTCTCTTTTCCTCCTCTCCCTCTCTCCTCTCCCTCTCTTTCTCTTCTCCTCTCCTGCTTTCCTCCCCTCTCTCCCCACTCTCCTTCTCTTCCCCTCTTTCCCTCTTTCCCATTCATTAGATTGAGAAGACGCATCATGATGTTTGAATATTGAACCCTGGGTTCAAGTCCTGCCTCTGACTCATACTGACTCCCTAGGCAAGTCAACTTGACTTCATAGTAATCTAAGTAGCTCTCTAAGATTAAGCTTCACAGAAGCTACTGACCTACATTGGTACCAGGAATTTCCTCAACTAGGAGTTCCCTAAACCAATGAAATCGCAAGTCCCTATTCTTACCCTCCCTTCCCTTCAATTCTCTGAATCATTCCCTTTTATCTTTTCTTACAGTACTACAACCTTCATGTGCCATAATTTGTTCATCCATTTCCCAACTGATGGACATCATCAGGTTTTGTTATAACAAGAAGTATTGCTGTAAATATTTGTGTGCATACGGTTCCTTTTCCTTTGTCTTCGGTCTGTTTGGAGGATACATGCCTAAGAGCGATATGACTCAGTCAAAATTTAGGGACAGTTTAGTGACTTTTCACAGCTCCACCAATAGTGCATTGGTGTGCCTGTCCTCCCACAGCCTTTCCAACAATTGACATTTTCCTTTTCTGTTATCTTTGTCAATCTGGTGGGTGGGAGGTAGAACCCTCAAAACTGTTTTAAATTTGCATTTCATTTATTGGTGATTCAGAACATATTTCTCATATGATTGTCGATTGCTTGCATTTCTTCTTTTGATAAGTTAACAAACATTTATTCAGGGACTATGCCAGGCATTGAGGATACAAAAAAGTTTAAAAAACAAACAAAAAAACCAGACCAGTCCCTGATTTCAAAGAGTTCATAGCCTGATGGAGGAGAGAACTTGCAAACAGCTATGTACAAACAAGATCTATTCAGAATATATTGGAGATAATCTCAGAGGGAAGGCACTATATTAAGGATTGAGAAAGACTTCTTGCAGAAGTAGGACTCTGACTGAAACTTGATGTGAATATCGTACCATAATGTTATATATTGTGGAGATCGAACTTTTATTAGAGATAATTGCTAATGATTTTTCTCTAGTTATTTGTGTCTTAATTGGTTTTGCTTGTACAAAACCTTGTATTAAAAATTGTGGATCTAACTTCCTATGATCTTCTCTTTGTTTAGTCAAGAATTCTTTCCCAATTTATAATTGTGAAGGTATCTTTCCCTTCTTCTCTAGTTATATTTGATGTAACCCTTTATATCTAGGTTATATATCCATTTGTGTTAGATGTTGAGTACAGTTTGAGATCTGGCATTTTAAGGTTCCCTTCTCTCCAAATTTTTTCCGTATTTTGTAGGACATTCTTCATTTGTTCACCCAGATGAATTTTATTATTTTTCTCTAGCTCTACAAAGTAACCCTTTGATAAATTTAATCAACATTTATTGTTGTGGTTGTTCAGTTGCGTCCAAGTCTTCGTGACCCTATGGACCCTATGGTTTTCTTGGCAAGGGTATTGGAGTGCTTTACCATTTCCTTCTCCAGTGCATTAGAACAAACAGAGGTTAAGTGACTTGCTTAGGGTCCCATACCTAATGAGTATGCTGAGGCTGGATTTAAAGTCAGGTTTCCTGACTCCAGGCCCAGCACTTTATCCAGTGAGTTGCTTAGCTGCTTCCTCTAATTGATGCAGCACTTAATAAGTAAGTTTAAGTAGTATTGCTGTTTTTTTATATTGTCAAGCCCAGCTCATAGGCGATTAATATCTGTTTGATTATTGAAGTTTGTCTTTTTTTTTCTATATGGTGTTCTGTTGTATTCATAACTGTTTTAGTAGGTGGACTAATAAATTTTTCATACATCTGGTAGATATTTTGAATTGAATTTGTCTTTAACATTTTGCCTGCTGGTTTTGGTTGGTAATATTTAGAAAGACTGATGATTTCTTTGGGTTTCTTTTATATCTTGCTACTTTGATGAAAATTTTTTCAGTCAATTTTTAGTTGACTTTCTGGGATTCTAGATATAGACTATCATGTCATCTGCAAAATGCAAAACCTCAATTTCTTTTATTCTATTGCTATTACTAATGTTTCTATTATTATGTTCAATAATAATGGACATCTTTGATCATATTGAAAAGACTTTTAGTTTATCTTCCTTACATATAACACTGGCTCTTGGTTTTAATTAGATATTATTTCACATATTAAGTCAAGATCTATTTTTTCCCATGCATTTTGGTATTTTGAACAAAAATTAGTATTGTGTTTTGTCTTTTTTTCATTATTAATATAATCATGTGACTTTGATTGTTTTGGATATTAATATATTACTCCTATGGTTTTAAAAATATTTACTAACTTTGTATTCCTGATATAAATTCTACCTGATTATAATACACAACTTTTTTGATGTGTTACTGTGACCTCTTTGCTAATATCTTAATTAAAAGTTTTCTGTTAATATTCATTAGAGATAATGGTTTATATTTTTCTTTCTCTGATTTACTCCTACTTGGTTTAGATATCAAGACCATATTTGTTTATAGAAAGAATTTATTAGGATCTTTTATTTTCCTGTTTTTGCAACAGTTTGTGTAATATTGGAATTAAGTTTTCTTTGAATATTTGGTCAAATTCACTTGTAAATTCATCTGCTTCTGTGTTTTTTTCCTTTGGCAGTTCAATTATGTCTTATTCAATTTCTTTTTCTGAAATTAATATTTATTCTCTATTTGTTCTAATAATCTGGGCAGTTCACTGTTTTATTTTGTTAATATTTATCCATTTCATTTAAATTGTCAATTTTGTTGACATAACATTCAGCAAAATAGCTGGGCATGGTGTTGATGGGGTGCTTGGGTGCTTGTACTTGAACCTCAGTTTGTAAAATCACATCAGTTTGCAAAATCACATTTCTTCCTAGCCTCAAATCTCCCCAGCCTCAGATCATTATCTCTGCCCCTTCCCCCCTGCTAGTACTCTGCCTAGCAACCATTCATGAAATGTTTATCTCCCCTTAGTATGATAACCAGCTGTACCTATGCATCCTTCACTGGATATCTTTAAGTCCCATTATGCACATCTTGGACCCCTCTTTAGCTTGGGACATATGTATACTCCCAACATCCATCTTGTCAAACAGGACATTGACGAGTAGCAGACTGGGCACTTCTCAGTCAGCCCTGACCACTAGTTGACTTAGTGATCTTTCAAGCCTAAAACCACACCTCCATGCAGCCCTTTCTTGGGTTATTTTCCAGTGAATTATGGGCAATACACCTGTACAGTAGATGTTAAAAGTGCATAGTCCCTTAAGCACTGACCACTCCTTAGCTCCTTCCTAATTCTACCCTTATTCACCTAGTTAGCATAATTGGCACAGGTTATACTAAAGGTTATCTTATAAAAACTCTTATTCTACCCCTATAAGGTTGCAGATTCCCTAAGAACTCTTGTCTGCTGTATAGCATAACAATAAACTTTTACCAACTTGACTCAGAATGCTTGAGCCTGTGAATTCCTTCCAGACTGCCCACTCAGGGACTCTGGTCATTGGGGTCCCTGAAACACCTATCCCCACCTCTTCAATATTCTTTATTTCTTCTTCTGTTGTTATGAATTGTATTTTTAATTGTTTGAAACTGACCTTTTGGTTTTACTCTCTTAAGATCAGACCAGCTAATTATTTAACTCTTCTGTTCTATTTTTTTTCTTCAAAAGTCAGCTTCTCCTTTTAGTTGCCATTTCAGTCGGATTTCTTTTGCTTTCAACTTTGTAAATTTCATATTTGTTTTTCAGAATTTCTATTTTGGTGTTTTAAAAGTTGTTGGTTTTCTACTTTTTAAAATTTTCATGCCTAAATTAATTTATTTTTGTTCTCTCTCTCTTTACCTCTGTCTCCATATATATGTGTATATAAATAAACACACACATACATATGCAAATATATATATATATATATATATGTTGTTGATGAAAATGTGTATGTGTATAAATTTTTTCCTCAGGATTATTTTAATTGCATGCTAAAAGTTTTGGTTTACTGTCCTATAGTTGGCCCTTAATGAAATTTTCTATTTCTGTAACTTCTTCCTTGATCCATGAATTCTTTAGAATTACATTATTTCATGTTCAGTTAAGTTTAATCCTTTCTTTAAAGACCCTTTATTGAATATAATTTTTATTATATTGTGGTCAGTAAAGGATATGTTTAATATTTCTGCTTTTCTGCATTTCTTTGTGGAATTTTTTATACCCTAATACGTCTCTTCCTTTTTATTACAATTCAGTAGTTGCCACAGATCTGTCATATCCATCATATCTATCATATCATATCATATCAATTCTGTTCAAAGTTCTTAGATTTTTTTCCTGTTTATCTTTTTGTTAGATTTATCTATATCTGAAAACAGATACATTGAGTTTCACACCTATTACAGTTTTATTGTCCACTTCTCCCTAAGTCTTTTTCCTTTAAGTTTTCAATTCACATATATGATGTGTATATGTGTATATGTGTGTGTGTACCTGTAATCTTTTTGTAGTTTGATTGATATGGCATTGAATAAGTAAATTAATCTATGTAGCATTGCAATTTTAAATTAGCATGACCAAACCAGGGTTACTATCACTTCAACACTGTGTTCATAATTTACAAAAGCACATTTCAAACATAAAGATGCACTAAGAGTTAAAATTAGGTGCTGGAGAAGCATTTATTATGTTTCAAGTGACTTTTTAAAAGCAAAGATAGTAATCACTATGTCAAATAAGGTAATAGTATTAGTAGACATGATTAAAGTAAATAAAGAAGCTATATTATACTTACAGACCGTATAGACAATGAAATAAAATAAATTACCTTGTCTGAGATCATGATTTATACCCCTGCTTTTTTAAATGTGTGGGTTTTTTTTTGTTTTTGCTTTTGTAAATAACATAACATTGGAGAGATAGTAACTGTTCAAGGTTTGGTCATGTCAATATAAGACTACAATGCTACTTAGATTAATTTACTTGTTCAATGCTATATCAAAATACTAAAAGATTACTTTAGAGAGTTAGAAAAAAAATTCATCTGGAGAAACAAAAGATCAAGATTAATTTTTTTAAGATCAAGATTCTTTGTGGAGATAATGAAAAAAGTAGGAAGGATGGGGGCCGAGAAGTACCTGATCTCAAACTATACTATAAAGTAGTAGTCATTAAAACTGTTTGATATTTGATTAAAAAAAATAGAAAAGTCAATCAGTAGAATAGAATAGATGCCAAATTAATAAAACAACATTGGGTTAAATAAACCCCCAAACCCCAACTACTGGCATAAGGACTCACTATTCAACAAAACTGCTGGGAAAACTGGAAAGCAGCTTGACATAAATGAACTTCAGATGGGAGCATGAGCTCGATAGAAAAGTTCTTATCATAAAGAAATTATAGGAGCAAGGAAGAATATTACCTTTCATTACTATGCCTAGGGAAAGAGTCTATGACCAGACTTAATAGAGAGAAATGTGGAAGAAGATAAAATGGACAATTGTAATCACATGAAATTGAAAAGATTTTCCACAGACAAAAATCGATGTTTACCTTGAGTTTGCGCTAACTTTCCTTTCAGGGTTACTTTCCTGGGGCCCACAGAATTCTGGCTGTCCTGTTGTCCAGTTCTGGGCTGGATGAAGAAGCTTACTATTGCCCTCCACCCTACACTTTAAAAAAAACAAACCATTTTTGATCTGGTCGGTAACCTTTTTAGATTTTTGGTGGAGTAGATATATGGAGGTGCTGCAGGGGAAAAAATGGAAAAGACTCCTCTATTAACCATCATGGAACCATTTTAGGTAGAAGTCCCCAGGGAATGTAATAATAGCTAGTATTTACATAGTGCTTTAAGTTTTGCGGAGCATTTTACATATATTATCTCATTTGAGCCTCAAAAAAACCCTACAAGATAGGTGCTTTTATTATCTTCACTTTACAGATGAAGAAACAGGTGATTTGTCCAAGGTCATACTTCTAATAAATGCCTGAGGAGGAATCCTGGTCTTTCTGACTCCCAAGGCCAAGACTCTATCTACTCTGCTGCCTAGCTGTTTACATATACCCAAAGACGTGCCTTGAGTAGGGAGATAGGGAGCAAAACACACACACAGGGTGAAAATCTAAAAGGGACAGTAGATGTGAAAAACCTGGAAAGAGCTACATGAACTGATGCAAAGTGAAGTGAAGAGAACCAGGAAAACCTCGTATACAGTAACAGCAATATTGTTTGGTGAAGAACTCTGAAGAACTGTGAGTGACTTAGGTATTCTCAGTAATGCAATGGTCCAAGGGTAAATGATGAAGCATTGTTATTTTTCTGGGAAGATGGTATTATCCCCTACAATAATAAGGAAGGAGTGTGTGTGTGTGTGTGTGTGTGTGTGTGTGTGTGTGTGTGAAGGTTTAGGATATATTTAGTTTAAGATGTCCTCTGGGGGAGGGGAGCCAAGATGGTGGAGGAAAAGCAGGAACTTGCTTGAGCTCCCTCTCTAACCACCTCCAATACCTGTAAAATATAACTCTAAACAAATTTTAGAACTATAGAACACACAAAGTGACAAAGAGAAATAAATTTCCCACTGAAGGCAGCCTGGCAGGCCAACAAGGAAGGGTGTATTGCACCAGACTGGGAGCCAAGCACAGTCTTGTGTGGGGCCAGACGGGCTGTAGCAGACATCAGGAGAGTGAATCACTAGCAGCTGTGGCAGTTTCCAGACTTCTCAACCCATAAATGCCAAAGAGAAAGTAAAAGGTCAATGGGGAACTCTGTTGATCTGGGTGAGAGAAGGGCATGGTCTGGCCCCTGCCCCCAGGGAGGCAGAGGTTACAGCAGATACAACAGCTGCTGCTGTTGCTACTTCTGGCTCCAGGCCTACAGATTGTAGGGGGACCAAGTAACTGTCCAGAAGGCATTTTCAGAAATCTCTCTGCTGGCACTGAGGCAGGATTCTCTTGCTTTGCCCTGCTTGGATCTTGCCTTTGCCCAGTCTTGGGTGGTGGTCCTGGGGTGAGGAGCGCTGCCGTGGCAGAACTTGTTGAGGCTGTGGAGAGAAAGTCCTCCTCACAGTTCTGAGGCAGGTCCCTGGAAAAAACTCTGACAACAGCTGAGCAAAACCCCAGAAACACAGCACTCTCCACTCTGGAAGCAGAGTTCTACTGTGGCAAAGAGCTCAAAAGTCAAATAATTGGCTGGCAAGATGAGCAAACAGAGGAAGTGTAATCAGACGATAGAATCTTTTTTGGGGACAAAGAAGATCAAAACATGGAACCAGAAGAAGAAAACAAAGTCAGAACTCCTGCATCAAAAGCCTCCAAGAAAAATATGCACTGGTTACAGGCCATGGAGGAGCTCAAGAAGGATTTTGAAAATCAAGTAAGAGAAGTAGAGGAAAAATTGGGAAGAGAAATGGGAATGATGCAAGAAAATCATGAAAAACAAGTCAAACAGCCTGACTGAAGAAAATAATACCTTAAAGATAGATAACTCAAATGGCAAAAGAGGTCCAAAAAGCCAATAAGGAGAAGAATGCCTTAAAAAGTCAAATTGGCCAGATGGAAAAGGAATATCAAAAACTCACTGAAGAGAATAATTCCTTCAAAATTAGATTGGAGCAAATGGAAGCTAATGACTTTATGAGAAATCAACATGCTATAAAACAGATCCAAACAAATGAAAAAATAGAAGGCAATGTGAAATATCTCATTGGAAAAAC
>CM053589.1:19536714-19570963 GCA_028646515.1 Pseudochirops corinnae
CCTAGAGAATCAAGTAAAAAACTTCTTGAGACAATAAATAAATTTGGCAAAGTTGCAGGCTATAAAATAAACCTACATAAATCCTCGACATTCCTATATATTTCTAACAAAGCCCAACAGCAAGAGATAGTAAGAGAAATCCCATTTAAAGTTACTGTAGACATTATAAAATATTTGGAAATCCACCTGCCAAAACAAACCCAGGACCTATATGAACACAACTACAAAACACTTTTCACACAAATAAAATCAGATCTAACTAATTGGAAAAACATCAATTGCTCATGGCTGGGTCAAGCTAATATAATAAAAATGACAATTTTATCTAAATTAAATTACATAGTGCCATACCAATCGATCTACCAAAAAAATTACTTTGTAGAGCTAGAAAAAATAGTAATAGAATTCATTTGGAAGAACGAAAAGTCCAGAATATCAAGAGAATTAATGAAAAGAAATGCTAGGGAAGGTGGCCTAGCCATACCAGATTTTAATCTGTATTATAAAGCAGCAGTCATTAAAACTACTTAGTACTGGCTGAGGAATAGAGCAAGTGGATCAAAGGAATAGATTGGGGACACAAGACTCAGCAGTCAATGACTATAGTAATCTACTGTTTGATAAACCCAAAGATCCCAGTTTTTGTGATAAGAACACTATTTGACAAAAACTGCTGGGAAAACTGGAACATAGTGCGGCAGAAATTGGGCATAGACCAATATCTAACACCATATACCAAGTTAAAGTTGAAATGGGTACAATGATCTAGGTATAAAGGTTGATATCGTAAGCAATCTGGGAGAGCAAGAAATAGTTTACCTGTCAGATTTATGGAGAAAGGAAGATTTTATGATGAAACAAGAGATATAAAGCATTATAAAATGCAAAATTGATAATCTTGATTACATTAAATTGAAAAGTTTCTGTACAAACAAAGCCAATGTAACCAAGATTAAGAGGAAAGTGGAAAATTGGGAAAGAATTTTTATAACCAGTGTCTCTGATAAAGGCCTCATTTCTAAAATATGCAGGGAATTATGTAAAATCTATAAGAATACAAGTTGTTCCCCAATTGATAAATGGTCAAAGGATATGGACAGGCAATTCTCAGAGGCAGAAATTAAAGATATCTATAAGCATATGAAAAAATGCTTCTAAATCACTCTTGATTTGAGAAATGCAAATCAAAACAACTTTGAGGTGCCACATCTCACCAGCCAGATTGTCTAAGATGACAAAACAGGAAAACGACAAATGCTGGAGAGGATGTGGAAAAATTGGAACACTAATGCATTGTTGGTGGAGTTGTGAACAGATTCAACCACTCTGGAGAGCAATCTGGCACTATGCCCAAAGGGCTATAAAAAAAATGCATACTCTTTGACCCAGTAATATTACTTCTAGGGTTGTATTCGAAAGAGATCATAGAAGTGGGAGGAAGACCCACATGTACAAAAATATTTATAGCAGTTCTTTTTGTGGTGGCAAAGAATTGGAAATCAAAGGGATACCCTTCAATTGGGGAATGGCTGAACAAGTTGTGGTACATGAATGTAATGGAATACTACTGTGCTATAAGAAATGAGGAGCAGACGGACTTCATAATAACCTGGAGTGCTATATAAACTGATGCTGAGCACAGCAGAACCAAGAGAACATTGTACACAATTACAGACACATTGTATCTGTGATGACTAACTTTAATGGACTGGGCTCCTCTCAGCAATGCAAGGCTACAAGACATCATCCAGAAGAAGAATTATGGAGTCTGTATGCACATTGAAGCAAACTACTTGCTCTCTCTTTTTTTGTTTTGTTTTGTTTCTTCTTTCTCCTTGTTCATTCCATTGGTTGTAATTCTTCTTTACAACCTGACTAATGTTTAATGTGAAGGCCCTTGTAGAACCTATATCGGATTGCATGCCTCTGTGGGGGGAGGAGGGAAGAAAGAGAGGAGGAGAAAATTTGTAACTAGTGAAACTGAATGTTGTAAACTAAAAGTCAATAAATTTTTAAAAATTTTTTTATTTGTTTTAATCAGCCAAAATCCACTTTCTCACTTTCCTACCCCAATCTACTCCCTCACCCCACCCCTACACTGCCACCCCCTTGCACATTTGTAGAGTCAATCAAAACAAATTCCTACATTGGCCATGTCCAAAAAAAAGTTGTTTTTTTTTTTTTAAATTCTATATTTTAAATCTTTGCTTCTCTCAGGAGGTGGGTGGCATATTTTCTACATTAATCTGCTGAAAAATTTAGAGCTATTCCTCATTACAGACAGATACTGTGCAGCCTCTCTAAGAAACAGATACTGGGAAATCAAGCCAGCTTTCAAATAGACTGTTATATCAGATTTCACTCTATGTTGGCTCATTTCCCCCTACAAATATACTCCGGTCTTCCTTATCCTAAAAAAAAAAAAGACCCCTTTGATTCTATCTCCATAATATCATTTGCATTCCTCTCCTCTCTACTTTACTGGCACAAAATAGCTGAAGCTCTCATTGTTACCTATCTAAACTATTGTAATAATGTCCAAATTTGCCACTCTACTTCCTGCCTTTCCCCTCTACAATGCATCCTCCATACAATTGAAAAAAGAATTTTCTAAGGTTGACTATTTGACTGTGTTAGCAAGCACCCTAGAACACCCAGGATGGCCTGCTAGCACAGGTTCTTTGATCTGCTTTTCTAAAAGAAAGATAACTTTAAAGGGGTCAACAATCTTACTTTGATTACAGATAATCCAATAGAAAATACAAGTAGAGAAATTAGCACAGAGATTCAACAGACAGGGCTCCTATTATCTGAACAAAGTAAAACAACCACCTACATACACCCTCAGACCAGGAGAGCAGAAACCTCTAAGTAGTTAGGGGGCTCTTAACAAGTGCCTACTCAGGGTCCCCCTACTAGAGGAGACCCAAGGCAGTGGGGCTAAACCTTGACATACATTTGTGGCTAGACAACAAGAATCAAACAGTGTAGTGTAGCAACAGTAGTGAGCCACAACAGCAAGAGTGAGGCAAGGTTGTCTAGCGACAAAAAGTCCATTCATAGCAACACTTCATGTCTGGGGCTGCTTATGCTTGCCCAGGCTCAGGCACTATCAGTTCTGTGATTTAGTCATAGCCGTGTTCATACAGAGGGTGAGTGAAAAGGATTATTATTATGCCAAACTTAGAGCACACCTTGCTTGCTGAAATTTAGCTCTGGAAAACAGGGTATCTCCTAATAGTAAAGAGAGAGGGATGGTTTCAGATCTTGGCACTTTCTACAAACATAGTAATTTTGTTGAATAAATTAAATATCCTACTGCCCTTTTACATACTTGACCTTCTATCCCAGATTTCTTCTTCTTTTCACTTCTACCCTTCTCTAGATAGTTGTGTATTCTCAGTGTCCACCCTTCCTATTCACATGTTCATTTCCTGATCTGGTGAGGCAGTATAATTTAATAGAAGGAGAAGACTTGACAAGTGACCTAGGTTTAAATCCTAGTTCTAACACCTAACTCTATGATCATAGGTAAGTCTAGTAAATGTTCTGAGCTTTAGTGTCCTTTTCTTTAAACCGAAATTCTTAATACTTGCACTGCCCATTCCCCAGGGTTGTCTGGGGGGAAAATATTTTGTAATCCTCCAAGTGTGATAGAAATGTACATTGCTATGGTTGCTATAGGGATATTCTGTTAATTTTTTATTTGACTTTACAATGTGCAAGGGTGTGGGAGTGGAGGGATGGAATGGAGTCATTATTTGTTTTAATTATTTGTTTTAATCAGCCAAAATCCCCCTTCTCACCCTCCTACCCTAATCTACTCCCCTACCCCATCCCATTCCATCCCTCCACTCCCACACCCTTGCACATTGTAAGGTCAATCAAAACAAATTTCTACATTGACCATGTCCAAAAACAAGTTTAAAAAAAAGTTCAATATTTAAAGTCTTCACCTCTTTATCAGGAGGTGGCATATTTTCCACATTAGTCTGCTAGAATCCTAGTTGTTTATTATACTGTTAAGAGTTCAGCAAAAAAGAATTCCATTACATCTATATACCATAACTTGTCCATCCATTTTCCAATTTAAAGGCACCCCCTCAGACTCCTATTCTTGCTTTTCTTTTTTTTTTTTTTTTTTTGCTTTTTTGGAGGGCAATTGGGGTTATGTGACTTGCCTAAGGTCACACGGCTAGGTTTTTGTATCAAGTGTCTGAGGTCGGATTTGAACTCAGGTCCTCCTGACTCCAGGGCAGGTGCTCTATTCACTGCGCCACCTAGCGGCCCCAAGACTCCCACTCTTTACCATCTCACAGAGTGATAAATATTTTTGTATATCCTTGTAGTTTGTTTTGTCTTAATTCTTTCCTTAATTTACCCTTTGATTCCCCCCATTCTCTTCTTTCCCTATTTCTCTGTTGGATGAAATGTATTTCTGTGCCTGTGTGTGTGTATGTGTGTGCATTCTTCCTTCTTCTGACCAGTTCAGAGGAGAGTGAGATTCAAGTGTCAGCGATTCTCCCCAACCCACCCTCCTTGCTTGTATCGATTTCTACTTATAAACTCTGAGCATGTGAGATATATTCCCTAGCCTTCCCTTCCTTTCTCCCCCAGTGTATTATTCCTTTTCCCCTCTTAAGTCATATAGACACTCCCAGACCTTGTTTAATTGGTATTTCCCTATGACTCCTATGAAACTCACTTAAGCTCCCTATCATCTGAAGAAGGCCAAACACCTGGACTAGCCAATTGGAGATGATTTGAGCCCTTATCAATAATCCTTTGCAATGTTCTCTGAGTGAACCTGAAAATCCTCCTGCTGTTTCAGCAACCCCAAGACTAGATTTAGCTGACTAGGAGAATTCTCCTGTTCATTACTCATCAAGATCAGGTGACTGGAATCAGACACTATCTTGATTAATGGCATTTCTCTTGTTATCTTGTTGGTTTATAGTCCCTTCTTGTTAAGACACTATTTTGTCATGACACTCTTTTGTTTTATGACTTTACCTTGTTTATAGCTAATAGAAACCAGACATGCTAAAGTCAGGGGCACTTCCTTCCTTATTGAGAACTGCAGTTTTAACTGACAGAAAGACAGACATCTTAATGGGGGGGGGGGAACACTTCCTTACTCTAGGGGTGGGAAACTTGTGGCTTCCAGGACACATGTGGCTCTCTGGGTTCTCAAGTGCAGTCCTTTGAATGAATTCAAACTTCACAGAACAAATCCTTAATAAAAGGATTTGTTAATGGAAAAAGGACCCACATGTACAAAAAAATTTGCAGCAGCTCTTTTTGCAGTGGCAAAGAATTGGAAATGGAGGGGATGCTCATTGATTGGGGAATGACTGAACAAGTTGTGGTATATGAATGTAATGGAATACTATTGTTCCATAAGAAATTATGAGCAGGAAAACTTCAGAAAAACCTTGAAAGACTTACATGAACTGATGCTGAGTGAAATAAGCAGAACCAGGAGAACATCATACACAATAACAGCAACATTGCGCAATAACTAACTTTGATAGACTTAGCTCTTCTTAAGAATGCAAGGATCTAAGACAACTCTAAATGACTCATGACAGAAAATACTATCCACATCCAGAGAAAGAAAAATGGATTCTGAATGTAGATCAAAACATACTATTTGCTCTTTTTTTTTTGTTTCTTCATTCTTGTGTTCCTCCCATTGGTTCTAATTCTTCTTTACAACATGACTAATGTGAAAATATGTTTAATATGAATATATAGCCTCTATCAGATTGTACACCATCTTGGAGAGAGAGGGGAAGAAAATTTAGAACTCGAAATCTTATGGGAGTGAATGTTGAAAACTAAAAATTTTTAATTAATTAAAAAAATAAAATAAAAGGATTTGTTCTGCAAAACTTGGACTCAGTCAAAAAACTGCACCCAAAGACCTACCTAGAAAGCCACATGTGGCCTGGGGGCTGCAAGTTCCCCATCCCATAATCTCCTTCAACTAACCTTTTTTTTCCTTTTGAGCTCAGTTGTCACCTAACTGACCAAGATCATTCTATCCTTGGTTAATCTGAGATTCTATCTCACTTTCAAAATGAAGAACTCATTTACTTTTGTGTGTTTTTTCATTTATTTTAATCTCTGTAACTTTTCTGGTTTCTGTTAACTGTGTTTGGATAAACAAATTTGCCCACTATCTGGTTTTTTGGTACCATATATTTGGTGTGAGGGACCTAAGTTGGAAAAAGTAAGCTTACTTTTTGCCATCCCCTTGAGAGTGATCAAGGAAAATAATGTTCATCCAGAACCCTAAAAGAATTGTATGGCTAGACCACCAATATTTGATATATAGTAGAGAGATAGATGAAATATTACCTCAATCTTGAATATAAGAAAATGAAAGAATAAGCATTCAGCTACATCTCTCCTTTTGTCCCCACAAAGGTCAAAATCAAAGTCTCCCTTGAAGATGATCAAATATCATTTATGCCTCATGCAGCCTGGCTGTATTTCTATTAGACAGAAGTGTCTACACATTTATATTACCACCACTAGTCTTAATCAACAAATATAATACCTTTCCAAAGCTAATCTTTCTGTATCTCATTCTTTGATCCTTTATTAGGTCTCATTCTTATACCTATCTTCTCTTTTCCTAATGTAGACCTTGTTAACCTTTCTTCCCAGGATATATAGGGTTAGGAATAAAGGTTCTATTTGGGATGAAAAATATCCTTCATCCTTAATTTAGTGAAAATATAAACACAGATCTCTTAGGATAAGAACAGGAGTTTATTCTCTTCCCCGGTAGAAGGGGGCGCTCTTCCCCATGACTCATCATGGAGAAGAGGCTTGTTACAAAAGACAGTGCAAGAATTTATAACTTAACTTAGTCAAGCCCCCTTCCCGACTGTCTCCTCTCACATTGGTGGAGAGGTATACTTCACCAAATACTTCCCCAACTGGGAGAGCATGAAAAGAGAGAGGGGAGGGTCCCACCAAGGTGAGAAAACAGACAAAAGAAGATAAAAGTGATTGACAGCAGCAATGGAGGAGGAGGAAGGGAAGGGAAAGTTAACACCCCCAAATTGAGAAGTTTTCACTCATCCCATATAGTTCTAATGACTAGAATGTAATTATTTGGCTTGTTATGACTAACTGACCAAGGACTGAGTTTCAAAGAGAATTCTATTTCTTCTCAAACTTTTCCCAAAGAGAGGCTATGGTGAGAGGGTTGAATTAAGTGATAAGTGCTTGATTAGAAGGGATGAGAAGGAATTCAACAAGTGAATGGAAATGATGTTGAGACAAGATACTGTAAAAATGTAGCATATAAGTGGCTGAAATTGAAATTATGTCTGCAGGCGAAAACATGATGGCACATGTTGGCAGCTAAGCCATAGCTTAAAACAAAAAATCCAAAGCTTTCCTTTAAAGCTACATTTATCATTTATGTTTAATTACTTTTGAATTCCCTTTATAGATAAAGTACTTGATAGGAAGAATTCCTTTCATGTACAATTTAGCCTAGATGGTTGCCTAGGTCCCTTCCTATGCTCTAATTCTGTGATTCAATAATTGTAATCTTTCCTAGTTGCATGATTCATTTTTTGTGAAGGGCAATTGAAGGGAAAAAAAAGAAGGGAGAACATACTGGCAATGCATGAGAGGGAGAGATTAAGAGACAGAGTGGTTGAGACCTTCTATGTCTTTAGGATTCTACCTTGGCAGGAGGCTCCAGAACTAAAGGAAATGATTCTGTATTACAATATTTTATAAACTTCCCAATAAAGAGCAAAACTAGAATCTGGGATTTTCCCTTGACCAAGTCTGATTCATGAATAAGCATATTTAAATGCTGAAAAGGAGGCTGAATGAAGAACCTATCTTCAGCATTAGGTACCTCAGTGGAGTTCTCCACCCACATTGTATTCTGACCTTGAGGTTTATATTTGAGTGAGGAGCAAAATGGGGGCATTGACTAAAGTAAAGTCATGCTCCAAGGTGGCTGAAGAGGGGAGCCGAGTGGTTCCACCCAGAGAAAGGTGTGGTCCAACTAAGAAAAATAAGCTAGGTTTCCTGTTAAACCAATCGTTTCTATCAATCAACATACTTAGCTTTACTAACATACAGTTATTCGCATTTTGTCACCCTCATTAGAATGTGAGCTCCTTAACAGCAGGGGCTGGGTTGTCGACTGTATCTCTATTGCTTAATACAATAACTGACACGTAGTAACTGCTCAAAAGATGCTTCTTCACTTGATTTGAAATAGGAACCTTTCCTTCCACCTTCAAACATACTCAGATTCTTCATATCTGAAAAATCTTTTCCTCAAGTCATTAAATTTTTTCTCTCCTTTTTCTGCCAAATTCCTAAAATGTGGCATCAGTATTCTTCCACTTCTGCAAACACTAATATCTAGCTTTTTATCACCACTCAATAAAAAATTTTATCTTGAAGATTACCATTAGCCTTTGACATAGAACTTGTCCAAGGATTCGTTAATAGGTTGTGCTATCCATCAAACTTATCGTGCAGAGGCATTTTAATAACAAGTTAATCATATGGTTGGAGCATAAGCCCATAGTATACAAAAATCAATGGGTTCCAAATGACATTTTCAACAATCTTATATAGTTTTAGTTACATCAGCAGTATGAGTACAGTTTGAATATTACAAAAGACAAAGGGAAAAGTAAAGATTTACACACTAAAGAACCAATAGTAGAAGGAGAAGATCTACTGCCGGAAAAATAATAAACTGATCAGCCAACATTGGAGCTAAAGCTGATGTCTCAAGCTGGAATCTGCAAACGTACAGAGCAAGAACTAACTAGATAGTATCAGGGCTACAGTTGATGTCTCAGCTGAAGTAATAAGAGTAATAAAGCTGAGCCAGAAATTGTTCTAAACAGTAATAATACTAAAATTCTCTTAAGATACCTTCTCAAGAAATCCAATAGCCTTTTTTGAGGCTAAATTCTCCTTGTTTTCTCCAGCATTTCACATTGTTCACCACCCCCTCCTTGGTAATCTCTCCTACCTTAGATTCCAACCTCATCTTATTTCCCTCTTTCCTTCTCCTCTACTTCCTTCATTTGTCCTCTTTCTGCTCCTACAACATTAATTTGGTTATTTCCCAAATTTCTTTACCTTACTCTATTTATTTGCCTCTATATCTTTTCTTTTTGGTGAATTTATCCATTCTGATGGTTTCAATGACATTCCTATTCCTATTCCTATTTCTAGCTCTTTCTTAAACTCCAAATCAGAATTTGTATTTCCAGAAAAATGTGTCATGAGAAACTTAAATGCAATGTTACCCTTGCTACTCAATAGACTCATCTGTGACTCCAAGAAGCTGTATGTAGCAATATGCAGCAACCACACACTGGTAAAACATCTCAGAAGACAGGTCAAATCAGGTTGAGGGTAACCAATAGGCCTTAAACTTGTCAGTAAGTTAGGGGAATGTCTACCTCAAACACGTAAAAACTTTATCCAGAGGAATGACTGAATGAAAACAATTTGTTCTCATTCATCATGGTCATGGAGGTGGTTGAAGCAGGCACTGTGGAGCACTTAGAGCTTGGTCAGGCATCAAAGACACCAAGATCTTCCATCGAATCTCAGATCATCACCAATCATTATGACTTTTATTCTTGCCACTGGACTTCAAAGTCTCAGGAAGACAGAGTGAAGCTGATGACCTTGTGCTACTCTGTCTCACTTAAACCTAATTCCCTTGAGTCCCCCCTCTCACCACCCTTCCCTCCTGCCACCCCTTACCCCCCCACTGGCCAAGACATTGCTCCTTGATGTCATTAAGTTCTCCTAGAATATGCAGGACAAACAACAAGCTCCAGTGGCTCATTGTCACCTCCAGAATCAGATACAAGTTTGGCATTTGTTGTTTGTGAAAACAGATCCTCAAGACTGAAATAGTTTTAGAAAGAAATTTCTTAGATTGTTTGGTAGAAGAGAGCTAGCCAGTGGCTACCTCCCACCCCCATCCCCACCCCAGTTCTGGAAGGTTTATATCATATGGGATTTAGACAAGGGTTCCCATACATAAACTACACCATACACAGTTAAGTAATGTTGCCAAGAAGGCAATTTGAAAGCAAGGTTAGTTGAGATAGCTATGAGTAATTGTAAATGTTTGATAAAATTTGGGTGAAGTCAAAACACAAGCTTGAGAGGCCCCCATCACAAGTCCTGGACGTGGTAATCTAAAACAAAAATGCTTTGGGTAGATCCAGGAACTGAGGGAACCCAAAATACTTTGTTGCCATCTCCTAGACAGTAACTGGGATCAGGCGATATTCTGGGTGCAGACAACCTTTAATCACATAGGGTTAGATTTAAACAGTATAGTAATTTTTCCTGAATGATAAAATAAATCATTTTTCCTATACATTCAAAGCCCTTCACAACCCAGTTCCCCTTATCTTATTCTGTATTCTTAGATCTAGTGACACTGGCCTTGATTGAACAAGACACGTTATCTTCAGACTTCAATTATTTTCCATGGTATCTCATGCCTAGAAAGTTCTCCCTCCTCATCCATTGACCTGCTGGTTTACCTGATTTCCTTTAAGTGCCAACTAAAATCCCATCTTCTACAAGAAGTCTTTCCCAACCCCTCCTCTTTCTAGTGCCTTCTCTCTGTAATTAATTCTTATTTATCCTGTATATAGCTAGCTTGTATATGTTAGTTTGCCTGTTGTCTCCTTCATTAGATTCTGAGTTCCTTGAGGACAGGCACTGTCTTTTGCCTGTTTCAGTACCTCCAGCGCTTAGTACAATTCCTGGTATATACTAAGCATTGAATAAATGGTTATTGGCTGACTGATGTTCAAAATTTTCCTTTAAAACTGTTACAATTGGGGCAGCTAGGTGGCTCAGTGAATAGAGCAGTGGCCCTGAAGTCAGGAGGACCTGAGTTCAAGTATGACCTTAGACATAACTTCACACACTTACCAGCTGTGTGACCTTGGGCAAGTCACTTAACCCCAATTGCCTTGCCTTCCACCCTCCAAAAAAACAACAACAAAAAACCTGTTACATTAAAAAGATAAGCATTAATGATTCCATTTTGCCTTTATCCATCATTTTGTGAAGCTAAGTTTTAGCTGCTTGTAAGTCATTTGATTTTGGAGAAGTCACAAGATTACTCCCCCCTCCCAAAGGTCACCCTCTTTAAGGAATGTCACAAAACTACCCCCTCTCCCTCTCACCTCAGTGTCTCCAGATACCCTCACCAATGAGAAACTAGATTCCTGTATCCCTTTGATCCTGTTTTTTTCCTGTTTTTTGCTTCCTCCAAATTGTGTGTTAAAGAGGACCCAAGCTTTGGGGTCCTTGGTTTACCAAGAGCCTTGGACCCCCATTGTTTTGCAACTGCATGCATTGCTAAATAAATCATTTGTCCAGATGAAACTCAGTTTCTTTTTTTTCCCACTGCAAATCCGATCTTTCTCTTTACTTCCTTTTTCCTATAAATGAGGAATTCACCCATTCACAACCCTCAGTGTCATTTTTACCTCTCAAGTGTAGTTTATTATCTAACGTACTATCACTACTACATTTTTGTAGTATCACTCGAGGACACATCCCACTTTTGATTCCTGCTGCTGCAATTTTATTACGTCTCAATTTGACTCTTGCAAGAGCTTCCTAACTAGTTTTTTTGCTTTTACTCTCATTCCCTTTCCGATCCATATTTCACGTCACTGACAAATTAAACTTCTTTATGCAGTTGATTTGACCATGTCATTCCTCTACTGAAAACTTTTCAATAGTGTTTTTTTAAACTGTCTATAGAATAAAGTATGAACTCCTTAGCCCTTCACAATCTTTCTGCAACCTGCATTTTTGGACTGATCTCCTACTTTTCTACTCCTGGCACTTTGTAGCCAAAGGACAATCTGTCCTCTGCTCACATCCTATACTTTCTTATTCCTATACTTTTGCTCTTATGTTCCCTACATAATTTTTTTTTTTGCTTTTTGGAGGGCAATTGGGGTTAAGTGACTTGCCCAAGGTCACACAGCTAGTTTTTTTTGTTAAGTGTCTGAGGCCAGATTTTAACTCAGGTCCTCCTGACTCCAGGGTAGGTGCTCTATTCACTGCGCCACCTAGCCGCCCCTATGTTCCCTACATCTTTTCTCCTAATTTCCATTCTGTAAGATCTGAATAAAATCCCATCTCTTCCATGAAGTCTTTTCCTAATTTGTTAGAAATTACCTTTCTAGTCTTTCTGTCTAGTCTTTCTAGTCTTTCTGTTCTCTACTGCAGAACTTTCTCACTGGGCCTGGACACCACGAGACCTGAGTTAAAATCCAACCTCAGATGCTTCTTAGCTGTGTGACCCTGGACAAATGACTTCACTGCTATGTGCCTCAGTTTCCCAATTATAAAATGGGTATCACACCAGTACCTACCTCCCAGGGTTGTTGTAAGGATCAAATGAGATAATATTTATAAAGTATTTAGCATAGTGCCCAGAACATAGTAGGATCTTGATAAACACTTGTTCCTTTCCTTTCTTCTCCACCTTACTCATATAAACTTCAGTTTTATATTTTAGTTGATTTATCTTTATTTATCTCTTTATTATCTCCTTATTTGATTGTTTGGACAAGGTATTTCATCTTCTTTATTTTTCTATTTTCCCTAATAAAATATTTACCAAATAACAGTACTTAGTAAATGTTTATTAAATTTTTTTGCTGAATGTTAGATCCAAAAACACATGTGAATCTAGCTGGTCCATTAGGCATGTTATGATAAAATTTTATCTCATATTCTAAGATTTAGTTTTGGGAAGGAAAGAAGGAAGGAAGAGAGCACAGGTGCTAAGACTAAAGCTAAGAAGAAACCCCAACTCAGATTCACTTGCTCAGCTCACAATGCCACTAGCAGTTTGGGTCTCCTGACATGGGCCTATTACTATAATCAGGACTGTAGGCATAGCCATGTGTGGTTGGTTATCTTAGCCCAGGAGCCCCCAGTAGCGTTCTTCCTTTTGATCAACCATAGCTGCAGTTCTTTGAGCAAAAGCATTTACTCAAATGGCATGATAAGAATAGCAGCTGTAAAGTATTTCCCTCAACACCAAGAGTATAGTCTCTCAAAAATACACTCAGAGTTTAGGAGAGTGGGGGTAAAGAGTGGGAACAAATTTAAAGTACAACAGTAGGAAGGTATCTCACAACTTTGGAACCTTAATTTCCTTTCTCTCCAGAGGGGCCTCAAGAAGTTCACTAGATGTTGCTTCACTCTTCAACTAGGTTGGTTTTGTCCTGTCACTATTCCTAGGGTATAGCATTGCTCTTCAATGGACAGTTACCATTATTATTTTTTCTACTTTTATCAAATGGCTAGGTCAGGGGCTACTGCACTCTGTTCGGCTGGAGTGTTAACCTGTTCTTTTCATCTGGAAGTCCTTCTGTTGAAGCTAATCCTTAGCTTAAGGCTTTCAGAAGCTTCTTTCTTTTGACTTCAGAGAGTGAGCTCTGGGTTTGTTTGTCACCTCTAGGTAGGAGATGAGGGAGGATTTGTCTTTCCTTTCAAAGGAAAAATTCTTCCTACTTCAAAAGTCCCTTCTCTTTCCTTTTTCCTTTTTTCTTTTTTTGCTTTTTGGAAGGCAATTGGGGTTAAGTGACTTGTCCAAGGTCATATAGCTAGTTTTTGTGTCAAGTGTCTGAGGCTGGATTTGAACTCAGGTCCTCCTGACTCTAGGGCAGGTGCTCTATTCACTGTGCCACCTAACCACCCCCCTTCTCTTTTCTTGATACTTGTCTTAGAGTGATTACTTTGATGCAGTTATTTTTACCTTCAATATCTTGTATCCTTTGGGAATCTTATGTAGATAAGTGACTTGTGACGACGGTGGGAGAATAGTCTATGCCTTCACCATTCCTTGTCTTGCTGGCTTCTTTGTAGGCAATTAAGGTATTCAAGCTTCCGATCCTTCTGGGATGGAAAATGTCTATTTTGCTTCTAATAGCTTTTCTCTTTCTTGTATCTTTCCTTTAGCTTCTGCAAACCTTCGGCTGTTGCATTCTTCACTGGTGCATTCCTTTACAAAGTCATTTATTTTACTTATTTAAAATCTTTTTTGTTTTGCTTTATATTTTGGTTTGAGTGAATTTTGAAAGGTGGGCTGTAGAAAGATGGCGGAAAGTCAAGACTGAATTGGGATGAAGCCACACGATGTTAGTAGGTTCACCAATTACTCCATGTCACACTTACTACGTACCAGGCACTGCACTAAGTGTTGAGGATACAAAAGAAGGCAAAAACCAAAAACAACCCCAACCCTACTCTCAAGGAGTTCACAGTCTATGGGGAAGACAACATGCAAGCAAAATGTATGCAAAGTAAATTGGGGATATTCTCAGGACCAAGGTACTAAAGATTCTCACAGAAGCTGAGACTTGGGGGCAGGTAAGGTGGCACAGTGAATAGAGCACTGGCCCTGGAGTCAAGAGGACCTGAGTTCAAATCCAGCTTCAGACACTTACCAGCTGTGTGACCTTGGGCAAGTCACTTAACCCCTGCCTTCCCCCTTTCAGAAAAACCAAAAAAAAAAAAAAGAAGAAGCTGAGACTTTAAGTAAGCTAATGTAAGGAAAGACTCCAAGTGTAAAAAGTCCCGACTGTGGTGAGGGCTGTCCTTGTACTACTCAAGGGAAGCAGAATAGAAATCTCTAGTCTCCTCCCTCCACCCTTCTCCAAGGGATACTTTAATTCCTGCCAGAGGGCCAGAGAGGGGATACCAGGATAGAATTATATCTATCTAGTCCCTTGAACATTGTTAGTTTAGGTTATACAATCAGGTTCTGTTTAACTTTTGACACTTTGTCATTATTATTGGGTGAACAAGTGAGTCCAAGCTCTATATCCATGGCTTGGCCCCTTTTCCCATCAAATACTAACTCCACAATGAACACACATAGCAAATAGCAAAGAAATCCATTTTTCAAAATTATAACAAAACAGACATCAGAGAAAGTATGACCATAGGAGGAGATATATTCATATATATGTATGTGTGTATATGTATCTGACATATATACATATATGTGCATATGCATGTATGTATGCATACATACATAGTATTGTATCTACATATATGTATTTCTAGATATATATGTGTGTGTGGTTATATCTATATCTCTATATCTACATATTTATGTCTGTATCTCAAACCAGAACCGGACTCTAAGCTGGGGATGGCTGGAGACAAAACAGAACAGGCTAGAGACAGGAGAGTCAGGACCCAAACAGAAGTTTAATTCATTTCAGAGTGAGGAAAGCAGCAACTATAGGTAGAAACTCGGCCCCTCCCCAAGAAGGTGAGCTTAAAGCTGCTAAAGCTGGGGTCACTTATATACATGAAAGGGGTTGACCCACAACACAATCATTCTTAGATCTTTAGATAGTTCTCATGGTTAGCATTTCTTGGGATAATACAGGTGTTCTTGGGTCCCACTTGTCTCAAGTCTGGGGGGTCATGGGCACCCTGTGGGGCACAGAACCAGAGTTCTGTGACAAGACCTGGAGTGTAGTACCTATCAGTGACCAAGAACAGGGATTGTGAACATGTAATGGACTGTCCTGGGAAATAAGAGAAGCTTAATTCCTTAGTGAACACCTGGTGCTGGTCCAAGCACTATACTTTATCAGAGAGTGAGATCATTCCAGAGAATAAAGGATTATTGTTATGCCAAACTCATGGCACAGCCTTCTTGATGGGCCTTGGCTCTGGAAAACAGGTTATCTCTAAAATATTTTGGCATATATCAAACAATAAAGAGTGAGAGTGAGATAATTCAGTTCAACTGAGAGAGTATCCTAGATCTCACCCAAGTGGAGACGCTGGCAATGTCTAGTATAGTAAGCTGGAGAGAGGCATGTGATAAAGACTGCTAGCTCCTCTCTTGTCTTCCCAAAGATTTTACCTTCAGCAACTTGAAGTAGAATCAGTCTCTTCTATCTTACCTCTCGAAATTGGAAAGCTAAGGGTAGACAGTAGAAATGTGTAAGAAACTGTAAAAGTAGGAAGGGACAAAGATGTGAAAGACTTTAAAAACCAAACAGATTTTTTACTTGCTCCTAGAAGTAATAGGGAATCACTAGAGTTTTTTAAATATGGGAGTGATATGGTAATATCTGAGCTTTAGGAAGATCAATTTGATAGTTGAGTGTAAAATGGATTGAAATAGGAATATACTTGAGGCAGAGAGGTCCAACCAGCAAGCTATTGCAGCAGTCTAAGCTTGAGGTGATGAGGACATACAAGAGATATATGAGATAAGAAATGACAGGACTAGATAACGGATTGGATATGGGAGGTAAAAGAGAGTGATGTGTTTAGGATGCCTCCTAGCTTTCAATCATGAGTGATTAGGAGGATGGTGATATTTTCCACTGTAACAAAGAAGTTAAGAAGAGGGAAGTTTTTAAGTTCTCCTGATGCAGGAATTCTATTTGGTCAGTCTACCTAGCCATAGTTAGGCTTTGGAGAACAGATTCACATTAAATTCACAAAACATTGATTAATAAATGAGAATACTAAATTATTCATTTGAAATGAGAAAAGTAACTGCAAAGCAGACTAGATCATTTGAGGGGAGATTGGAGTAGAAAGTGAATTAATTCATTCTCTTCCCGACTGGAAAGGCTACTTTAAAAAAGTTAATTAATATCAGAAAAGTATTGGAAGATCATGATGGATGGGGGGATCTGTCCTGCATCAGTATTAGGGCTTGTGTCAGCATTTCATCAAATAGTAATTCTCAAAGAATTTGGGCCTGGGAAGACCTTAGAGGTCATTTAATCCAACCTTCTCATTTTACAAATGAGGAAAGTAAGACCCAGAGACATTTTATAATTTACTCAAGGTCACACAGATAATAAGTAGCAGTAAGGATTTGAATCAGCATCTTCCAATTCCAAATCCAGAGCTCTGAGATATCATGTTTATTCCACAGTCTTAAATTTGTCTAAGTTTTTCTTTTTTCACACTTGTGAGGGAAAAGGTTGCTCTGAGGCATATTCATGTGAAGTCACTGAATCTTATTCTAGCAGAAAGAAACCTGCTATCCAGATTAATTTATCAACTTCTTAACTGGTTTCCTTACCTCTAATTCATCCTTTACAAAGCTGCCAGATAATCTTCCTAAGGCACAGGTCTGACTGTATCATTCCCTCACTTGGAAATCTTTAGTGCAGTGGTTCTCAACCTTCCTAATGCCTCGACCCTTTAATACTTGTATGTGGGCGTATCTGCATGTGGGGGGACCTGCCTGGAGACAGATAGGGCAGTGGTGTCTCCATTCCTAAGACCATTGGAAATATGTCACAACCCACAGGTTGAGAACCACTGCTTTAGTGGTTCCCTAATGCCCATAGGATAAAAATATCATTTCTTTAGGCTTGCCTCCCACTCTTTTGCTCTGGTCTGCCTTTCTAGACTTTTGGATTATTCTCTTTTATGAACTTGACATTTTAGCCACACTGAAAAGAATACTAGATTTCAAATCAGAAGTCCTGGATTCAGATCTTGGTTGTTACTACCTATGTGACTTTGGGTAAATCGCTTAATTAATCTGAGTCTCAGTTTCCTCCACTGTAAAATGAGAAATTTGACTAGATTCCTCAAAGGATCCTTTCATCTCTCAATTTATGATGCTATGATCTTCTACCTCCTAACATTCTCATGAGATGGCCCTTAACCTTTAAAAATCTTATCTCAACCTTTAAAAATCTTTGTCTTCCTTCACTGCTTAGATCAAGGTACCACATATTCTGTAAAATCTTTCCTGATCAGAGGAGTCATCTCTCCCTAAAATTTAAGAAGGGTATTTTGAATTTCTCCTTTACAGTGTGCATAATTTATCTTGTTTTATAACTGATCTGTAGACATGCTGCACCTAACCCACTATTAGAATTCCTTTCTTAAAGGAAAGGATCATGCACACAATAGGTATATCTTTATGGAAGGAGGGAGGGAGGGAAATTTGAGGGAGAGAAAAGAAAGAAGGAAGGAAAGAAAGAAGGAAGGAAGCAGGGAAAGAAGGAAACAAAGAGGGAGGGATGGAGGAGAGAATAGGAGAGAAGAAGGGAAGGAGAAAGTAAGAGAGGAAGTGCTGCACATGCTCTGGAGATATTCTTCCAATCTCCACTTGTACTGACAGACTAGATTTCCAGAGCACAGCTGCACAATTAGTCAAGTTGTCAAAAGTTTGGGACGAGGAACAGCTGCCAGTTCAACTGGAAATATCAAAACACCCAAGCTGTAGAGCTCGGTTCAGATGGAAAGTCATGGAAAACAAATTTGACCAGATAAATACAGGCCTATTATCATTATTATTAACTGTGCATGTTTATGGGGCCCAGAAGGACTGGTGAGATATTTTTCTAATACAATAGCACACAAATTCAAATCATCAGGCTTCACCCATAACTATCAATTGATATCAATTAGTCAGAAATATTTAATTAGCTTTAGAAAGTGGTATTTAATACAGTGGCTTAGTTGGTGAAAACATCCCTTCCAAGGGCTCTGACACTCTCCCAGCAGATCTAGAGTCCAGGAAAAAGTGGGCTCAGTCTTAGAAAGTATATGTGTTGTGGTTTCATGGTGTGTTGTGGCAGAACCGTCTGAAAGAACTCAGAGTCAGACCATCTTCAAGACAGGTTAGGTTCTAAGAGGAAAAAGCAGCTTCAGAGAAAGCAAGATGGATTTTCATAGCGTAAAGGTATAATTACAAAACAGAAATTATGAATATTAAAAAGACAGGAGGAGTTTGTTAAGGGATTAGGTAATAGGGGAGGGGTGCCAGCCAGAGTAGAACTGCGATTACCCACAATGCACACAGAAAAACCCATTGGGGGGGCATATATGCATGATAATCATATTATAATAAGCCTCTCTACATCATAAGTTCACTTAAAAGACAGCTTTTTGCTATTACTGTGCATATGCCTACTTAGATCCCATCTATTATTTAGGGGTTTACAATCTGGTTAAGCATCCTGATGGTACTGCTTACTAATTAGCTGAGTAATTTGGCCCTGTCTGAGATTAGATGGATGTGTTTATGGTTGAGTGCATGGACACACCTGCTGTTTCTGTGGGAAATATGAGGACTGGGTCTGGGGGCAGTGGCTAGGATCCCGTCTCATTGGACACGCCTTCTATTTTGTGAGAAATATGAATTCATAGACACACCTGTTGTTCTAGTGAACAATGAGGCATATATGAAGAAGTTAGTATACTGAGTCGGGGGGAGGGCAGAAGGAGCAGCTGGGTAGGGATATGGGTCTGGTGTTCACTGGGGCCTATAAGGAAGTTAGAATATTGGGGCCAGAGGCAGCTTTATTAGGATTCCATCATATTGGCAAAGCAGTAACTCCTGATCTCTGAACCTCATTTATCCCTTTCATGGAGTACCTGTGGAGTTCCCTTTAGGGAAGGGGAGGCCACTAGGCAAAATAATGGTCTGAGTAACCCCCATATTTTAACCTTGCTCAATCTGTGGGGCCTGTACTCAGCCAGACTCCCTGAGAGGGTGAAGTCATGCCCAGACTAATCCCATCTCCTGTTGGCTAATCCTATAACCTGAGAACTGATCTCATCTCCCAATGATGCTGTAATAGGAAGGAGTTGAAATGACACTTGTCCCACCTCATCATTAAAGTTATCTTAGGTACAGTTTACAATTGTAAATTGTTCTGCTACTGTCTATAAAAGCAGTCTGGAGCTTGGATTTGGCAGCTGGCCCCACTCCAACTGCTTAATGCTTAGGGGTGGCGATAAACTCCTTTTTGTCTTCTTTCCAGTTATTGCTGCACAGTCATTTTCAGCCATGTCTAATTCTCTTTCACTCCATTTGGGGTTTTCTTGGCAAAGATACCAGAGTGATTTGCCATTTCCTTCTCCAGATCATTTTACAGATGTGGAGACTGAGGTAAATAGGGTTAAGTGACTTGCCCAGGGTCACATAGCTTGTAAGAGTCTGAGGCCGTATCTGAACTCAGGAAGAATTTTTCTGGCTCCAGGTCCAGTAATTCACCCACTGCACCACCTAGCTGCTTTAACTAAGTTTGCCTTTAGTTGACCAGGGTGAGGCCCAAACAAGGATTTTTTTTTTAACAATTTTGGCAACCTAGATGGAACCTTTTGCATGGCTATCACTGGGTAAGCCCACCACCCAACACTACAGCTGGCGTTCATTTGGAATGCATTATCTCAGTTTTTAGTCAACAGTAAAGTGATCAGATAATTAAATTCCATAAACTCAGGAAGAATAAGGAAAGATGGGCCCCAAGCTCAGATCTGACTCTGTGTCTTGTCTACAAAGATAAAGAAAGTGGCTCTTCAGAAAGAAGGCCATGATGAGTAGCTGGTCTTGCCTGACACTGGGTCACCAAGGGACAGAAAGGTAATTAAAACTTGTGTATTAGGATAGAGTAAGCTTTCTGATGACTGATTCTAATTAGTCAAGTTGTCAAAAGCTTGGAAAAGCTGCCACTTCAACTGGGAATATCAAAAAACCCAAGCTATAGAGCTAAGTTCAGACTGGAAAGTCATGGAAAACAAATTTGGCTAGACAAATATGGGACTCTGCTTATTAAGAAATGTGCATGTCAAAGTAAATAAAAGACCATGGTACGCTTAAGAAATCACCTTTGTAGGGAATAATTGGAGAAGAAGGAAGGAAAGATTTTAGTGGGGCCTCAGGAAGGGGCAACCCAGGTAATGAGATAGGCCCAAGGGGGCCTTTCCCTTCAGAAGTTCTCTTGTGTACACCAAACCTAGGTAAAAACTTTGGAGAACTTAAGAGAGGATGTCAGGAGCCCCATGGCAAGACCACCCCACTCTTTTCACACCTCTCTTTTTAATATTAGGAGATACCTTTGATTTCCAGAGTTAAGGCCTGAGCTTGTGCCCTGAGCTTGGCATAACAACAATCCTTTGCACTCAACCTCTGGATGAACTCTGCTACAGCTAAATCCCAGAACCAGTTCACACCAACCCTGGTCCCTGAGTTTGGACAAGCACCTGCTGGAACCATGTTTTGGTCATGAAGATCTGCTATGAATCCAACTTGTCTCATTGTTGCTGTTACCTCCTCCTTGTCGTGGCTACAGCTCACTTCACATTTCTTTGTCTAGCCACTGGTATATATATATTAAGGCTTGATCTTGCTATAGCTTATAGAGAAGACTCCAGCAACACATGTCTAGCTTTCCTCCTCCAATGGAATAAAGAAAGCTTTTTGCTTATAATCACTGTTAGCTCTTTGGCTTTATTTATTTTATTTTTCAGAATCACCAGCTGGAGGTATTACTTCTGTGAGCTCTTTGGTATTTTTGGAGTTAACAGTGGTTGTATAAACTCTGTGACACTTTGGTCACTTATCTTCAGGGTTTGACAGCAGACATTTCTATCACCTTTAAAAAGAAAACTACAGGGAGGCAGCACAAAAGGGGAGCTAAGAAGGGTGGAAAGTCTAAGAAAGCCTCAAAACAGCTGTCCAGCTGTTGGTAATAACACCGACTTCACTAAACTTTCAGTGGGAAATAAGGAGGGAAAACTGAGATTCTTTCTCTCTACTTTTACAACCCTGGTCAGATTGTGGATTATAAAGATAAGTGCAATCTCTCTTCCCTTCCTGGGGTTCAAGCACGGTATTCAATAGAAGTTATTTCAAACTATTAGAACCCAGAGTTAGTCTAGAGCAGTGGTTCTTAATCTTCCTAATGCTGCGACCCTTTAATACTCTTATGTGGGTGTATCTGCATGTGGGTGGACCTGCCTGGAGACAGATAAAGGAGCGGGGTCTCGATTCCTAAGACCATCGGAAATATGTGTTTTTTGATAGTGTTAGGCAACCCCTGTGAAAGGGTCGTTCGACTCCCAAAGGGGTTTCGACCCACAGTTTGAGAACCACTGGTCTAGAGTCATTTATCTGAATTTAATTGTTTAGGTAAAGTAGTAACTAAGCCACCTAAATTGAAATGAATTATGTGTGTAACGCCAAAAGTAAGAAGCAGTATGGTATAGAGAAATCTGTACGAGAGAGATTCAGTGGAATGCTAGACTAAAATATGAATGAGAAATAAGGTGATGTGGACTTAGGAAGGCTGTGAAAGTAAAGAGAATTAAGGAATCAAGAGAGTAAAATGAATGTTTAGTTTAACTTAGAAGTAGGTAGGGGCCGAAATTAAAACAGGTAAACTTCTTCTGGCCACAGAGAGGTTTTTAGTGACTCACTTTTAGTGACATAATTATAACCTTAATAATTAATGATTAAACTATTTCTCAAAAACACTTTTTAAAAAAAATTGGGACGTAATCTAGAAACTGCAATCAGCAAACATTTATGAAGTTATCTTCAGTAAAAGACTTGCCAGAAGCAGTAATTTCTTTAGAAATCTGAAAACTAACCTTAGTATCCGCCTCATTTTCTGAGTTTATTTTCTTGAAAAACCATTGTTCCCACTGAGATTTTTCATCAGTTCACATGCTTGAATATTTTTCATTGGTGTCCAATTTCACTCAAGTCAGGATGTTTTGACTTGAAAAGGCGATAAAAATTGTATTCCTTCAGAATGGCTATTACTTCTCAGCAAACTAGCCACAATTTTGTCTCTCATGTAAGTAAACAAGTATCTCTATTTGTCCACTCCAAATTAAACACTCTATGTTCTGATTCTATCAGCCATTTTATGAAGTTACCCCAAAATCTTTAATGTTAGGACCAAAAACATCTCCACAGCAATTACTCACATACAAAGAAATATTGAACTGAAGGAGGAAACGCCAGAAATCCATGTAACTTGGAGGGTGGTCATGCAATGAGGGAGGGGAAGAAGCCCTTGACTTGTTACTGCTCATTGAATAGTGGGCATCAGCTGTGTTGGCGTGTGGCTCCATTTACTTTATCCCTGTTCAATGCCAGTAAAGACGGATAACACAGAGAAAAGATGCAACTCTTGCTCCTTTTGAACTAGAGATATACTGATGATGGTCGTTTGCCTTGGGTCATGTGACAAACAGGAGCGAGTACAAAGTGGTAACTCACCCACCAAGTTACAAGATGGGCAGAAAGGTGACTAGTGGAAGGTGGGTTAAGCAGGGTACAGATGAAATATTTGCTACATCTTTACTTTTTACAATCTCTACATTTTTCAAGGGTGGCCCAAAATCCTTTGGTGGGCTGAAGGGGCAAGGTAAGCCCCTTTGTAAGGAATAAGATTATACAAACCAAGGCCCTAACTCAATAAGACCTTTCTATACCCTGAGTTGTTTTGGAACAGAGAATCCTGGGAACACGAGGGTTGCGCATCTCCTGGGACCCTGGCCAGGACCTTGAGAAGAGATATGGTTAACTGCCCAACTCCTGGAACTAGCCATTCCAAGGAAACATTGTTCTCGGGGCAGGGGGGAGATGGGGGGAAGGGAGGGGAGCCTTGGAGGGATTGGCCTCCCTCCCTGGCCTCACAGAAGATGATGCTTGCTAAAAAACACCTGGCAGCATGCCTTCTTTGTTCTCAGCACTACTTAAACCATAAGATTCAGACCCCAAATTGGAATCTCACCCATGGAGGAGACGTCCTGCCTGAGACCCTTCTGAGCAGAACCTTGATGGCTGTACCCAGGATTCCCCAGCTTGTGTGGTCAGGTGTTGGTGCTTCTCCACATTGGTGATGACTGTAAATATGTATAGATAGATATATTCCACTAAGCAGTTGGAGTCCTGCCTGTCCGGAGCGGGACCCTGACGGGTGGTCAGGTGTTGGTGCTTCCCCGCATCGGTGATGATCATGGATATGTGTGTATATATATAAATCATAGTTGCTCTTATTTTACTATTCCTAAGCCTTTACTCTGCTGTCTCTGGCTTCCTTCCCACTTGCCTGTATTCTAAATAAACTCTTGGATCTTTTGAAGTGCTGAGTGTTCCATTCACAGGAATCCTGAACCTCCTTAATCAGACATGGGCCAAAATCGCCCCTCAGCTGTGTGTTGGGCAGGCCTGGTTTAAATAATAGGTTTGAGTTTGAAAAAAGCTTTGAGCAAGTGCTGATACCACTAGGATAAGAAGGATTAAGTCTTTAGAGAAATGCCTGCTAGCGATTTTAGATAGATAGTGCTCTGAAAGACCATTCTAGGGGCATACCCTCCAATCTTTAGGACTTCATGAACTCCAAGGAAGGGGTATGGGAATGTAAGCATGCCCCATGAAGCCCTTCCCTATTTTCCTAGGGCTTCCCAGGGTTGAGGGGCTGCCTATTTGACAAGTACTGAATGTCTTCTTCAGTACCTCCCTTTCCCAATCAAAGATCACAAAAGAAAACTCATGGGACTTTGAATAGGTCCCAGGACCCTTTCTCTTTATCCCATCTGATAAGCCACTTAGTAGGAGCTTAAGGTGAGTCCTTTCCTTCTTCTGCCCTCATAAAATATCCAAATGGGTTAGGTAAAGAACACAAGAGGAATTGACTTGGCTCATTGGGAGATTTTCAAGAAAAGAAAAAAAGTTGTGCTAGGTGGGAGTGCTATGACAAAATTTTTTAACATAAAAAAATTTTTTTTTTAACATGAGTCAACTGAAAGCAGTGGGCAGCTAGGTGGTGCATTGGATAGAGTGCCAGATCTGGAGTCAGGAACACTCATTTTCCTGAGTTCAAATCTGGCTTCAGATACTTACTAGCTATGTGACCCCAGGCAAGTCACTTAACTCTTTTTGCCTCAGTTTCCTCATCTATAAAATGGGCTGAAGAAGGAACCGGCAGACCAATTCAGTATCTTTGCCAAGAAAACCTTACTTAAATGGAGTTACAAAGAGTTGGCCACTACTGAAAAGGACCAAGCAACAAAACAATTGAAAGCAGTGGGTTTTGAAAATTGAGGTTAATGGCCCTTGGGAGAATGGAGATTTGAATATTATCTTTTTTATTTTTTAAAGCATTCTAGGTAGATGTTTTCTTTTTAACCGTAAAACACATACAGTGTGAACTTGTGATGACTTCTTGAAAAACTTCATTTATGTAGAATCATTTCTAGAAAATTAGCATTTTAATGAGACTATGCACGTATTCAGAAATATAAGCAAATTTCACAACTACAGACAGATGGACACACAGAACTATTTTTTAAATTTTCCATTCTGGAATAAAAATATATCTTTACTATATAACTACACCCATCATTTAATCTTTTTTTTCCCCAAAATCTTCATATTTAGTGAAATTTTTAATTAATTATTTTTTGAAAATCTGTCTAATAGTGCCACCAACTGGCGATAAATATTTCTGAAAGCTCAATGTTCTTAAGTGTCAAAAGGATTTTATTTTTAAGGTTACTAAAACATTGTAGAACCACAGCAATCTATTTTGACACAAAGCATTCCTTGAAAAAGCATCATTGGGGAAATGACTCCTTTTTAAAAGTTCTTTTTATTTACTTCATTAGATATTTCCCAAATTACATGTAAAAAAATTTTAATAACCATTTTTAAAAATTTTGAATTCTGAATTCTCCCTTCTTCTTGTCCCTCCCTCCTCCTTGAGAAAGCAAGCAATTTTGTTTTGCTTATACATGATAAATCATACAAAACATTTCCACATTAGTCATGTTTTAAAAGAAAACACAAATAAAATTAAAGAATAAAGATAGTAAAACGTATACTTCAATCCACATTTAAAGTTCATCAGTTTTCTCTTTTTTTCCGAAACCATCCAGCTTGTCCTCTCTTATGATACAAGAGTATTCCATCACAATGACCTAACACAACTTGGTCATTCCCTCAATTTCTAATTCTTTGCCACCATGAAAAGAGCTCCTATACATGTTTTTATACAAATAGATATTTTTCTTTTTGATTTGGGATACAAAATTTGTAGTAGTATTACTGGGTCAAAGGGCATGCAACAGTTTTATAGTCCTTTGGATGTAATTACAGATTTTTCTCCAGAATGGCTAGACTCCTTTATAACTCTATCAACAATGCATTAGTGTCCCAATTTTTCCACATTCCCTAAAGCATTTCTCATTTTCCTTTTCTCTTATGTTAGCCAACCTGACAAGAATGAAGTGGTATCTCAGAGTTGCTATAATTTGCATTCTCCTAATTAGTGATTTAGAGCATTTTTTCACGTGACTATTGACAGCTTTAATTTTGTCTTCTGAAACCTGCCTGCTCATATCCTTTGATCATTTATCAACTATCTTATTTTCATAAATTTGGCCCAGTTCCCTATATATTTGAGAAATGAGGCCTCTGTCCGAGAAACTTACTCCAAAAACTTTCCCCCAGTTTCCTGTGTTCCTTCTAATTTTACCTCTACTAGTTTTGTTAAAAAGCAAAAGCTTTTTAATTTCATGTATTCAAAATGATATATGTTACTTCCCACATTCCCCTCTATCTCTTGTTTGGTCATAAACTCTTCTTTTATCCATGGATCTGACAGGTACATTTTTCTACATTTCCCTAATTTCCTTTTGATGATATGGTGTGAATGTTGATCTATGACTAGTTTCTGCCAAACTGCTTTCTACCTTCCTGCCAATTTTTGTTGAGTTCTTACCCCAAAAGCTTGGATCTTGGTTTACCAAGCATTAAATTACCATAGTTATTTGCTACTGTGTAATTGCTTACCTAATCTATTCTATTGATTTATCATTCTCTTCTTAGCCAGTACCAGATTATCCTCACTGTAAATAAGACGACATTGTGATTTAGTTTCAGGAAAAATTTCAACCAAATCAAATCTGGATTTACAATCACCAATGGTAACATTCAAATCCCAATTTTTCTCCTATTAGGATAATTGTGGTAAATCAGAACTTAATGCAAAATACATTTGCTGTTTGACATTAAGATAATATGCCAGAAAAATGTATGGCTCAGGAAGACCTGAGTTAAAATCCAGTATCAGAAAATTTATTAACGAGGATGTGTGTGCGTACGTGACACATTTCTTACATATGTGCCCCATTACTAGTATGATCTAAGTTTAAACTTACCCCTCCCATGGATGATATACTTGTGGGAAGGAGTGAATCAGGTTCTTAGGAGAAGTTTTTGTATTAACTGTCTGAGGCAAGATTCAAACTTAGGTCTTTCTAATTCCGGGTCCATCATTTTATCTACCTAGATGTCACCTCATTGGTATGGAAAGAATACTCTATTGTTTATAATTTATTAATATTGTTTGATCCTAGCTTTATGTGGCTAGGAATTATCTAAATCAAAAGTTTACTGTAGAGGTCAAGCTGACTTCAGAGATGCTCCTGGAGAAGCGAGATGAATTGAGGGAATCCTTAAGATTCCACTAAGGTCTAGTCTGGGTTCCACCCAATGCTTGTATTTTGGGTTCTACAAATTTGAATATTTATGCCTACTGATACATCTCCATGGATCTTGCCTATAAGTGAAGGAAGGAAAGAAGGAAGAAAGAAAGGAAGGAAGGAAGGAAGAGAAAAAGGAAGGGAGGGAGGGAGGGAAGGCGGGAAGAAGGATTTGGTTGGTTGGTAGGTTGTTGTCCTTCATTCTCAAAGAGGTCCAAAATGACATCACTATACTAGAAATAGTGAAACAAATATCAAATAGGTTAATTAGGTGATCTTGGTTGGTTGGTGTTCTTCGTTCTGGAAGAGGACCCAAAATATCACTATGCTAGAGTCAAGTTTCAATGTGTCTGACTGTGGCTGATCAGACCAATATGAGCTCAGAATGCTCTATTACACGTCAGGCACAGATAGTCTTTGCAAACATTTGGGGTAGATAGCCTAATTTGCACATCCTGCATTTCCTTTGAGCTGCTTCAATTCTGCTTTGCTCATAGAGCACAGCATCTTCTTCGATGTGGGCATGCCATGCTGAGTGGTCCTAGGCCAGTGTCTCCCATGTAACATAATCAATTCCAAAGTTCTTAAGAGACCTTGAGTGTGTCTTTGTATGGCTTCCTCTGACCATCATGTGAACGTTTGCCCTGTGTGTTTTCCATAAAATAGTCTTTTTGGAAAGCATATGTTTTGATTTGAACAATGTGGCCAGCTCATTGTAGTTGTGCTCTCTGAAGCAGAGTCTAAATGCTTGGCAATTTAGTTCATGTAAGGACCTCAGTGTCTGACCTACCTTATCCTGCCAGGAAGTCTTCAGACTCTTGCTGAGAAAATTCAAATGGAAGTGATTCAGTTTCCTGGCATGGTACTTTTATACTGTTCAGGTTTCACAGACATACAACAATGGCACAAGGGTTCTGTAGACCTTCAGTTTGTTAGTTAGTCTAATAGCTCTTCTCTCCCAGACTTTCCTTCAGAGCCTCTCAAATATCAAGCTAGCTCTAGCATCAACCTCATTATCAATGTATGTATCCCTGGAAAGTACACTAAGGTAAGTAAAGTTATCCACAGCATTCAAAACTTCTCCATTTACTCTAAGTGATGGTTCCGTGTATGGATGGTGTGGTGCTGGCTGATGGAGCCAAAAACCTGTGTTTTCTTGGTGCTGTTAGGCCAAAATTAGCACAAAGAGGAGAGAATTAATCCATACTTTGTTGCATCTCAACTTCAGAGGCTGCATTGAGTGTTCAATCATCTGCAAACAGAAAATCATGCGCCCATACTCCCTCCACTTTGGTCTTGGCTTATAGCCTTTTCAAGTTGAAGAATTTACCGTCAGTGAGTAGCTGACCTTAATTCCATGTTCATCCTCTGTCATGGCCCACTTGAGTACCAGCCCCAAGTGTGAGCAAAGATGTGAGAGAGAATTAACCAGGAGGGTAGTTCGTAGGAAAGAACGCCTTTTAATGATTCTTTGAGCAAGATTTTGATACAGAAAGATGAAAGGATTCAAGTTTTACTATCATTGTCTTAAGCCTGTTAGATCCTGGAAGTAACAGAATTTGATAAGGAATATGTTATCTAGGTGTAATTGTCTTTAGTGTGTATATCCTGGAACCAACACAGAATGGATAATTTGATAAGGGACAAATCTTTTAGGTGCCTGAAGTCTGGGGGCAAAGGCTTTGATGTCAGGACCTCAAACAGAAGTCCTTTTAAGTGTAATCCCGGGGCGGGGGAGGGGGGGGGGTCCCCAGGGAGCCAGCCTTATGCAAGAAGTTGCTAGGCACATTACCAAAGGGTCCTAATTAGGGCACGCTCTCGAGATCTTTATCTGAGTCCTGGATCAGGCCTCTTTGGCTCCCCACAATCCTCATTGAAAGCATTTGACAACATGGCTGAAAATATCATTCTAAAAAGCATGAGAGCAAGCCACACAGCCTTGTTTCACTCCATTGGTGACTGGGAAAGCACAAGAGCCTTGTTCATTATCCAGAGGCCTGGCAAGCATGCTGTCATGAAACTGATATATAATGCTGATAAACTCTGGGCAACCAAATTTTGACATAATTTTCCATAAGCCCTCACAACTAACAGTATCAAAGGGAAGAAGGAACCCCAACACTGAGCTATGGTTTAAGATATCTAAGTAAATGTCCTTGGTCAATTGATCAATTGAGTGGCCTAGCAAAACAAAGTGATCAATAAAGGATACAGCTATGCTAGGTGGTTGTGTATAAAGCTGGGAATTCTGAAGATAAGGGCTATCTTTCTGTGACTAAAAGAAACTTCACAGATATTTTGGTCAAATTTCCTCATTCTATAGATGAGGATGATGAGGTGATGGGACCTGGACTCCCAAAAAGGAAAAGACCATGTCTCTGAAAGCAACTGAGTCCCTGAATTTTCCCATATGTTTCAGCAGCCCAGATCAATAGTGCCTCTGCCCAAGGCACATACCTCACCCCACCCCACCCACCTAGATCCCCAAATTGACTTTGCTGCTTCATTGAAGGCATTTGACAACAGGACTAAAAACATCATGCCAAAAAGCATGGGAGCAAGCACAGAGCCTTGTTTCACTCCATTGGTGATTGGAAAAGCATGAGAGCATCGTTCATTATCCAGCACCTGAGTGAGCATGCTGTCATGAAACTGATGTACAATGCTGATGAACTTTTCTGGGCAACCCAATTTTGACATAATTTTCCTTATGTCCTCATGACTGACAGTATCAAAAGCCTTGATCTGATCTACAAATGTTGTATACAAACGTCTGTTCTGCTCCTGGCATTTCTCCTGGAGTTGTAGGGTAGCAAACACCATATCAACTGCTCCTTGGCCCTTTCTGAAACCACACTGGCTCTCAGGTAGGTGACCATCTTCCAGTTGAAGGATCCGTCTATCAAGGAAGACTGGAAAGTATCTTGCCAGCAATGATGAGGAGAGAGAGCCCCCTGTGATTGTCATAGAACAATATATTTCCCTTACCTTTATAGAAACAGACACTTCCATAAGTGTCCTTGAACTCCTGGGGGATAACTTCCTCTTTCCATATAAGCCGGACATTTTCAGTCAGTTTGTATGTGAGCAATGGATCCCCTATCTTCTAAATCTCAGTTGGAATAGAATCAACACCAGGTGCTTTGCCACACAAAAAGAACCTAATGACATTCAAAACCTCTTCCTCAACTGAAACTTCAGCTAGGGAGGTATTGACTTCAACCTGAGGTAAATGGTCAGTGGCTTCAGCATTGATTGATGATGCTTTGTTGAGAACACCATGGAAGTGTTCAGTCCTTCTCTCTAGGATCGTGTCCTTATCACTAATCAACTTTGGAACTGATTGTGTGACATGGGAGACACTCCCATAGGACTGCTCATGTGGCATGCCCACATCAGCAAAGCTGCTGTGCTCTATGAGCAAAGCAGAACTGAAGTAGCTCAAAAGAAATGCAAGATGTACAGATTTAGAGGATCAACCTCAAATGTTCACGTGGACTATTTGTGCCCCATCTGTGGCAGAACATTTCAAGTTCATACTGGTCTGATCAGTCACAGCCAGACACATTGTAACTTGACTCTAGCATAGTGATATTTCTGGTCCTCTTCCAGAACAAAGGACACCAACCAACCAAGATCACCTAATTAACCTACTTGATATTTGTTTCACTATTGCACCTGGCCCACTCCACACTACTTATTACATTTCTTAATCCCTCCTAGATCCTTTCACTGTGCCTTTTGTATATAGGCATCAGCCTCATCCTCATTAGTTTGCAGGCTCACTAGGAACTTCACCTGCTTCTATTGGCTTTACAATAAACTTTGCCACTTGACTGGAAGATGGTTTGAGTATGTGAATTTGTTCTAGATGACTCTGCCTTATACCCTGACATTTCAGGGTTCCTAGTAACCCCAGACCTTGTCAAGGAGACAAGCCCCGAAAGATTAAATGACTTGCCCTAAATCCCACAGGTAGTAAATAGCAGTCATGCCCTTGGATCCCAAAGCCTAGGCTGTTTCTATCATTTCACATGCCTAATTTAGAAAATATCAGCATTTAAATGGCATCTCAAATGTAGCCAAACATACAGTTACTGTTATTTATTGATGCTAATATGCGTAGAGAAGAAAGTCAATAGGTTTTTTCAACTGAAGGCAGCTTGTCTTGATTTATTTCTAGTATTTGCTTTTTTAAAATTTTTGCAGGAGGGGAGGCAATAGAGTTTCTACCCAGTTTGGAAATTCTCCAATGATGCAGACCAGCAACTTACTAAAATTTATAATCTTGAGAATTTTCTGGAGTCACTAAGAGGCTGTGACTTGCCCATGATCACATAACTAGTAGGTTTTGCAAAATCAAGATGTGAACCCAGGTTTTCCTCTTTCCAAGTCCAATATTCTAGCCATTATTCTAAAACTCAGGGGAAGCATGAGGACTTTAGCTGTATTGTTAAGTATTCAACAGAACAACAACTTTTCTGTGACTATGGTCTCCATGATTTATTACACTCAATTTTGGGTTTTTACCAGAGTAAATCCAATCCTATGGGTGTATAGCAGTTTATTTAAGATATCCTTTTTATGGCTTGGACAAGATGGTGGCTAACATCCCCTCTAACTCTGATAGTGGGATCTGTACTTGGTTAAGGGATTCTGATAATATAATAGAACCACTGCTCTAGAACTACATACAGATGTATATTATGAGAATTTAAGTTTTGAGCATGTTCGGGAATAAGATCAAAAGTTTGGATTTTTGCACAAAAATTATATAAGATAGTACAGTGGTTCTCAACCTTCCTAATGCTGCAACCCTTTAATACTCATATGTGGGTGTATCTGCATGTAGGCAGACCCTCCTGGAGATGGATAGAAGAGCGTTCCTAAGACCACTGGAAATATGTGTTTTCCAAAGGTCTTAGGCGACCCTGTTCAAGTCCCAAAGGGGTTACAACCCACAGGTTGAGAACCACTGAGATAGTAGAAAAAGTAAAATTAATGTTACTTTATTAAAGCAGCTGTCTGATGATTTTAAAAAGCAGATGAATTCGTTTTGGATAGATCTTTACATTTTTTTTTTTTGCGCTTTTTTTTTGGAGGCAGGAAGGTAGGGCAATTGGGGTTAAGTAACTTGCCCAAGGTCACATGGCTAGTTTTGTGTTAAGTGTGTGAGGCCAGATTTGAACTCAGGTTCTCCTGACTCCAGGGTCGATGCTCTATTCACTGCGCCACCTAGTCACCCCCTAGATCTTTACATTTTAAGGATTCCTATCCCAAGAACAGGATTTAGGTTAGGATGAAAATAATAAATAGATAAACTGAAAATTCTTTGAAGTTTCAAAAATGTGTAATCAATTTTAAGTTATTGTACTAATTTATATTAAGTCAGAACTATCTGGGAACCTCTAGATCTGAACCAGAAAAACAGAATTCCCTTTTTGAATTGTATAGCTACATAAGGCATCTGGAATTCAAACAATGCTGTTTAAATGGATATTGGTCACTGGAATATAAGGAATTGATGTTAATTAGCCCTGGTGATAATGATTTTATTAATTTGTATGGTTCACGTGTAAGTTTTCCTAGTCATCTGGGTGACATGTAATCTCCCTTCCCAAAACTAGTCTATTATGTCACCTAAGAAGTTTAATCTGTACCTGACTTCATGTAATTGTGCAATTTTGTAACTGTGAAGAAGACTTCATTGTAATGTTTGAGCCTAGCCCTTGAGAGGCTAGAAAACTGAACTATTTGTGATATTGTGTGAGCCTAGCCTTGCATGGCTGGGAAACTGAACTATTTCTCTGTGCCTTTGTTGTCAAATCATGTTTCTGGGAGCCCCTGTCAGGCCTGCTTGTGAATACCCCTGCTCCTGAGTGAACATCTGAGCCAAGGGACCTGGAAAAGATGACATCAGATGCAGACAGCTTTCCCAAGAATCCAGACCAGGCCTGCACAGGAACTGCTACAGCTTTAGCTTATTGTTCTGTATTCTCATTGTGCTACCTTGATCCCCCTTGCAGCCTGCTCCTTTTGCTTGTATTTCAACTGACTTACATATCTGGGGATATCCAACTGTTTAACTATTATCCTTAGTGGCCCCTATTTCAGGAAGTGATTGGGAAAAACCTGATTTCACCTAGACAAGGATATTGGAAAAGCTAAGAAGAGATATTTTTTTTCATACCTTCTTTGGCCTTAGAACTTAATCTTAACAGATCTGTTCTTGACCAAAAGTGGAGAAATGATAATCTTTTAATATCATATTTCAGCTAAAGTCTGATTTAATCAAACAAACTGCTCTGATTAAAAATTCCTTTCCCTGTGTCTATAACTTCAAAGACAGAGGTGAGATTTCCCTTATCTTGGGACTTACTCCACATGAGAGCAAAACAGACATCCTGAGACTATAAAATGTAAATAGACCTTGCTCTGGTCATTGTCAATTTGCATTTACAATCAAGGAACTCTGTTTTTACTTATAGATGGTAACAAATGGAAGTCATCAAGTTTTGTGACAGTCATCCTGAACTGGGATGGTGTATCAGCAAGCACCCTAGCATACCTAGGGCAGCTACTAGCACAAGTTCTTAGATCTGCTTTTCTAAAGGAAAGCAACTCAAAATGGGTTAACAATCTCACTTTAATCAAACATATCATTTACCTAGTTCAGGGGGAAAAGTCAGCCCCCTGAACTTCAGAGAATACAAACAGAAGTTACAAACAAACAGAAAAACAGATCAGCAGATGGCTTCCAGCATCTGACCATTACATCAGTTACCTGTTCAGTTACCAGAGAGGGAAGCACCTCTGGGTTTTTCACAGCCGGGGGGCTCAACGGCTGCCCAGAGTCTCCTCTGGCCAAATCACACAACTCTTC
>CM053589.1:19571463-19614667 GCA_028646515.1 Pseudochirops corinnae
CAAGCCTGGCGCCACAGGCTCCACGTGACCACATTCAGCCTATTAGGGAACAGAATATATTTTCAACTATCCAAGGGTCCTCAGAGTCACGTAGCCACTTTAGCAAAGGGCCTAGGGGCAGGGAAGATCTTCAGATTCCCATAACAGATGGTTCTAAAAATGTATAAAGAGTCTTACGATTCCTCTGTTCATCAGTCAGGACTTTAGTCTTGCACTCCTTTGTAATCTAGCCTTAAGGGAATAATTAGGAATAAATAATGGAATTTTTATATTACTATCTGTCTCTTTAACCAAACCTTTTCTAGAGGTCAACGGTAGTGATCAAGAATCTCTTTTTAAAATTTTTTTTTCAATTTATTTATTTATTTTTGGTTTGCAACTTTCATCTCCACCAGATTTTGAATTACAAATTTTTTTCCCTGTCTCTTCCCTATGTTCCACCCCAAAATAGCAAGCCTATTGGATACCTTTTCCCCCAATCTGTTTTCACTTATATCCTTCCCCATCCCCTCCCTAACTTTCTAGTTGGGCAAGATGAATTTCTATATCCCATTGCCTATATATCTTATTTCCCAGTTGCCTGTAAAAAAATTTTTTTTAAACATTTGTTTTTAAAACTTTGAGTTCCAGATTTTTCCCCTCCCCTTGTGATTACCAATTTCAAAGGTATTAAAAATTTAACAGTCCTGAGAGCTGGCTCCAGCACACCCCTGCTGTGGGAAAACTGAATGTTGTAAGCTAATTCACTTCTGGCAGTTACTTGAGTTACTTCAACTGTTCTTGAAACAATTAGAAATTAGGCAACAAATTATTAAATTGTTCATACCTACAAAATGTTCATCACATAGAGATACCACTAATGGGATTAGACATGAATATACTGGCTCTGGAATCCATTAGATTGTAAACTTCTTGAGGGCAGGTGCTATCTTTTGCCTCTTTTTGTATTCCCAAAGTGTAACACATGATCTCTCACATAGTAGATTAACGTTATTGATTGGTGTGGTTTTAAATTGTGCTTCTGTTGCTTGCTACCTGTGTGACTTTGTGTAAATTGCTTAACCTCCCTGTGCCTCAGTTTCTTTATTTGTAAAATGAGGTGTTGGACTATTTGAATTCTAAGAGCCCTTCTAAGCTTTAGGACTTGAATCCTATGAGTTGATGAGCTTTGAAAGCTGTTGACAGCAAGACAGAAAAAGAAAAAAAAATTATAGTAACATTATTTGTGACAACAAAAAACTGGAAATGATGTGGTTAGGGGTGCTTGAGACCCCAAAATACCAACATGCTGGGTCCTGCCGAATGAATTTCGACTCAAATCTTCTCTCAGCCAAAGAAAAGCAAAGTTTATTGAAAGTTCACTATATGGGGTAAACTCTTAAGGAGCCTAGGTATCTGCATTGGGCAAGTGGGCCAGAGCAAGTCTGTGCTAGGTCTAAAGACTTGGGCACAGCCACAATTTAAGGCCCCTGGCCTCAGGCAAATACCTTACGTGGGAAGATTCAAGGAGAGCTCAAGGGGGCTCCCAGAGCCTGTACCTCAAAGATTCAAGGAGAGCAAGGGGGCTCCCAAAGCCTGCACCTCAAAGATTCAAGGAGAGAGCAAGGGGGCTCCCAAAGCCTGCACCTCATCAGAAACAAAGCATGTGCCCAGTGTTTGGAGAATGAATAAATTAAGTCTATGGTGTTAGGTGTGATGAGGTGCTTCTGTATCATTTTGGTGGATCTTTTGTACCCCAGTTTGTAAAAATCTCACTTGTGGTTGGGTAACGATGTATGTCACATAAGTTTGTAACAAGCCTGTGCCATTAAGCTGTAAAAGTCACACTTTCCTTCAGCCATGAAGGCATTCACTCTGCTTCTCCCCCTGCTCCCAGCCTCAAAGTCTTTTCCCAAAGTCTGCTAGATAGTTTCCCATGAATCAATCACTGCAGTATTCTTAGAGAAATATATAATGCCTTTGTTCTTACCGGCCAGCTGCACTTTAGCAACCTTGAGCAACTTTATCAAGGAGATAACGCCCTCCTGAGATGGTCTCTAATCAGTCTAGCTTCCAAACTTGGCATCTCCTGAAACAATCAAGCCTATACTCCCAAGTGCCATATTGGACCTATGTCATTCATCCTTGACCAAAAAGTTACCTAGTAACGTGTCAAGGCAAAAACCACCACCACCCCCCCCCCCCCATCAAAAATGCATGGCCCTTTAAGCACTTAACCACTCCCAGACTCCTCCCTAATCCCACCTTTTCTCACCTAGTCAGTATAAGGAGCCTCTGACTGACAGCTTTATGCCTTTAAAATGACACCTCTATCCCCCAGCACCTTGCAGGTCTTTTTCTATCTTCCCCCCCTGCCCGCTTTGCTGAAAAGCGTAACTCTGCCTTAAATCCCTTTCAGCTTGCAGCCCTTGCCTCAGTGAAACAATAAACTTTTATGACTCTACCAAAGGACAGCTGAGTCCAGTAAATTCTTTTTCTGACAATGAACCTAGAAAGGATTTCGTTAGAAATCCCACACCCCTTCCCCCTCTTCAAGGTGCATTATATAATGTATTCATGAACCTAATCTAATATCTCACCATTCCATAAAGGAATATGAAGAATTCAAAGACACATGCGCAAGTTTTGCAGAGCAAAAGAACAAGCGACACACAGATTGCAACAATGTAAATGGGGCCAGAAAGGAGAGGCAACAAAACTGCGGTTAAGTATTCGTGCCGTATTGTTGAAGTTTAAAGACGTATTTCTTCTTTCTGTTAGTAGAAGATAATCAAATTGAACTCGTTAGATGTTTGTTGGGAAATATCTGTTGTGTCCAAACAAAACATATCAATACGCTTACATAAGAAGCACTATCTAGGTGCTTTATTAGTATTATTGGTATTATAAATCTAGGTGAGGATTAGATTTGGGCAGGGGCAAAGGTGGAAATGGCACTCCAGCTACCAGGACCCTCCCGGCTAGTTGTTTTCTTTTCCAGTCTTCTCCGGGCTCAGCATACTGCAGCCCCTCCCTCCCCCTAAGGAGGGCGGCAACATCCGCGCAGACCGCCGAGGGAAAAAATGTGTAACAGTATGCGTCTTAGAGGAGGAGGGCGGGGAGGGAGGAAGATTCGCCTTCGGTATTTTCTGGCTGCCTCCGCTTGCCGTAGCTGCCTTGGCCCGCCTGGGTTTCAATACGCTACGCGTTGCAGTTTGACGAGGTTGAGTCCTGTCTGCCGCCAGCTGTTTTTTTTTTTTTTTAAGCCATGGCTGCCGCCGCTGCTTCTTCCTTTCCCTTTTTTCCTACGCCCCTTACCCCAGCCTGGTCCGAGTCTCTGTACTGCCTGAGCCCGGAGCACGTGCAGGAGCGGTTGCAAGACGACGCGGTGGAGACGGTCACCTCTGTCGAACAGGTGAGGCCGACGGGGCTGGGGGAAACCGAGGCCCGGAGGCTTCTGGGAGCGGCAGTCCGGTCCTCCATCGGTGACCGCGGTTGAAGCGCTTCTGGGGACTACCGTTCCCACAGTGCATCGCGGTGGCCCTGTGCTTGCCATATGCGGGGTGCGAGTTCCCAGTGCCTGGGGTCGGGTGGGCTGGGGGAGGGGGAAAGTTACCTGTACCCAGGTTAGAATGGGGTGGGGAGCAGGAAGACGACCTGGGGCTATTTGGAGTAGGAGGTGAGCCCTCCTTGATATCCCTAGGACGAGGACTAGGGGAGCCCCCGGAAAGGTCGAGGGTCAAACTGACCTCCCCCTCCCATACTTCCTTTTGCTGGGAGAAACTGGAGGCTTATCTCGGTCCTCGCTCCTGTCTTCCTCTCCTCCTCCCAGTTGTGCCATTTCGTATACTTCTGGCTTTCGGGCGCGGAGGAGACTGAGCAAATCAGAGTAATTCTCTTCTGGACCTTCGTGAATTCCTTAAATGGCCCACATGTGACTGACCATGGCCCTATCTATCGACCTGCGTTCGGTGACCGTGGTTTGGTGAATAACAGGGATGTAATTTCCCTCTTATTCGCCGAGATGGGACTGGAGGCTTTATACATGAGTTTTTGTTTCTCTGTGTTCCTCTTTCTCCAAGTTGGAAAGCTTCCCAAGTTGGTTATTACTAAAATTTTCACCATCTGGTCAAGAGGAAGAGCAGCTTGGTTGATTCACTTCGGTAGTGACAGAATAGCAGTAGGCTGCCTTCCAGAACAAGGCTTCTTAATACAACAAGGGAAACCCCCAGCGTGAAGCACGGAGGAATCAGCTTTGTCATTTAGGTCTGGGTTTGGAAGCCTGTATGAATGTAAAATTGCCCATTTGCAGGGACCTGAAGGCCTTGGTGGTCAGAGAGGAAAATCATTTAACTGAAGAATTAGAACACAGGTATTGGAGTGAGAGAAATAAAACCCTTCCCTTTTAGATTTCATTTGTGTGGGGTCCTTAGAGGGATGTGAAGATTAAATCTTCCAACAATGACAGTTTTTCCAATCTTTTCAAATTTCCCTAAGTGGGGGGTTGTTGGAATTGATAGTTCAATTACATCTATTCCTTAACGTTCAGACTGATGATAATCATTTAGATGCATGCTATGAGAAACAGATTACAGATGAAGGCAGGCCACAAATGTAGTGGCCAAAGACGTAGGACAGAAAGTCGTCTATAGAGAGTATCAACTGGGTAGTAATAGAGAAAGGGGGATCGGTATGTTAGAGAACAGAAAAGAGATAATTAGGGAGAAAAGATGACGGAAGTAATAGTTTTTGTTTTTCAATTGATAGGCGTTTTCTCTCCTACTCACCTCTCCCTGCCCTGGTGTGTGTGTGCGTGTGTGTGTGTGTGTGTGTGGTTATGCTGTGTGTGTGTGTGTGTGTGTGTGTGTGTGTGTGTGTAGTTATGCAAAACAAGTTCCCATCTAGGCCATATCCAAAACTGAGTATCTTCTTGTACCTATCTCACCCCCTTTCTGGAAAAAGAGAGTATTGTTCATCATCTGTCCTCTGGAATTGTGGTTAACAGAGGTGATGGTGATAAAGATTCATCTCATCTAATGCTCCCAGCAAGTGGAGTGTTTAAATTGATGAAAGGAATCAGAAAGATCTGACACTTTTTACTTTGTGACCCTGGGCAAACTATTTAACTTGTTAGTGGCCCAGATAACCTTGTAAGAAGACTATTATATGTAAGCTGCCAGTGTACATCATGAGCTCATCAGTTCATCAGAACCTATTTCAGGAAATCCCTGCATTGTTGATGTGTCTGGACCCACAAACAAAGTTTATGTAACACCTCTATTAGGCAATGTTCCCATTTTGCAGATGGTTCAAGAGAGGCAAGTTAAGTGGTTTTCCCAAGTCCAAGCTAAGAATTCAAACACAGGTTTCCCAGTTCTAGGGCCAGTGGTCTTTTCATTAAACCCTGTTTTCTCTAGGTGGGTACATCATCAGCTGATGTTTTATCATACATTTCTGCTCTTGCTAATTGTTTGAAACTTCTCTTTTCTTGTCTTTTTAATTAATATGTCTTAGGCACATTTTTTGTTCACATTTGTGGCTCTTACTGGTAAAGGCAGGTTGGTTCTTTTGTTACTTTTGATCTTATTTCAGCTCAAACTTTGAGGGGTAGGTAGGACAGAAGAAGAGCTCAGGTTGTAGGAGAATGTGGCTGACTTTGGTCTTTTGATCATAGCTCTTATTCATGTATTGACATATATCGAAAAATGCCACGTAATTTTATGCTTTTGCTGCTGGTAACAAATAGGTGCTTATCCATAGTTCCATGTCCAATTATTATAATGTCATATTTTAATAAGAAAATGTGATGTTTGAAGTGAAACCAAATAATGCTTGGCTAAAGGCCTGATCCCTCCCAGTATCCTTTTCCCCTTCTTTTATCAGTGCTACCAGTGTCTCTTTTCTTAACGTAACCATCTGGAATCCATCCCTTTGCAAATGCTCTGTGACTCAGGGCTGTAGGCTTAATACTGAGAAATTCATTCTGAGATAATTCCTTTGCTATGAATACATTGTTCACTGACCATTTTTTTGGCGGGCGGTCTGCTTGCTTTTCCTTTTGGCTACCAATATGAGTAATAGAATATGTCTTTAGCTAGTTGTGGAACAATCAGTCAAGTAGCTGAGTGTTTACTATGGGTATTGTTAGTCACTTTTAGGGCTCTTATGTGATGAGGGATTAAATTTGTTTGGTTTTGGGGGCGGCCACTTGTCCCAGTGAATACAGCACTCACTGGCCCTGGAGTCTGGAGGACCTGAGTTCAAATACCTCAAGGTACTCAACACTTACTAGCCGAGTGCCCTTGGGCAAGTCACTTAACCCAATAGCCCTGCCTTCCCCTCTCCAAAAAGCAAAAAAAAAAAAATTTTTGTTTGGTTTGGTTTTAAAGGGCAGAATTAAGAGTGCTGGTAGAAGTTGCAGAGGGGCAGTTTTTGGTTTTAGTATAAAGAATTCCTACCTCATGATCAGCCAGTTGATTACTATCAGGTTCCCTTGTCATTAGAGGCTGGATACTGTTTTGTTGGGGGTGTTCCAAATGTTATTTGTTTTGGTATATTGGAGCAGAGGACTTCTGAGGTCCTTTCAGCTCTTATATTTTGTGATTCTGTGATTTTATGTGGTTTTTGCCTTCTAGGAGCTTATATTTTATTTAGAGAGACAAGTTGTATAAAACGGTCAGAGATCCTGTAATTGTAGCTTTTTAGAGCTAGAAGTGATCATATATAGAGAGCTCGAGATCATCTATTTCAGATTTGTCAAACAGGGAGCTAGAGGGAGGCATTGCAGCCCACCCGAAGTAGATTAAAATGTAATTAGATAGTATTTAACATTAAAAAAAGTCACAATAGAACATCGTTAATATTAATGAGTTTGGCCCACAACGTTCTTTTTGTATAGCTTAGTGATCCCTGTTTCTATTTGAGTTTGACACCACTGATCTAGTTCATGCCTTATTTTTATGGACAGGAAACTAAAACCTGGACAAATTCATTCATTCACAGGTATTTATTAAGCATCTGTTTACATGTCAGACTCCACGCTGATTCCCTGGACTACAGAGACCATCCATGCCTTGTGCTGCCTTTATGTGGGAAACAACACGTATACATGTAACTGAATAGAAAATATATACAAAGTAATGTTGGGGAAGTAAGGCAGGGCACGATCCAGGAGGAGGGCAGCTGGGTGGTGCAGTGAATGGAGTTCCTCAGACACTTAATTAGATGTGTGACCTAAGGCTCGTCCCTTAGTGCCCTTGCTTGTCAAATGAGCTGGAGAGGGAAATGGCAAGCCACTTCAGTGTCTTTGCAAAGAAAACTCCAAATGGGGATATGAGAAGTTGGGCACAGCTGAAATGACTGAACAGCAGGGCAGGGCACCAGGAACTGTGAGCATCAGGAAAGGTCTTTAGAAAGAAGTACCTTTTGAGCAGAACCTTGTAAGAAGCTTAGGCATTCTAAGATAGGAGTTAAAGAGGAAAAGCATTCCAGGCCCAGGGGCAGCCTTTGTGAAGGCATGGATTAAGGAAGATGAAATGTGTGGAGGGCACAGAAAGTAAACCAGCTTGGCTAGGGCGGAGAGTGTTCAAGGGGGAGTAATATGTGATCCGCCTGGAAACATAAGCTAGAACCAGAATTGTAAAGGACTTTAAATGCCAAACAAAGGAATTTGTATTTTATCCTAGAGCCAATAGGACACTGCTGAAGCTTTGTGAGCAGGGAAGTGACATGATTAGACCTATGCTTTACTAATATCAATTTAGCAATTTTGTGGAGGCTGAGATTGCAGAGGGGAGAAGCTTGAGGCCAGGATATCAGTTAAAAGATTATATTGCAACAGTCTAGGCCAGAAGTGTTGAGAGTCCGGATTGGGTGGGTTTGGGATGAGTTGAAGGAAGAGATGTTGAATTGGGCTTGACAGGACTTGGCAACTGATTGAATATGGGGACTGGGCAGAATGAAAAGTCAAGATTGACTGTAAGGTTGGTGATTGGTGATCAGAAGTATGGTGGTGCCCTGCACAGATCTAGGGAAGTTAGGGAAAAAGGATGAGTTTTGGGGGAAAGATACTAAGTTCCATTTTGGAATGTCAAATTTTAGATGCCTATAGGACTTTTAGTTAGAAATGTCCATTAGGCAACTGGTGATATGTTAGTAGTGCTGTGGAGAGCGATTAAAACTGGAAGATCTAGGAGTCATCTGCATAGATGTGATAACTATAACTTTTTTTTTGGAGGGGAGAAGGCAAGGCAGTTGGGGTTAAGTGACTTGCCCAGGGTCACATAGCTGGTGTGTCAAGTGTCTGAGGTTGGATTTGAACTCAGGTCCGCCCTGACTCCAGGATGAGTGCTTTATTCACTGCACCACTTAGCTGCCCCCATAGATGTGATCATTGACCCCTTGGTTGCTGGTGAGAATGTTGAGAGAGAGAAGAGGTTTAGAGGGCAAAAAGAAAGCTCAGGACAGATATTTGTGAGAACACCCATGTTTTTAAGGGGTAGGATATTAATAATGATCCATTGAAGTGGCTGGGAAATTAAAAGAAAACTGAAGATAGAGTAACATTACTAAAACACAAGGAGGATAAGCATATTCAGGAGAAAGAAATGATTAATGGGGTCAGAAATTATGAAGAGGTCAAGAATCATGAGGTCCAAGAAAAGGCTGTTCTGTTTAACAATTATGACATGTGGCTTAGGGAGGATTCAAACTCGTCTACTTCCCAGACAATGCTTTTTGGAGCATTTAATTTTTAAAATTATTTTTTTCAATTGACAAGCATTTATTTTTTCTCTTTCCTATGCCCTTCCTTCCTCATTCCCACTCCTAAGAAAAAGAAGAAAAGCAGTAGAACAAAACAAGTTCCCACATTGGCCCAGTGCAATAATGTGGATCTTATATTTAGTCTATTACTTTTCTGTCAGGAGCTGGGGAGCATTCTTCATCGTTAGTCCTGTGAAATCATGGTTGGTCATTGAGTCAATTAGAGTGTTGATCAGAGTTCTTAATTATTTTTTAATTAAATTTTTTTTCAGTCAACAAAAACCCACCGTCAGCAAGAACTTTCTCTTCTCCCCCTCAATCAGTTGAGGAAGAAAAAAACTACAAAGAATAATAAATTCCTGCATTGGTCATGTTTAAAAAATTATTCAAATCTTTACTCTTGAGTCCATCATCTCTTGTCAGGTGGTGGGTAATATGTATTGTCTGGAATTGTGGTTGGTTATTGCATTGAACAGAATTCCTAAGTCTTTCAAAATTATTCATCTTTTAAAATATTCTTGTCACTATATATATATATATATATATATATATATACATATATATATATATATATATGTATGTATAAACTCTTTTTCTGTTTTTGCTCACCTCATTCTTGCATTAGTTACAGTGGTTTAGTTTTCCCTGGTTCCTCCGAAACCATCCCCTTCATCATTTCTTATAGCACAATAGTATTTTATCACATGTATATACCATAATTCATTTAGCTGTTTCCCAATTGATGGTCACTCCCTCTGTTTACAATTCCTTGCCTCTCCAAAAGTAGCTTTATGACACAAGTATGGTTCTGATACTCAAATGAGACAATGCATGGAAAGAAAACTATAAGGCACTCATGATACTAAAGAATGCTGAAGGGGTGGCTAGGTGGCACAGTGAATACAGCACTGGTCCTGGAGTCAGGAGGATCTGAGTTCAAATATGACTCCAGACATTTAACACTTACTGGCCATGTGACCTTGGGTGAGTCACTTAACCCCAATTGCCCTGCTTTCACCCCTCCAAAAAGAAAAAAGAAAAAAAAAGAATGCTGAAGCAAAAATTTTTTAATGAAAATCTTCAGCAGGAATCTACAAAAGTATAGTTAGAAAGTAATTCATTGTGACCAAGTTAGATTCATTTGAGGCATGAAAGACTGACTCAATGTTTATAAAAACAATGAGCACAATTAATCAGATTAACAACAAAAATAAAATCATAGGTAAAGAAGGGTCCTTCTTTCATATTATTTAAAGCAAAAAGCTAGTATCATTTGCAATGATGAAACACTATAGATCTTCCCAGTACAAACAGGAGTAAGGCAGGAATGTCACCTCTCCTCATAATTATTTAATAATTCTAGAAATATTTGTTGTACTAGTAAGATAAGAGAACAAAAATAAAGATATACGTATCAGCAGAAACAATTATCATTTTTGCGGTTGATAAGAGTATGTTTAGAAAATCCAGAGAATGATCAAAGAAACATTGAGATGATAGCTTCATTAAGTTAGCAGGATACAAAATTAATACAGAAAATCTTTGGTGTTTCTGTGTGAACCGTGCTAATAAAAATCAAGAAGAAATAGAATAGAAATTCCATTTTTAACAACTCCAAAATATATAAAATATCTCCCAAGTTAACCTACCAACCAACATAAGAATTATGTAAATACAATTACAAAGCACTTTTAGAAAAATAACACGGAGACAAATAATTGCAGGAATAGTCGTTGATCATGGTTGGCCTCTGACAACACAGAGTATTCTAAAAGTTTTAGTGCATGTTTAAGCTAATAAAGCTTAAAATGATAATGCTGCCTCAATTTGTGAATTTTGTTGGGAGGATACTTTTTAGAACTGGACAAAGCAATTTATTTGGATAAGAAAAAGTAAACTCAATGGAGATTCTGAAGGGGAAAAAAACCTGATGAAGCATGGCATTGCTAGGCCTCAAATGTATTTATGAAGCAGTAGTCACTGAAAAGGAGCAGGTAGGTGGCACAGTGGATAAAGTCATAGGCCTGGAGTCAGGAAGACCAGAGATCCTGGGCAAGTCACTTAATCCTGTTTGCCTCAGTTTCCTTATCTGTAAAATGAATTGGGAAAGGAAATGGCAAACAACTCTATTATCTTTGCCAAGAAAGCCCCCAATAGCATTACAGAGATGGGTATGACTGAAAACGATGGAGCAGCAGCAAAAATCATTAAAATAACTAGAAGTCAAGGGGGCGCCCATCAGTTGGGGAATGACTACACAAGTTGTGGTCTGTGAATGTAATGGAACACTACTGTGCTATAAGAAAGGAGGAGCAGAAGGACTTCGTATTTACCTGGAGAGACTTATACGAACTGATGCTGAGCGAGAGGAGCAGAACCAGGAGAACATCGTACACAATCACAGACATCTGTGATGACTGACTTTGATGGACTGGGCTCCTCTCAGCAGTGCAAGGTTAGAAGACAATTACAAGACTCATGATGGAAAGGGATATCAAGAGCCAGAGTCATGCAGATTGAAGCAAACTACTTGCTCTCTTTGGTGTTTTGTTTTGTCCCTTCTTTCTCCTTGTTCACTCCATTGGTTATAATCCTTTTTTACAACTTAACTAAGGTTTAATGTGAAAGTATTTGTAGAACCTATATTGGATTACATGCTGCCATGGAGGGGGGGGAAGGGAGGGAGGGAGAAAAAATTTGAAACTCAAAGGATTGTAGAACTGAATGTTGTAAACTAAAAGTAAATCAATTTTAAAGAATAATTTGATACTTATTGAAAAAGCAACAGATCATTTGAACAGTATAGATAATGAAGACACAGAAGCAATTAAAAATTTGTCCCTCTGGGTTTGATAAACTACTGAAATATGTGTTTGAAAATAGATTGCATAATCTGTGTACGCAGATCGCAGTCATATAAACCTGCGATTTTTGTATAACTTTTCTGTTTCATGGACCTGGATGTGATAGCTCTCATGGAAACCTCTGCACCAGTAAATTTTAAACAATTACAAAGATAAGTTGTCAGTGACTAAACCTTTCATTTACATCCAGTAATGGTTCTAAAGGAGTTCAGATGCTTTAGGATGACAAACTTTTCCTCTGAGCAGTCAGTCACATCACTTTGATTAACATGGTTCTGAGCCCTTGTCCTGTGACTGTGGGGAAATGGCTCTTTGAGCTCTTTGCTCTTTGCTGTCGCTAGAGCACTATTAAACTGCTGCTGGCTCGTTCCCCACCAATAACTTCCTTTCCTGTGATTCTTTTGCTGAAAATGGAGGGTATGCAGAATTTGGAAGTTTTGGAAGAAAGGGACCATGGAAATGTATGTGACTTATTAATAAGGGAGCATGAGGAGGAGATAAGAGTTTTGTATAATTGCTGAAAGTTTGGCTTGAATTGTCAGTTTGAAAGCCTTGGAGTGTTGTGTTTTGATGCCTTTGAATTTGGCTCCTCTCAAAATTACCAACTCTCTTACTTCCCTTCCTGTCAGTCAGTAATCATTATGCATTTATTTAGTACTTACTGCATGCCAGGCACTGTGTTAAGTGCTGGGATTCATAAAAATACAAAAATGTCATCTCTGCTCTCTCTTGAGCACACAGCATGTTTTTGCATTTCTTCGAAGGAAACCTGGAGAAACAGATGAACAACATTATAAACATTGGAGACAGTCAGTGAGAAGGCAAGAATTCAGAGATGGGGTGTTGTGCATAAGGAACAGCTCATAGGCCAGTGTTGCTAGATTGCAGAATATGTGGAAAGTAGTGAAGTATAAAAAGACTGGAAAGGTAGGAAGGGACCAGGAGGTGAAGGATTTAAATGTTAAACAGGATTTGATATATGATCCTTTAGGTAATAGGGGACTTCTGAAGTTTATTGAGACCTGTGCTTTAGAAGATCACTTTGGTGGCTGAGGGGAGGATGTACTAGACCAGCGCTTCTCAACCTGTGGGTCATGTTCAATTTAAATCCATCCTGCATATCAGATATTTACATTACGATTCATAACAGTAGCAAAATTACAGTTATGAAGTAGCAACGAAAAGAATTTTATGGTTGGGGGGTCATCACAACATGAGGAACTGTATTAAAGGGTTGCAGCATTAGGAAGGTTGAGAACCGCTGTAATAGACTGAGGACAGACTTGAAACAGGAACACCAAACCAAAAGACTATTGCTGTAGCCAGGCAAGAGGTGATAAGAGCATGAAATAGTGAGTGGAAAGAAGGTGAAATATACAGATGATGTTGTGAAGGTAGGAAACAAGATTTGGCAACTTACTGGATGTGTAGAATGAGACAACATGGAAGAGCATCATATGACACTGAGGTTGTACACTTAGTGGACTGGGTGGCTTGTTTTGCTCTTGACAATAATAGGGAAGCTGGGAAGAGGGTAGGATTTGGGGGCAAAAAAACTAAGTTATGTTTTGTAAGTGTTGAGATTAAGATGTCTATGTGGCATCCTATTTTAGATGTCCAGTAGGAAGCTGGAGATGGGAGACTAAGCAGGGACATACAGATCTAGAAGTTATCTGTAAAGATGAGAACTGAGGAGATTACCATATATAGACGGATAAGAGGAGAGGGCCCTAGGACAAAGCCCTGATCACTCAGGCTAAGGTCACCTTCAAACTCAAACTTCACAATGACGTGAATTCAGTTCGGAGTTCCCCTCCTGGGAACATTGTCTTTTTAAAAATCTGACCCTCATTTTCAGTAGTTAGTATAAATATATATTATAGTATATTCTAAATATGAAAATCATCTAGACCAGTCTCTCATTTTATAAATGAAGAAACTGCTCATGGAGATTCCTCCTTGGTTATTTATTGTTGTCTGTTCACAGTCATGTAACTTCCCTTACCTTCCTTCTGGTAGTCATTTTTAATTCTTTCAAGATTGTTGTGGTCCATGTCTGACAGCCACACACAACACTGGTAGACTCTGTGTGTGTGGGGGGGGGGGGGCGCATGGGGAGGGGCACACACATATCTCTTTAGACCTTTGCTTCTAGGCTAAGCTTGAAGTCATTAAAGGAACTATGAAACTTCCTGGAGATATTCCAGGCCACCCTCTTCCACTTGTTTTAAACTGGACCAATTTCATTGCCATTTGTCCTGTCAGGAGGCAGCTGATGGCACATCTCTGGGCCTGGAGTCAAGAAGATCAGAGTTCAAATGTGGCCCCAGATACTTACTAACTGTATGACCCTGGGCAAGTCACTTAACCTCTGTTTGCCTCATTTCCCTCAACTGCAAAATGCATGTAATAACAACACCTACCTCCCAGTGTTATTGTGAATATCACATGAGATAATATTTGTAAAAAAAGCACTTAGTGTGGTACCTGGCACATGGTAAGCATTATATACATGTTTATTCCTTTCTCCTTCCCTTCCCTCTTCTTTCATAGATGTGCTTAGTGGTAGACAAACTCTATAGGTTGTCTCTATGATTGCAGGTCATGATATTGGTAGTAGACATTCATTATGTGCTTGGTCTTGCCTGTGTGGATGATCAGATCAAACTAAACTGTTTTAGTGGTTATAGATCTTTTCAGGAGGCTCTGCAGTGTGACTCATTTAAAATTGTTTAAAGGTTAATGTAAAATGATGAGCTTGGCATCTCCTCCTCATCATTCAGATATTTAGGCTTTCAGAGAAGAAAAGCCCACATCTTAGAACTCTCATTTTTAAAATTAAGGCTGAAGTTTTTGTTCTTTCTGATGGAAAAAAGTTAGGATACAGTAGCTTTTCTGAAATGCCTTTATTGAATTGGTTTCATGCTAAAAATTAGTCCAATCTTAGGATAGCCTAGAGTATATAAAATGTAAGAGAAAATGAGAAAAGCAGTTATTTGCTCACAGTGAAGAATAAATATTTGTTGTGATCTATCGACCTATTATTATTGCAGCTTGAAGCTTGAAATATTCAAGTTTTAGTTATTAAACTGCTTTGAATTAATACCAGCTCATCTTGAAGGGAGAAAAAGAATCTGAAAACCCCTGGAGAAGGTACATGGTGTTAGATAAATAATGCTTACGTTTTCCTCTTGGTGGAGAGAAATGTGTTTGTATAGAATGTATAGATAAGGAACCTAGACTGTATCGAAACAACCTAGAAGTAAGTATCTCCTATATTTTTAGATATAGCCTAGAAGTAAGTATCTCCTTTATCCATTGGCGGCTTGGGTCTAAGGTTTGACACAGGTCCTGAAGAGGGAAGGGCTCCTTATGGGAGAGTTCTAAGATGCAGACTTTTTTTTTTCATTGGAATTCAGATGTCTATCTGAATGTTGAGCAGATGTTAGGTTTAGCTGTTTACATCAAGCTTGGGGCTCACAGGTTTTCTACATCAGTATATGGCTTCAGGGATCTGTTTCTGTCTGAGTTTGACACCACTGCTTTGTACTAACCTTTGAACAGTTTTGAATGAGGCATATGGATTCAAGTAGGCTTGTGTTTGAGAGAGGTCTTTCTGTTTAGTTTTGTTTTTTCCAGTCAGCAGAGTCTGACCTTGTAATGTCTACTAAGCAAATTTTGCTTTTGACATAATTTGGCGGAATAGCTGCCTAAGTCCTTTGTTCACTATTCTATTTACTTTTCTGTATCATTCAGCTTTAAAGCCCCCTTAAAGCCTTTGGAGCTATATTTAATTATGTTTCTCAACCTAGGGAAGGTGTGAATTAGAAATAAAGTAATTTAGAAAAAGAACACCTCTGCTTCTTTAGGTTGGTCTTCATATCAGTCTGAGGGTTAAGAGTTGAGAGTTAAGTGACTTGCCCAAGGTCACACGGCTAGTAAGTGTTAAGTGTCTGAGGCTGGATTTGAACTCAGGTCCTTCTGACTCCAGGGCCAGTGGAGGATATATGTTTTTGAAGCTAACCTTAGAGAAAACTGCATTATAGCTTAAAAGCACAAGTTATGGTGAACTTTGAGATTTGTAACATTCTTTGTTACATAGATCTGAGAGGATAATGTAAACATTATAAAAATATCATCATAGGTGGAAATGAATTTCTCATTAGCCAAGGAATGTTTCTTATATCTATCTTGAATAATTCTGTCCATGCACACATTGTCTACCTAGAATGTAAGCTGCTTAATGGCAGGAATTTTTTTCACGTTTGTCTTTTATCCTTAGCACCTGGCACAGTGCCTGGCACATAGTAGGCACAAATAAATAGTTACTGATGGATTGCTACTGGCAGGAGCTCTCTAAGGGAACAGGACTTAGTAGACTTCTTACCTACATCTGTTTTCTCTCTCCCATCTCCTGCCTCTTTACTAGGCAAAAGTAGAAGATAAGATAGAAGAGGTCTTCAATGCTTACAAGATCAACCATCATATGCCAAGGTAAGATATGGTGTTGGATCTGGAGAGGAACACCAGTGAGTGATTCCTCTTTCTCTGGCACTTATGCATTTTGATCTGGATCAGTCTCGGGTGGGGAATCAGTACCTCAACTGTCCTTGCTAGTTGACTAAGATTTATTGACTCTGTGACCAACGGGATGACCAAAGCGTCTGTGGTTCTGCTGGTGCTATGGATATTTTCATACTTTTCTTGTCATTAGCCTTTTTGGAATCTAAATTCAGTAATGAATTAGCTATGTCAAGGACATGGGCAATATTGTAATTTTTCTTGCAAAAATCTATATTATTTTCCAAAATGATTGTCAGTTTACGAGAAGTGAATTTGTGTGCCTTTTGAGTCCCTCTTCCCTCCCCGCCCCCATCTATGATGACATTGAGTCTTTGCTATTTTCACTGATGTGAGGTAATCTCAAAAATTGTTTTAATTTGGACTTCTCTGCAATTAGTAGAGATTTTTTAAAAACACTTTAAAAAGATAATGGCTGATAGTTTGCATTTCTTTTGAGAACATTATGTTCCTATCCTTTGATTACTTGTCAATTGGGGAATGGCTTTTATTCCTAAAAGTTTGTGTTAATTCCCTCTAGATTTTGAATGTCAGATTTTTATCAGAGATGTTTAATGCAAATATTTTTTAGTTCTTGTTTTAGCTGAAATGATTTTCTTTGTGCAAAAGCTTTTAAATTTTATACAGTTGAAATAGTCTGTTTTGTCCTTTATAATATGCTCTGTATCATTATTGGTTACAGATTCTTTTCCTGTTAAATTAGGAGAGAGAACCTGCTATTCTCTTTTCAATATGGAAACTTTACAGTTAGCTTGTTTACTGATCTGGAATTTACTGTGGTATGTGTTATAAAATGCTGGGTTAAACCTATTTTCCACCAAATTACTTTCCAGTTTTCCTAGTAGTTCTCATTGAATAAAAAAAATTCTTTCTCTAATATTTTATGTTCTTGGATTTATTGAAGAATAGACTGTTGTATGAATTTCCTTGCTTATCTGATCTATTTTATTGATCAATGTTTCTATTTTTATTTAGTATCTAGACCCACATCACCTCTCACCTGGACTATTGCAGTGGCCTTCTAATTGGTCTCCCTGCCTCAAGTCTCTCCCTACTCCTGTCCATCCTCCACACAGCTACCAGTGACTTTTGCTGTCACTCTCTCACTCAATAAATTCCAGTAGCTCCCTATATAAACTTTTCTCTTTGGTTTTTTAAAACCCTTTACAACTTGACCCTCCCCTCCTTTTCCAGCTCTATTATATATTATTCCCTTTTTTGCACTTTATAGTTTAGGAAAACTAGCCTTTTTTGGATTCCTCTAGATAACACTCCATCTCTGATGCCCGTGAACTCCTTCTGAGGATTATACTTTTTCCCTATCACCATAGAATCCCTTCCTTACTTGAAGGCTTAGCTACGTGAAGCCTCTCACTGACTCTTCCAACTGCTAATGCCCTCCTTCTCTAGATTCTTTTGTATTTATTTTGTTTTTATTCTGTATATACTTACACATGTATATATTGTCTCCACCACAAGAGTGTAAGCTCCCTGAGAGCAGGGTCTGTCTCGTTTTTGTCTTTGTATCCTCATCGCCAGCACAGTGCCTGCCACATTGTGGGTGCTTAATAAATGCTTGTTGATTGATCAGTAATATTGAATGCTTTTTTTAATAACTGCCGTATAATACATAGTTTGTGATCTGCTCATGCCAGACTTTTTATCATTATTTCTCTGGTTGTATTTGGCCTTTTCTTGTTTCACAGTGATTTTATCATTGTTTTGTTCAATTCTCTAAAATATCACTGTGGCGCTTTGGTTTAGTGCTAAATCTGTAGATTAATTAATTTGAATAATATTGTTACTTTTACTATATTGGGATAGTTTAATAATAACTATTGTACGTGTCTCCATTTTCTTTATTTCTGTGAAAATTGTTTTGTATTCCTGTTTATATAAACCCAATATATGTGTCTTGGTAAGTTAACTCCTAAATATTTAATGCATTTTGTTTTTAATTTAAACAATACAGCTCTTTCCTCAGTTTTTATTAGTAGTAACAGTTGGAAAGTGATCTTTTGTCTATTTCTTTTATATTCTGCTGAAAAAAATAGTAATTCAGGTTTTCAAAGCACTTGCTTTACATCTATTATCTCATTTGCTGAAGAAGTTGTCTTGATTATTTTTTGTTTGATTCTTGATTCTAAATAAACTGTCATCTACAAATAGAGATCATTTTGCCTCCTTTTGCCAATGCTTATTCCCTTAAATCCTCTTTTGGGGTTTTGTTTTATTGTTATATCTAGTATGTCCGATGATAACATTGATGGTGGCCATCCTTATTTCCTGATCTTATTGGGAAAACTTTCAGTATTTATCCATCATAGATAATGGTAACTTGTGGTTTTAAGAACAATTCTTGCTTTTTGCTTTTTATTGTTTTTAACATGAGCTCTATTTTTTAGAAATTTTTTTCAGTCTGCATTGATCATTAATGCGGTTTATTATACTATTTCTTAGTGTTGAGACATCTTTGCATTCCTTGATCTTAATGATTTTTTTTATATGTTACTGTAATCCTTTTTTTTTTTGGCCAGCATTTTATTGAATATTTTCGTGTAGGTATTCATTAGTGAGAAGGTGGCATGGCGTAGTAGATAGCTTGCTGAGCTTGGAGTAGGAAAATTCAAATTCTGCCTCTCACATTTACTGGGTATATGACCCTTGGTAAGTTACTTCACCTCACCCCTGACAGAGCAAGCTCCCACATGATGAGCTTTCCTGAAGTCACAAATACTATACATGTTCATTGGTGATATTATTCTACGGTTCTTTTTCTGCTTTATTTCTCTCTAATTTGGGAATTCAGACTATGTTTGTTTTGTAGAAGGTGTTTGATAAAGTATTAATTCTCCCCTTTTTTTGGGGTGGGCATTTATAATATATAAAAGGTATATTTCTTTTTAAAATATGTGATAGAATTTCTTTGTAAATTTGTCTGGACTGAGAGTTTTTCTGGGAGCCATTTATGGCTTGCTTAATTTCTCTTGAGATTGAGTTACTTATGTTCTCTGTTTCATATTTTTGAGTCATTTGTCTTCTGTTTTGTGTTTTAGTATTTTAAATTTTTGAAGATATTAATCCATTTCATTTATATTTTTAGTTTTGTTTCCATTTGACATAGTAATTTCTGATAACTTCTCTATTTTTCTATTCACAGTAAATATCCTCCTTTTCATTTTGTTTGATTTTTTTTAAAAATTGATTTATTTTGTTTTGACTCAGCAGACATTTCCCAACAAACATCCAAACCAACCCCATTACAAACAATATTCCCTGAAAATAGTTTGTTGGTTACAGAGAAAAGGTGGATTTTTAAATTTTTGTTTCTTATATTTGTTCACTCTTTTTGGATCAAATTATCTGCTGGTTTATTAATTTTGTTACTTTTAAAAAAGAACAATTCTTGCATATTATATTAATTTTTAAAAGCTTCGCTTCTGTGTCTCATTTAATTTTTAAAATCTCTTTTTTGCTCGTTTAAAGATTATTAATTTTAAAAATAAATTTTACTGCTTCCTTTTGTTTTTTTCACAACCTACACTTCTTGCTATATTCTTTTCGCCTACACTGTTACAGAGAACTGTCCCTTACAATAAAGAATTAAAAAAAAAATACTAAAAAGCCCCAGTTAGTCAGCACATTGAAAAAGTGTTCTTAATTTTATCCACTGTGGAACTGTGGAGTATAGTTCCTCTTCAGGGAATGGATGAAAGTGCCTTTTTATCTTTCTTCTTCAGTACCAAACTTGCTCATTATAATTTCATTGCATTTAGCTTCAGTTGTTTTTCTTTCCATTTACATTGCTGTGGTCGTATATTTTAGGAGTTCTTAACCCTAGGGTCTATGAATTTTTTTTAAAAAATAATTTGATAACTGTATTTCAACATAAATTTATTTCTTTTGCAATCTTTTATATTTTGTTTTGTGCTTTTAAAACCATTATTCTATGAAAGGAACAGTAGGCTTCACCACCCTGCCAGAGGGGAGGTCGTGACAAATGAAAGGCTAAGAGCCCTTCGTGTATGTTTTCCTGATTCTGTTTACTTCATTTTGTCTCCATCATAAAATGCTTTCTATGATTATTTAGAATTATGTTCGTCATATTCATCATTTTAAACAAAATACAGTAATTTTCTAATACATTCATTTATCTTGTTTAGCAATTCCCCAATTGTTGGCCATCTACTTTGTTTCTACCTGTTTACTATTGCAAAAAATAAATAATTTGATGACTGAGGGGTTTACTTTTCATCATTAATCACCTTGAGGTATAATGCCCTGGGATGTTAAGACCCATGGATAATGGCCTTTTTGGTCACTTTCTTTGCATAATTCCAAATTATTTTCTAGAATATTTGGACCAATTCATCACAACTCTACCACAATGCTTATCTTTACACAAGCCCTCCAATGTAGACTATTCCCTTTTTTGGTCATCTTTGGATGGGCATAATGATATATAATGGGTATAAACTGGAAATTCAGACTTGTTTTGATTTTCATTTCTCTTAGTATTATTGATTTTGAGCATTTTTTCATATGATTAATAGTTTGTTAATTTTTATAGTTTCATTGTAGAATTGTTTATATTTTTTGAAAATTATAGGGAATAGCTTTTGCTCTTAAATATTTCTGTTAATTGCTCATGTATCTTGAATATCAGACCCTTATTAAATTTATTTGCTATACATATATTCCCCAGATGATGTAGGAAATTCTAGTCCTCGTGGCAGTAATTTTATGGCAAAATTTCATGTAATTGAAATGATCTGTTTTATCTTTTGTAATCACCTCTGTTCCTTATTTGATAATACATTCATTCACCCTCTAGCCAAAGCTGTGAAAGTCATCTGATCTTGTTCTCTTCTAATTTTCTCATGGTATGATCTTTAATGCTTAGGTCACATAAGAGATAATTTGCTGGTCTTATAGGTTTTTGAAAATTGCATGCTTAGTTCATCAGTTTTCTTTTGTAAATATCAGTGTTTAGGAATATATATTTTCCAATAAGTATTGCTCTAGTTGTAATCTATACATCTTGTTAGGTTGTGTCATTATTATTATTATCTTTGGCATACTTTTAAGATTGTTTCTGTGGTCTGGTCGTTTACATCGCATGTAGGACAACATTTTTATTTTCCATTTAAATCATCTTTTGTTCTTATTTCTTTTGTTAATTCATCCCCATTCAATTCAACAACCGTGTTTGCAACAAGCATGGTACTGTGTTAAGCAGTGGCATTACAAAGACAACCCCCCCCCCCCCCCCAAACCCAGCCTCCCTACAGAGCTTAAATTCTCCCAGGAAAATACCAGACTAAATTTGAGAAAGAACTACAAGGCAGTTTCAGGAGGGGTAGGGCAATGACGTCTGGAGGGAATGAAATAAGGCTTCCTATGAGAAGCAAGCCCCTGAGCCAAGTTTTAAAGGAAGCCAAATTCTGAGAGTTGGCTATACATACAGGATGCATCCCAGGTATCACATAAAGATGAGATACTGAGGTAGGATCATTTGGCTAGAATATAGAACACATGCAAAGGAGTAGTATGAAGTATCTGAAAAGATTAAGCATAGATTATGAAGGGCTTTAAATGCCAGGCTCAGGATTTTGTATCTCATCCCAAGGTGAGATATGAATTAACTGGAACAAAATAAAACAATTATGTTTATTGACGTATGATAAACCTTGTGACTCTTAACGTCCTTTTTTTAAAAGCTTCTTAACTTGAAATATGCCTTGTTTTACTGAAATCATTGTATGATTTGGCATTGAGTTCACAAGATATTGACAGATATTCTTTAATTCTTCATAAAACTACGTTTGATCCTGTTGGATGTTGAATGTACCTCTGAAACAGTACGATTTTCTGACTCTACCCTTGATTATATTCCATAGGTTTTCAATCTCTTCAGTCCTAAGCCAGTTATGCATATTTATCCCATCTTTCAGACAGGTTTCTTAGCTTTTTATGGATGCATGCCATGGTGCTAGGTGATTTGCAATATTCCATGTCCTTTTGGGAATTTCTGTAATTCTGGAGCAATTCTGTTTCTCAATATATTGATACATTTTATTATTCTCACAGTGAGGACCAAAATTCTGTGTCCAGTGGAAGTAAAAATACAAAATCCCCCTACTTTTGTGTGTGAATGTTATCTTCTGATGAAGAGGCCCAGATTTTATTAGATGTCGTCCACCAGTAGTTTTGAATGAAAAAGTGAGTTCCATCAGTGTCATGAATATTTCAGGCAGAGTTGGGTTGCATGGCAGGAAGCCATACTAGGGTGGGTCAGGAATGTTTACTGATGTTCATAGATAAGTAAAGCTTAGTATGGACAGATAAACAGCAATTCAGTCCAGGATAAAGCCGAATGTGACTTCCTTCTCTTGCACTGTTCTTTTGGCAATGGCATGCCCAGTTGGTCTGAGTGAGCAGTGGAATAGATAGAAGTTCTAGAGCCACTGGTGGCTTAGGTTTACATAGGGTTTTCAGACAAAGGATCTGCCATCTGCAGCCCTGATGGGACCATATGGGTCAGGAGACATGGATGAGTAGCAAAAAGGACATCTCTCCCTTTTCTCTCTCTCTCTTTCTCCCTTCTCTCTCTCTGTCTCTCTGTCTCTCTCTGTATCTCTCTTTCTCTCTCTGGCATGTCTTAGTGATTGACCAGGAAGGCTTTTTCAGGATGAGGAATATGCAATTATAACTGTGCTGAATCAAGCAAGCTCACTGGATTCTTTAGCAGCGTTTCTAACCAGAAGTGGACACAATGCTGCTTTAAGTGTAACAGTATTGTGAGACAGGAGCTGGACCTGGGAGAGTGGGGCTATAGACTCATTTGGGTATTAAGGTAGTAAAAATAACCTCTTCCGCTATCTTCAGTACTCCATTCTTTGCATTGTTTTGTCCATGATAAGAATTTTTTTTCCTTCATCACAGTGGTTAACAACTATTTTTCAACCGATCTTTTTGCTGTTCTTTCAACTACAGCTGCCAGATCCCTCTGAGTACCTCTGCTTTATTTTTGAGGATTAATTAGACTGTTTCACAGTTTGTAATTTTTAAATTTTGTTTGTATTTTACTTCTATCTTTTGCATGTTAATGTAATCCATTTGCTTGTGGACTGAAATGATTCTTGAAATATTTTACTTCCCTATACCAATAATCCATAAAATATCTCTAATATTCACTGGACATGTTTTCTTTTTAAAGGACAACTTTGTCATGTCTCTTTATGTCTTTCATGTCTATTTATAACTCGCTCATGTCCATTCTTAAAAATCAGATCACTAAAAACACAATAAAAGCTCAATGAAATATGTCTATATGGCACAAAGTCTAGCCCTCAACTGATTATTCACGTTCAATCTGGTTTCATCTGATCAAGGTTAGATATTATGTGTCAGTAGAAGAAAGTCAGAAAGAGTCTGACTTTCATTTCCATAGTAATTGGTAGGGGTGGGAGATAGGCCATGGGACCCTAGGGGTGATGGCCTAGAAGAGCATGAACTGGTAGAGGAACATGAGATAAGAAGGAATTGGGGTATTTATTCAGGAGAGTAACCTGACCGTTCAGATGTTGGTACCCTAAAGTAACATTCTAGTCACACTGTGCATTTGGGAATGACATACGAAGATTTATCTTATGGACATTAATTTGTCACCTGTGTGAAGGATTATTTGGCAAAGATAAATGATAGAAGTTGGGAAAACTACTTGGAAAGCTATTGCAACAGTCTGGGCAAAAAAATGGGATCATAAATTCAGTAACTGAGGAGACCTTAGATGTTATTGGGTACAGTCACTTACTAAACAGACGAGGAAGCTGAGATCCACAAAGGTTAAGTGATTTGCCTGGGATCACACAGCTAGTATGTTTTTGAGGAAGGATTTATACCTAGGTCTTCCTGATTACAAATCTAGTACTCTATCCACTGTACCACATTCACTCTTTTAAGAGGTGAATGGAGAGAAGAGGATGGCTGCTAGAGGTATTGTGGAAGTAGATTTGACAACTGATTGGTTATGGGTGGTGAGAGAGAGAGGGTAAAGGTGACTTCAAAGTGCAGCCTAGGGGACCAAAAGGATATTGGATAGAAATAGGGAATTCTGGAGGAGGGATGATGAATTTGGAAGAGAAAATGAGTCCCACTTGGGACATTTTGAATTTGAGATGTCCATAGGACATCCAGCAGGCATTTAATGTAATTCATTTGCTTGTGGACCAAAATGATCCTTGAAGTACTTTACTTCCCCATAGCAACAATCCATAAAATATCTCTAATATTCATTGGATGTGTTCTCTTTTAAAGGGATCTTTATGAGGATCTAGACTTCAGGAGAAAAATCAGAGTTCTAAATTATAAATTTGGGAATTATCTGGTTAGTTGTTAGCATTTACATAAAAGCTGATGATATCACTTGTAGAAGAAAAGGAGGGTCTAGGACAGAGTCTTGTGTGAAAATCTTATTTAGTGGGTGCAAGATGATTGATAATTAAGGAAATGAGGAGCAGTCAGATATTTAGGAAGAGCTCAGAAGAGTTATCAGATATGTAAAGGCAAAGAAGAGACTATTCAGAACAAAAAGGGTGGTTGACTGTCAGTAGGTGTAAGGAACTCAAATGAAATAAGAAATGAAGAGAGGATATTAGTTTGGTAGTTAAGAGATTATTGGTAACCTAGGTGAAAACAGTTTCATCTGAATGGTGTGGTCAGAAACCAGATTGCAATAGGTTGAGAAGTTATGGAAAGTGAAGAAATGGCAAGCATATTCAACTCTTCCTTGGAGTTTGACTCTAAAGGAAAATATCCTTATGTCAGTGTATCAAGGGAATGACAAGGTCAAATGAAGGTTTTTTAAGGATAAGAAATTCTTAGACTTGATGGTAGAATGCAGAGAAAGACCCGTATGATATGGAAAGATTGGAAATAAGAGGAAACGATTGAAAGAGAAAGTTTCCAGGCAAAGTACTATCTCTAAAACTAAAGGGCTTTGGATTGAGGTCCTGCTTTTGACACTACTAAAATTGTTGAGTCACTTAACATCACTGGGCCTCAGTTTCCTCATTGGTAAAATGAAGGGGGTTAGACTACTTGACATCTGAATTACATCCAACTCTAACTTCATAAGTCTGAGGTGCAAGAAGTACCTCAAGGGGATCAAGGGCACAAGTAGGAGAAATTACGCTTGGAAAGAAAGGGACCTCTTCAGATGGGCAGCTAGGTGGCAGAGTAGATAGAATGCTGGACTTGGACTCAGAAAGACCCCTCTTCCTGATTTCAAATCTTAGTAGCTGTGTGATCCTGGGCAAGTCACTTAACCCTGTTTACCTCAGTTTCTCATCTGTAAAATGAGCTGGATCACTCCATTATTTTTGCCAAGAAAACCTCAAATGGGGTCATAAGGAGTTGGACATGACTGAAAAATGACTAAGTAACAACACCTCTTCAGTATTGGAGCAAAGGACAAGATTGATGTTGGTAGATTTCGAGAGAGGAATAAGGGAGAAGAGAGAGTTTACAGTGGATAGCTTCTATTTCTCAGTTAAGTACAAACAAGCCTAGAGGGAGAGGTAAAGGAGTTTGGAATAGACAAGAGGAAGTTTGGAGCAGCCACTGTGAGAAATGCCATACAATTCATCAGGGAAGAAAAGAAGGATTGCTCTGTAGAGTTGAAGGCCCAGGTGAAACAAGATGAACAAGATGCTTTTAGAAATCTGGTGGTGTAATTTTAGCAACTTTAGCTTTTAGCTATACTTGAATTAGGAGCAGAGAATATAGATGGCATGAGACAACTCAGAATTGAATTTAGAAAAGCATGAGTGACAGTAGCACAAAGAGGAAAAGGATTCAAGGGCAGAATGTAGTGGATAATTGAACACATCAACCTTAGAGGCAAAGCTTTAGAATGGAGAATAATGCTTTCAGAGCAGGAATGATGAATTAAGAGATGGTGTGTTTGTGGAGAGGTTCCAGGTGGCAGAAGATGTCATGGTGAGAATGAAGAATAGAAAGAAGACTATCAGTCACCCTGTGGGTGACAGAGGTGGAGTAAAGATGTAGGTCATGAAGAAAGAGTTGTTGAATTGGAAAGCTAGGTATTTGAGGGGACATCAGTATGTATATTGAAGTTTCTTACTATGAAGCCAGGGGATATCAATGGGTATATTGAAGTATCTGACTTCTAAATGGGGTTAGATTTCCCACATTCTTTTCTACTTTGTTAGTTCTCTCTCATGTTTGTTTTCTTGAGTTCCTGCATTGATCCTATTTTCAGTCTTTTAGCTATGAGATCTTTCTTTACAATTCTTATTATAACAATTCTGAACTACTGTTATAGTTACTGATATGTCCAGTCTCTCTTCCAGAAAGGCAGCCTTGTTCTTTCCTTCTGGAGCTTTCTGACTTTCTTTTACTCCATTCATTGTATTAGGTCTCTTTTTTTGCTTACTTATTTTTTAGTCTTTCTGATAATGTTGCCTCAAAATGTGTTCTGTAACAATTTCTTTCAACTACTTTTTGTTGCTTATTTGGTGCATTGTCATTGTTTTGAGGTGATACAGTAGACTAAGGTTTAGTAACAAGCATTCACTCATCTGGGAGTCCCCTTCCTGACTCTTCCCAAGCCATCAAAAAAAAAAAAACAGATTCTGAAAACATTGATAATATAAATAATTAAGAGAAACATGGAAACAATGGCAGCTCTCTGTTTTAGTCTATGTGTTTCAGATAGCTGTACAGGAGAATGCATACGTTTTCTACTTATTAAGGGATTATTTTTAAAAAAACAAAGTTTTGGTAGAATAATATACAAATTGCTATTTTGAAAAAGACTGTAAGTGATTTTTCAGATGTGAAAATAATTTAAGTGGCCGGTGGGGATTCTTCCTTTAGCCTGTAGTCATTGATGAAAATTTTACTTGTGTTGAAATTAGCTAAGGAATGATCTTAGTCAACTCTGTCAGTATGTCTCCTAAGCATTTTCTATATTCTCAGTGGGTTTCCTCTGGCCTGCTCAGGCTCTGTCCTGAACTCCCAGCGTAATGTTTGCTTGGAATTTTTGTTGGGGGATGGTGAGACTCATCAGGGTAAAGCCAGTTGAGTGGGAAGGGTTGAGTACATCTTTTTGTGCTTTCTAAAATTTTGTATAAGAACAACCCAGGAGCAGAAGGAATTGTGGAAAGGTATGAAATCGAAATTGATCTAACAAGATTAGATTGTGCAGATGTGGTGACAGTTGTGGGAAGTGCCTTTGGAACTCAAGTCCTTGGTGCGAATTTTGTGGACTCATACTTAGGGGCCAAGTCTTCTTAGATATTTACCTAGGCTTCTGATTGGTTCATCCCTGACTGAGAAGCCCCTCTGTAGAGAAGTAGTAGGTTAGAAAGGTAGAGAATAATGGCTCCTTGGTTGGAAGGAGAGTGGATTAATTGTTCTCCTGAAGTGTAGTTTGTATGCATTAGAAATGCTAATAAACTGCCTTGAGAATTAAACTAGGAAAGCTTATTGGGAGCAGGCACTTTCTTCAGGAGAGATACTCCCTCTGCTTTCACTCTCTGGCTCAGTTCTCTCCTCCTCCCCCTCTCCCCCTTTGTTACTTTTTAACTAGATAATCTAATTGGAAGCAGATGTAGAGATGGCACTGTACTCTGATGGGCCTACCAGTTTTACTGAGATAAAAAAAATGAACTAATAAGCTCCTTACCTCCTTCCTTAATCATTTCCTTCACCCTTCCTTGCTGTAGTTAGATTCATAGAACCTTAAAGCATGCTGAGATCTTTTGAGGTCATTATTTTGTAGATGACTTATATAATGCTGTTGGATGTTATTAGGCATCATTTCTCTTTCCTGTAATCTTAAAATCTAATGGTATGTAGTTCTAATTCTTTTGATGATCTTTTTTACAGACACTGAAGTACTGCCTTACAAAAGCCCCACATCGTTTCATTATTGGATTAAGACTTAGATAATAGGAGTCTTGACTCGGCATCTTGACTTCTTTCTTAATGCTTATTTTTCTTACCCTGAGTTCTGAGAATGGAGTGCTTACCTGTTTTCCATCTATGAATAAGACTGGATGTGGTACATTGTAGCAGGTTTCTGGACCAGTATGCAGATACTGATAAGATTCAAGGAAAGCTACTGGCTACAAGAAAACAAAACCAAAAAACGGGACTATTTGGCTTTCGGTTAGCAATTAGGAGATGAGACTTCAATAAGGTTATGATAGGTGGATTACTGAGGGGTGGGCATGGTGAACACTACCATCCTCAAGGAAGTGCTTTTCACTTCTTTGAAGAAATATCTTTAAAATGCAGAGAAAGGCAAAGAAGACATAGAAAGTCACTAATGGCTCTGTCATTGGAATGAGAAAGGGGACGTGAGCTGGAGAGCCAGAAGTTCTGTGAATTGTGATTTCTAGCTGACTGCATGGTGCCAATTCTAGTCTCTGCAGCAGAATAAAGTCTCTGCAGAGAGGATGTTATTATGTATCACCCAGATGTGTTCTCCAGTGGGACCTGTAGGTATTTTTACTCAACTCAACAAGCATTTATTTTACCATTCTTATTCATCTTTTGTTTTTATATCACCTTCATTTCCTAATGTATCCCTCCCCCTGTCCTTCCCCTCAAAGCTATCCCTTGTAACAGATATTTAAAAAGAGGGAAAAAACAATTCCGAAAACCTCACCAGCCCCCAGCTAAGTGTAACAGTATGTGCCGTAATCCCTGCCTCTGCTGAGAAGGCAGGGAGGTGAATTCTCTTAACTCTTCTCCAGGCCCGAGCTTGTCAACAAGCATTTATTAAGCACCTACTTTGAGCCAGGCTTTGTGCTGGATGCTGGGGATGCAAAGACAAAAATGAAACAGTCCCTGCCCTCCGGGAGCTTACACTTCTGCTAGGGGGAGACAACATGTACTCAGGTAAGTAGATACAAAGCGTGGGTAAAGTGAGTACCCAGTGACTCAGGGGAGGGGCGCTGGCAGCGGGGATCAGGAGGGGCCGCTTGAGCTGAGCCTTCAAAGGAGTGATGGCAGTGAGGAGGGAGAGTGTCCCAGGCCTGGGAGATCGCCTTGGTGTGTGTGCAGAGCTGCTGAGAACAGTTCGGTTTGACTGGAACATTGGGTTAGTGGGGGAGAGAAGGGATCATCTGTGATCAGCACAGAAACATGGACTAGAACCGGACTTTGAAGGGCTTTCAGTGCCAAACAGGAATTTGCATTTTGTCCTGGAGAGAAAAGGGAGCCACTGAAATTTCTTAAGCAGTGGAAGAATATGATCAGACCTCTACTTCAGGAATACTGATTTGGCAGTCATATGGGAGTTGAATTTGGAAAGGGCTGAACGTTTATGAGGGATGGTTCAAGCTAGAAGTAGTAACGGTATGAATTGGAGTGATTGTGCTGTGTGTAAAGAAAAGAGGACAGAGTTGGGAGAATCAACAAGACTTGACAGCTAGTTAGGTGTGGGCTGTGTGAATGAAAAGTTGAGGATGACTCTTAGGTCCCGACCCTGGATGACTTGAAGTATGGCATTTCCAATGACAGAAAATGGGAAATTGGGAAGGAGGGAGTTTGGTGGGAAACGTATTGAGACTTGGTTTTGATGTATTGTTTAAAAATATGCTTGAGGGTCATCCAGGTGGAGATATCCAGCTGCCAGTGGGAGATGGAAGACTAGAGAGAGCTAGATAGAGATGAGGACTAGGTATGTAAATTTGAGAGTCTTCTGCAAAAAGCAGTTGAATCCGTTGGAGTCAATTAGATTGGAATGATTTCTTGGTAAGAAAGTTATGTAGAGAGAGGAGTTGGAAGATAGGATAGAGCTCTGGGGTATAGCCATTCACCAGGGATGCAAAATAGATCATTAGGCTACCAAGGAAATGGATGATGTTGGTCTGCTAGGAGAAGAAGAATGAGCAAAGTCATTGAAACTCAGAGAGAAAAAATATCCACGAGAATCAAGGCATTCAGCCCTGTCAAATGCTGCAGAGATGTCAAGAATGATGAAGATTAAGGAAAGGTTTCTGCATTTAGCAATAAAGAGATTATTGGTGACTTTGGAGGGAGTAGTTTTCAGTTAAGTGGTGGAATCCAAAGTCGTATGAGTTGAAAAATGAATCGGAGGTGAGAAAACAGAAACAAAGAGTGCAGACAACTTTCTTTGTTGTCTAGGAGTCTGGCTATGAAAGGGAGGAGAGAGCAAGGACAATGCTTTGAAGAGAAGCTAGGGTCAAGTGAAGTTTTTTTTAAAGGATCCAGGTGAAGGATATTTGTTTGGATTTTTAGGCCTCAAGGAAAGAGCTAGTTGGGAAATAGAGATGATTGAAAATTAGGGAGAGAGAAGAGATGATCAAAGGGGCAATCTGCTGGAGGAGACAGGACCAAGGGCCTAAGCAGAAGAGAAGGGTCACATCTTCTGACGTGGGAGAAAAGGAAAATAATTGGGAATGTTGAGGGGATTGGAGGTATAGAAATGGGAGAGAAGAGGGAGCTTGTGATGTCTCAATTTTTTTTTCAGTAAAATTTGTGGCACAATCTTTTGCTGAGGGGAGGAGGAGAGGAGGTGGTATAAATGATTTGAGGAGAAATTTAGAATAAATAATGTGAGTTCCTTGAATGGCATTTAGCAGTAGCAGTTTAGGAGCTGGAGAGGGTGGTGAAAGTAATTGAGAGTTAGGCCTTGGAAAGGGGTAAGGGTTGATAAGACAAGGGAGCAAGGGAGAACAGTCTAAATTTGACCTGGTTACTAGGGTCAAAATTTTAAAGGTTATTTTGCATGACTTCATATTTGTAATGGGTTGTGTGTTTCTTTTTTTCTCACAATGGGTAAGGGAGGAGGTAGGGGAAGGAGAAAAATCTGAAACTGAAAATTAAATTAAATTTTAAAATTAAAAAAAGAAAAGAAGGATTTCAAAGGGAGGGAATAGAGGCCAGAGCAGAGCTGATAGCCTGGCATGTGGGGAGGGCTGGAGAGTAATTTCAGGAGGGATCAATCACAGAGAGACAATCAAGGTAGGAGAAGGTTATGGTCAAAAAAGAAATTTAAAAACTGCACAGTGACTGTGATGATCAGCTCAAGGTATGACCATAATGAGAACTGAGGACTCTGATGAACCGAGAGTCATGCATCAACCTGTGATTTAAAGTATATGGGCAGGAATTGTAGTGGAGAAGAAAACTATGAGCCCAACCCTGAACTGTAAGTAGGATCTAGATAGAGGCAGATGGAGTGATTCTCTAAGGAAGTGAAATTGCTAAATGATGGAAGCTATGAGGAGCATTGCCCCTCCTGTGCCGTTTCCTTCTCCTGGGCGGTGTGTTTGGGAGCATGAGAAAATATTTTCATTACTGGAGAAGGTAGCCGGGCATGCCGTGTTTTCTTAAGAGGAGCCAGGATTCTGTTACTGCAAAAACTTGTAAGGTATGTGAAAAGAAGAGGCTGACACGAAGGACAGTTTGTTAGATGTAGAGTGGAGTTTCTTTATGACACATTGGAAGAAGGGGAGAGTGGTGTAGAGAGAAAGTGTCATGTAGAACGCGAATGGGTCATGAGGGAGCCGGGAATGGGAGCGGGAGAGGCCTTCCAGCCAGTCAGGCAACTACTCTGAGTTACAGGGATTCTTGGAGAAAAAAGCTTGCCAGCTAGAGGATAGTGGACTGTCTGAGATGCTTAATGTTGGTCTTTTGTCTTTTAAAAATAGTTTTATTGACTCCTTTTATCTTTTACAGTAGAGTCATCTTCTGATGTGTGCTCCTGTCCCTCTCCCCTTCTTGAATTCTCTCTCGTAACAAAATAACGTAGTTAAGCCAAGTAGCAGACCTGCCTCGACCTGCTTCACCTGTAGCTGTTCACCTCTGTTCTGAACCACAGTTGGTCATTGCATTCAGTCTGAATTTTGTTGCCTCTTTTTGTTTACATTATCGTAATCGTATAGATTATCATCCTAGTTTTTCTTTCTTTACTCTGCATCAGTTCATATAAGCCTTCCCTTGTTTCTCTGACTTTTTCATATTTGTCATTTCTTAGGCCACAATAATATTCCATTACATTCATGTGCTACAGTTTGTTCAGCCATTCTCCAATTGATGGGCACCCTGTTTGTTTCCTTTTTTTTTTTTTGCTTCCATAAAAAGTTGAGCCACCTTTTAGGGCTATAAAAGGAGCAAGTTATTCATTTTTTGACCATGGTGAGGGGATGAGGGTATGTTTAATTGTTGGGGGGAGGGAGCTATTCATGTAAAGCTTCCATAGAAAGCTTATTTATAATAAGCTCCTTGTCTTTCCAGACTTATTCTGCATCGAGAGAAGCACTTCCATTATCTGAAAAGAGGCCTTCGACAGCTGACAGATGCCTATGAGGTAAATATATCAGCTCACGGGCACTGAATTTCAAACTTTTCCACCCGACCAGACCAATAATCAGATAAGCTTCTCTACCCTCTTTTTACTTGCTGAAAGCCTCTTGAAGTTGTCTTTTCCAAGGTTGTCCAGTGTACCTGTACTTTTCTCATTGTAGAGCTGTTACTGTCACTGTCTCTGTATGGGAGTAAACCAGATTGTTGATCTCCTTCCTTTCCTCTTATAGCTTCAAAAGAATATCTCGGGCCAGGCATGCTATCTGGTCAGGCTGCCCTGGTTTTCAGATTAAAAAAACACAAAACTAAGCCTTTTTGATGTCCAGCTAAATTTCAGAGTATCATGGACTTTTTGGTATCCTTCCTCTGTTATTCTTTCATTTGGCATATGAGCTTTTTGTCCTGCTTCATGCTATTAAATATTTCAAATACTTTTCTGATGTTATTTTTTGTGTTGGACCTGTTTGCCAGCAACAGCAGTTAATAGTAGATTTCACCAAACATAGAAAACCCCTTTCCTCCCTACTGTGTCCCAATACCCCCAGCAACAATGCCAGCAAGTTTTTGTTGTCTCTTAGCCTTTTGAATTCACTTATCGCTGGTTGAGCATCTACTAGGTTCATGGTGAAATTCATGTGTTATTCCTTTGTTACTTATATCAGCTACTGGCCAGGGCCACTGCTCTCCAGAGCCGTTCTCCTTCAGTTATTGATTCTTAGCAATACGCCCTCTCCCTCGCTAGGCTGCTCACAGTGAGACAGATGACACCATGTCGGCAGTATGCATGTCAGTAGTATGAACAGGAAATGTGTTTTCTTTCCTGTTCATTTCAGTGTCTGGATGCGAGCCGTCCCTGGCTCTGTTACTGGATCCTGCACAGCTTGGAACTGCTTGATGAACCCATTCCTGAATCAGTGGCTTCAGAGTGAGTTTGGCTTCGGTCTCCTTAAACTTGGCTTTTGAGCTCTCTTCTTAATTTTATTTGAATTTGAATTTTTTTAAGTGAAGAGTTAGGAGATTACAGAAGAAAATTTTGTCTTCTCCTTGACATTTAGGAACTTTTAAAAATTCTCCTTTTCTAAGGTCCAATGTGAAATTTTAGGGAATCCAGCAGGAGGGTTTTAGCTTATTCTCTGGCCTAATCTCTTGACCAGCTCATGGTCTTTAAGAAGTGAATTAATTGGTCATCAGCTCTGATCATTTGAGTAAAAAACTATGATCGTGATAGAAAATAGGTAATGACTTTCACAGTCACTGGTAGAATTCAAGTAGGGGCTCAAGATAAGATCATGTCTTTCAGGGATATTATAATGGGGATTACTAGATGAAAGGAGGTTGAACTGCATGACCTTTAAAATAATAAGATTCTCTGATTCTGGGGGTTGTATCAAAGCTGGGCTTCTTTGGGGAAGTTCTGCCATCTCCCAGTGAGCATATCCTTCACTCTTCCATAAGTATAGTCTGTCCCTATAATATCTCTCACTTTAGGAGAGTGATCAGAACCTTGCTGGTAACCATATTTAATAGTACACTGGTGGTCAAACTCCTCTGGAACAGACCCTTGATTTGTGATTTTCTTCAATGTTCTAATGCATAATTGAGGACTTAAGAAATTGTGAGTTTTCCTTAGTGTTTTGTGCAGATGATGTTCTGTGTTTGATACTTTTTATTAGAATATTCCCATTGTTTACATTTTGGAGAAGAGAAAAAGAAGTTCTTCTGCAGTCTTGGGAGATTTATTTTTGTTTTTATCCCTAATAAAAAAAGATGAGTCAGGAAATGTATTTGGTGCTTGCTTGTATCGATCATAGTTGAAAAATCAGACTTTCCTTTGAAGAAGACCAGTTAAAGTTTTATAGATTGTTAAAACTGGAGAGGAACCTTTGGTATCTTCTAGACCAGTTTTCAGTCTTTGAGAGTCTGAATTACAGGACTCAGGAATGGAAAGGCTCTCTAGCCAGGTTCATTTTTATGCATCAAGTGGAGGCAGCTGTGCCAGGATACATGGAGCCCAGCCGGTGCCCTGGTCTAGGTCACATTGTCATGCCACAAGAACAGAACTGCACATTGTCTCATTCATTCTTTCTCAACAATAACCTTCCATTCTTGCTTTCCTGGGTGTAGGGTGTCTTGTGATGAATGCGGATGATGGGGATAGTAAGGAATTGCACTTTGAACAAATCCTTTCTGAGGGGGAGTAAAACGGTCTACATTGTCTCCACCATCATGAGGATGCTGTGGGCCAAATTTCTTTTAACTGTGGAAGTGGAGTTGGCAGAACTTCTGAAATAACAAGGATTTATTTGTCAAAATAAATGCCCATGTGCTTTTAAAATACCAGTTGGGGTGTATGAATGACATTATTTCTTTGAAATGGCAATGATGCACTATAGGGGAACCTATAATCTGTGTATGAAATTTGAAAAACCAAAACAACAAAATGCAATTATCAGCTTTTGGCGTGAATTTCAGATGGAGTAGATCAGACCAGAGTAGGAGCTAAGGAGATAAAAGAGGAGGAGGAGGAGGAGGATATTCATTAGATCTGAACTTTTTTTTCTAAATGGCACATGTAGTGTTCTGTAATTGTGCAAAGTACTTGACTTTTCCTAGGAGATAAAAGTAGTAGAATTCTTTCCTTGTGTTGTTTCTGTATCCTGCCTGAACTAGAGTGATAGTGACATTAGTCACCTCATGGAATTCCAAGTCATTTTGTGTTTGGTGTATGGGAGTTGCTATTCCACAGCTTCCTCCTTAACCTTAGATATGGCTCTTCTGCATGAAAATTACACAGACTTACTAGTTGTACACACTTTCTAATAATGTGTTTTATTTTGAGCCTGGAAGGGAGTTACATGGTCTGCAGTAATTCCAGCTAGTGAGCTAGGTATGCATTTTCCTGACTGCCTGATCTGGGAAATTGTGTATGTGTGTGCATATATGTGTATTAAACAATTATTCTTTCCTCATAACTAACTCTTTATTTTAATTAGAGAACAGGACATTTTTGTATTATTTTAAATTTGTGATTTTGTGTATGAGAAGAATGTGTAGCAAATGGGCTCTTAATTTAGTTTTTATTTTAGGTATATAATACTATTGTATTAGAATTGGGCTAAAATTTTAGCCATTGTTAAAGTAGCTTTTATATGTAGGGTTTTATTCCTGCCAGAAATAATATTTTTCCTCTCAATTTTATATTTCATTCACTGCTGAACTTCTGTTACATTTTAAGAACAATTTAGATTCCCTCTGGTAGTCAGCATTGTTCTTGCCAGGTCCCACTGAGGAACAATGATAACAGGACTTACTAGTAAATAGAGTATGTATCCTACATTTCAAGGGGAGTGTGATCAAGTCATAATGTTTTCATATGTATTGTCATTTAGTTGTTTTAGTCATGTCTTATACTTCATTACCCCAGTTGGGCTTTTCTTGGCGGAGATACTGGAATGGTTTGCCATTTCCTTCTCCAGCTCATTTTACAAATGAAGAAACTGAGGCAACCAAGGTTAAGTGACTTGCCCAGGGTCACCCAGTTAGTGAATGTCTGAGTCTGATTTGAACTCATTTCTTCCTGACTGCAGGCCTGGTACTCTATCCATTGTGCCAACTAACTACCCCTTTTATGTGTATAATACAGAATTATTCACATTTGATTTTCTTATTATTCCGTCATTAAGGAAGCCTTTGTAACACTGGACTAATGTTGCCGATTGTGTAATAGTATCACCGTGTTGAGGTGGTCTTGGTTTAAAGAACCATTGTTTAAAATCCAGTTGGTCACAAGCATTTAAAAGCACCTACTGTGTATCCATAGTGCTAAGTAGTGGGGATACAAAAAAAAAGAAGGCAAAAGACAGTCACTACTCTTAAGGAGCTCATAGTCTAGTGCAGGGGTGGGGAACCTGCAGCCTCTAGGCCACGTGTGGCCCCTCTAGGTCCTCAGGTGTGGCCCTTTGACTGAATCCAAACTTCACAGAACAAATCCCCAATGAAAGGGAAGCTACTGGAATTTACTGCATTGCATAGGGGTACAGGGATGTGTGATATGGTCATACTTGTACTTTAGGAAGATCAGCTGAGAGGAAGACAGATTAGAGTGGGGAGAGACTTGAGGCAGGGAGATCAGCTAGAGGATTATTGCAGTGGTCCAGTATGAGGTGCTAAGGGTCTTTGTACCAAGGATGGTGGCAATGTCAGAGGGAAAAGGGGGATTATATGAGAGATGGTTATCCTTCATTCTCAAAGAGGACCAAAATGGCATCACTTGTTAGAGTCAAGTTACAGTGTGTCCAGTTGTGGCTGATCAGACCAATATGAGCTTGGAATCCTCTACCACAGGTTGGGCATAGAGAGTCCATGTGAGCATTTGGGGTGGATTCTCTAAATTTGTGCATCTCTCATTTCTTTTGAGCTACTTCAATTCTGCTTTGCTCATAGAGCATACCCTTCCCTGATGAAGGTATGCCATACTGGGCTGTCCTGTGCCAGTGTCTCCCATGTCACACAATTCCAAAATTCTTAAGAGAGACCTTGAGTGGCCTTGTATCACTTCTTGTGACCACCATGTGAGTGCTTGCCCTGTGTGAGTTCTCCATAAAATAGTCTTTTAAGTAAGTATACATTTGGCATTTGAACAGCAAGGCTAGCCCACTGGAGTTGCACTCTCTGCTGTAGAATTTGAATGTTGGCAGTTTAGTTCAAGAAAGGACGTCAGTGTCTGGTATCTTATCCTGCCAGGTGATCTTCAGAATCTTCCTAAGATAATTCACATGGAAGTGATTTAGTTTCCTGGCATGACGCTGGTATACTATCCAGGTTTCACAGGTATACAACAATGGAGTCAGCAAAATGGCTCTATAGACCTTCAGTTTGGTAGTCAGGCTTTCTCTCCTACCCTTTCCTTCGGAGCCTCCCAAACTCTGAGCTGCCTCTGGCAATACAGGCATCAACCTCCTTGTCAATGTATACATCCCTAGAAAGGATACTGCCAAGCTAAGTGAAGTTATCCATAGCATCCAAAACTTCCCCATTTACTGTAATTGATGGTTCCACGTATGAATGTTGTGGTGCTGGCTGATGGAATACTTGTGTTTTCTTGGTATTAATTCTTAGGCCAAAATTAGCACAAGCAGCATAGAAACAATTCATACTTTGCTGTATCTCAGCTTCAGAGACTGCATGGAGTGCATAATCATCTGCAAACAAGAAATCATGCACCCACACTCCCTCCACTTTATCTTGACTTGTAGCCTTTTCAAGTTGAAGAATTTATCATCAGTGCTGTAGCTCACCTTGAGGAAGTAGTGTTCATCCTCCTTGAAGGTGTTTGACAGCGTGGCTGAAAACATCATGCTAAAAAAAAGCATGGGAGCAAGCACACAGCCTTGTTTCATGCCATTGGTGACTGGGAAGGCATGACAGCATCATCCATTATCCAGAACCCAGGCAAGCTTGCCATTGTGAAATGATGTAGGATACTGATGCGTTTCTCTGGGCAACCAAATTTTGACATAATTTTCCATAAGCCCTCATGATTAACAGTCAGATCTACAAACACATACAGAGTTCTGCTCTTCGCATTTCTCCTCATGAATTATCAGACAGCAGATACCATATCAGCCATTTCTTGGCCCTTTCTAAAGTCACACTGGCTCTCAGGTGACCATCTTCCAAGTGAAGGATCAGCCAATGAAGGAGGACTCTGGCGAGGAGGAAGACCTTCCACCCCCTCTCCACGATTGTCACAGGACAATCTATTTCCTTTACTTTTATAGAGGTGGCCAGTGGAGGTGTCCTTGAACTCCTGGGGGATAACCCCCTCTTGCCATATAACCCAGGAAATTTCAGTCAGCTCTTGTATAAGCTATGGATCCCCCACCTTATAGGTCAGTTTTATGCTGATAGTAACATTAGCGATCATCCAGATCACTTTTATGACGCCTTTAAGGCTGTTTATGGGACAAAGACCTATAATGTACCTCAGCTGATTCGTGCTGATGGAGCCGCGCTGACTAGTGACAAGGACATGCTCTCAGAGAGACAGACTGAACATTTCCACAGTGTTTGCAACAGACCGTCATCCATTTATACTGAAGCTATTGACTGTTTACCTCAAGTTGAAGCCAGTCCCTCCCTAGCTGAAGTTGCAACTGAAGGAGAGGTTTTGAATGCCATTGGTCTTCTTTCGTGTGACAAAGCACCTGGTGCTGATTCTATATGAGAAATAGAGAAAGGACAGAACCTGACCATTTTTTGAATGTGGGGAGGTGAGAGAGAGTGTGGAATTGAGAATAATACCTAGGTTGCATAAAGATAATTGAAATAGCAAAATAATATGGTATGATGGGCATGAAGAAATAAACTTACTGGTCACTTGATATGTGCTATTGTTTAAAAATTTATTGGGGACTAAGGAATTTGTGTTTGAAATTTTGAGGAAAATACTTGAAAAAATAAGGTTAAGTTAAAGAGCTTGTTACCAGTTTGACTGCTTGTTGATGAAATTTTGGTCACAGCATCTCTTGGAGACAAGAATGGCTAAGAGTAACTGTCTTCTTGAAAGATCCTTATTTCACTAATGTGATGTCTTGAAATTTTGTCTTATATTTAACAAATTTATCCCATTTCATATCAATCCCACAAATTCTGTATAATAACTTTTATTGGATTATGTCAGCATGCCAATCTTAAATCTGCCAATCATTTCTATGCCTCTAATCTATTCCTTTTGGGTTTTCTGTATCAGTTAGATTATGGATCTTAGATTCAGACAGAGTACTATACAACTTGCATCATGTCCACTCATACCACAACCATCCTTGCTGAGACCTTCATCACCTCTTACCTGGGCTATTAAAATAGTTTCCTAAGTTCTTCACATAGCTGCCAAATAGTTGTTGGATCAAATATAAATTCCTGACCCTATCCTACATTTCCAGCCTTCTTATACATTATTCCCCTTCACACACACTACAATCCAGCCAACCTGGTCTTTGATTTATTCCTTTGGCACAAAATTCCATTCCTCACTTATGTCATACCTTCCCTGTCTGGAATGTACTCGTGCCCACCATTACCTCTTGAAATTCGTCTCATATAATATGCTACCTTATTTGTAAATCCTTTTCTGACCACCCCCATCCACTAATACCTTTTCCCCCAAATTATCTTATATCTGTTTTATAGCTATCTATGGGTTGCCTGCTCTCACTAGATTATAAGCTTCTTTTTTAAAAATTAAATTTCATTTTTTTAAATCAGTGAAAATCTTTCTTTTTTTTTCACCCATATGCCTACTCCAATTGAGAATGAAAGACAAAACCCTGTTACAAATATGCATAGTCAAATAAAATAAATTCCCACATTGGTTATGGGGGAGAAAATGTTTTAACCTGTGCTCTTGAGTCCATCACTCTGTCAGGGTGTAGGTAGCAAATTTCAATATGACTCCTCTGGTGTAATGGTTGGTATTTTTGTAGATTGGAGTTCTTCCTAAATCTTTCAGAGTTGTTTCTGTTTTAGATTGTAAGCTTCTTGAGGACAGATTGTTTCTTTTCTTTTCTTTTTTGTCTTTGTATTCCACAGAATCTAGAACAGTGACTGGCATACAGTAGGGCTTAATAAATTTTGTTTATTGATCACATGACTGGTCTCCCTACCTTTAGCTCTTCTCTCCATCTTCTGTAAAGTGGCCAAATTAATATTATTAAATCATAGATATGACCATTTCACTCCCATGCTCGATAAGTCTCAGTGGCTTCTTATTGGGTCTGTGATAAAATACTAACCCCTCTGTTTGCCATTTAAAACCCACCTTAGCCTCACTCCTGTATATCATTCTAGGCTGACTATGCAGTATTCCCCCTTATACACAAACAATGTTCCAGCCAGATCTACCTACTTCTTTTCCCTTCTCCATGATGTTTCATTCACCAGTCATTTTAAAAGTACTTACCATGTGCCAGACCCTTTGCTGGAGGCTAGGGAGACAAACACAGAAAATAGTCCTTGCCATCAAAGAGCTTATATCTTATTGGGAGAGATGTAATATATTTACAAATTCAGAAATACAACATGTATACAAATTCAGAGTAATTGAGTGGAAACAACTAATTACTGGGAAAATCAGGAAAGGAGGTAGAGCTGTAGCAGAACTCTGAATGAAGTTTAGGCTTCTAAGGGGCAGAGATGCAGAAGGAAAACATATCGGTGGATCCAGTAAACATTTATTAAGTGCCTACTATGTTCCAGGCACTATGTTAAGTACTAGTGATACAAGAAAAGGCAAAAGACATTTCCTGCCCTGTTGGGAGCTACGTAGTTTCCAGCACTAAACATGATCAGAGATGTGAGAGAGAAGCGACCAGGCTATGTGGGTAGTTCAGGGAAGAATTCCATTTAATGATTCTTTGAGCAAGATTTTTATACAAAAAGATGAAAGGATTCAAGTTTTATCATCATTGTCTTAAACCTGTTAGTTCCTGAAAGTAACTTTAGATAAAGTCAGGTTTTCTGGGCACCAGCAGGTCAATTAGCATTCTTAAAGGAATTAACAAAGAGGATACAAAGAGATAAGACTTCAAAGTATCTCAGATTTGTTTAGATGTAATCATTGTCTTGAGTATATCCTACCTTGGAACCAACACAGGATGGATAATCTAGTAAGGGACTTGTCTTTTAGGTATCTGAAGTCTGGGGGGGCAAAAGGCATTGAAGTCAGGGTCTCAGACAAAAGTTCTTTTAAGTGTAACCCTAGGGGGTCTTTTTTTAGGGAGCTGGCCTTATGCAAAGCTGCTAGGCCCATCACCAAAAGGCCCAAATTAGAGTACACTATCTAAATCTTTATCTAAGTCCTGACTTGGGCTTCTAAGGCTTGCCACACTGCCCTCAAGGAGTTTACTGTCTAAAAGGGGAGACTAGATGCAAATAAATATACACTTAACTTGCTTTGTATTAGCCTACATTCAATCCCCCTACTTTTTCTCCTCTCAGCTCTTGACTTCTGACCTGTCAACTGAAACTATCCCTTCCAAAGTTGTCAGTGATCTCATAATTACCAAATCTAAAGGCCTTTTTTTTTTAAGCTCTCATTCACCTCTGAAGCATTTGAAGCGTATCTACAGAATAAGTTATGTATGGAATAATAGGAAATAATTAGCAGAGGGAAGGCCTTAGAGTTAAGAGGGGTTGGGGAAGGCTTCCTGTAGAAGGTGGGATTTTAGTTGTGCGTGAGGTCAGTAGTTGCAGTGGAGTGTAGAAGGGAGAATGTTCCAGACATGGGTAACAGCTAGAGAGAATGCCTAGAGCTGAGAGTCATTGAACAGTCTCTGCAAAGGTAGGAAGGCAGGAGATGGAAGAAAGGGTAAGGATAACTCTGAATCACAGACTCTGGAGAGATAATGATTCACCTGGATCCTCAGAGCAGAAAAGATGCATTCATGGCTCAGCCAGGTGATAGGATTTGAAACCTTGGCTGGAAAGATATTCAGGCCACAGCAGGAGGAGTGGTACTCTTTGAGAGGTACTCTCCTACTCCAGCATAGAGGCTAGCCTCTTGCCATTCCTCCCAGGGCATTTTGGGTTCCATCTCACATATCAAGGTAGCTTGATGCAGGTGGGGCTGGGGATTTTGTAGTAGATTGATTTTTCACCTATGATATCATAGGCAGGGAGGATCCAAGGGCAGTAGTATGGGATATGAAAATTTCTTAGCACATGTGCTCTCTTTGGACCCGTACGCAAAGTCTTTCCAGGTTGGTACAACCTCTCAGAGCTTGTACTCCACTGGTATAGTCTCCAGGAGTCTGGGGTCATTGCTTTGTCAGGATTTCACATACAGTTATACACACAGAGGCACACGTGTACATATACACACATAGATATACACATATGTACATAATATGGATATCCATGTCTGGTTTGTGTGTGTGTGTGTGTATGATGATACATTTTTTAAAGAAGTTACCATTTTGTTTGTATTCATCTCATTAAACTTGTACCTGAAGGCCTTTCTCAGCCAAGCCCATGTAGTCATTTCCCATCTTGAATTTTATGCCTTTTCCATCCCTTGGTCTCCTTCCTTGTATTTATTCCTATTCACTTTATTTTTGTTTTATTCTGATCATTTCCCTAACCTGTTTTAAGCCCGTGTTGGATTTTCATTTTCCTCTTCTTAGAGGTGTAATCCTGTTACTTTTCACAGATGTTTAATGAGTATATATGCTTTTCAGTCCATCATCCATGTCATTGATGAAAATGTTAATTATAGTAGGAAAGACCCAAGACTAACTAGTAATTATGTCTCACAAAACTGATGGTAAGGACTCTAAACCAATCCTAGAACTCCAAAACGCACACAAGGATACTTCCCACTAAAGTCAGCTTGGCTACGAGGAACCATATCAGCACAGCGAACTGAAGCCAGCCTGGCCCCGGCTGGGCGGGAGAAGCAGAGAAAGCGCTCAGGTGAGCGGATTAGCGACAGCTGCGCATGGGGACTGCGAAAGGGGGAGATAAGCAGTCCAGCCAAAAGGTCTCCAGAGCGGAAAAGCGAAAGGCAGAGGTTTTGCACCCGCCTCCGTGTTGTAGCTTCCCGCCCGCGGCCTGCAGACAGCAGGGGGACTGAGCGATTGTTTTCAGGCCAG